>CM077263.1:19968375-20490875 GCA_039654775.1 Spinibarbus caldwelli
GTGTGTGTTTGAGGTTAAGAACAAGGACGCTGCATACTGTACAATCTCCAGCAGAACAAGAGAGAGGAATTACAGACAGATTCAGTATGACAGGGGGAGACAGAAGGGAAGACAGAAAATTATCTGCTAAAGGAATGTGATCTCCAGCTGGTGCTCAGCTCATTACAGATGAGCAGAGGCATAAACTCATACATTTACATCAGAGCTTTGGGGACATGATAATATGAAACAAATGTCATAAGGAATTTGTTTTATATGTGTTTCAAGCAAACAACCCTACTCTGAAATCAGAATAGGAAAAGCTTCAAGGAACTGACCACACTGCACAACATTTTAGCATGAATTTTAGATTTTAAAATCCTCTCTCTAGACACTTTGCTTTCATAGCAATTTTACAGTACTAGCTGTACAATAAAAAAAAAATGCAAATTCACTGTATTTAGATTTAATGCAACTGTGGTGCCAACATACTATTGTAAAACTATAAACAGTAATTACTGTACAAACAATATCCATAATTTCTTCTGTGAAATTGGCCAAGACAGTGATTTTGTAGATTTGTATTGTACTATGATTAGTTGTGTTTGTACAATATACAGCAGGGGCCTGCAGTCCACATAAGCTGTGAATGCTCTGCATACCCAAGCCATTTGAATGAGTTCACGGAGTGGCATATTAATATTATTACACGGCTCCCTGGAATACTTGATTCTGATTGTTCAGTTATGACATTCCGAGGTATGTTATTTCCTGATAACAATCATCGTCATTAGCAATGCACAATGTCATACGAGTATTTGAGACCAACGCTTCTTTCATATCACTAATATCACACTGCCATGCTCCCTTTCCTTTCATTTAAACACAACTGCTATCATCTTGTGCCTTAGTTGTTGACTGTATTTACTGTAACATGAAACTGGAGGACTTCATTGTTAATAGTAGGCTTGCGTAGTATTGTTAAAAGCATTCGTCTTGTTGCTGAAAGTATTGCTAGACAATTGTTTTGAACACTGTAATGGATTTAAGATAATAAACGGGTAAGAATAACATTGTATGTCCTTGGGATTATTTATGTGGTGAAAAGCTATATAATTAGTAATATGACAGTATATTATGACTTAAATGTCTGTCTTGTCTGAACTTTGTTGTTGTGAAGTTTATCTGAACTGAATTTGTTAGGAACTGTTTTGCTTTGCATTTAAATATTTCAACTCAAATTAATACTTTGTGGGTAATTATTTACTTATGTGGCAAGGAGCCATGTAATAAGATGGATAATGTACAGTGCATCCAGCTGTCTGTTATCGCAGAATAAACCCTTCAGTGCGATGCAAGACTACTCTGGCAATCCCTTACTTAACATTACTATAAATTCCCTTTTGAGACATAAAGCTTAAATAATAAAATGTTGGGAGTAGATAAATAACAGTCTGTTTATTATTTTTTCGCTAAAGGACAGTCATTTTCTGCAAGTCACAGTTGGATTCGCGTTAGTGGACCCACAGCAGATTTGGCGCCCTATTGCTATGAATCATTATTATTGATGTATGTTCCCATTGGCATGTGGGTTATTTCAAGCCTAACGTAAGCTGTCCGCGAATTGTGCGCCAAGCGGAAAATGTGTTGTTGCTGCCAGTCCTCGATTACTGAAAATCAGATTGAATTTTATATAAAACTAACTCGACTAAATCAAATTGGGGGGAGAGATATTGTAACTATATTTTCATGTTTTTTCAAGAAAAGCGATTTTTGAATGTCCACTAAAACATAGACATTTTGGAATAGACAAAGTACTGTATGTTGAAGGTACACGTCATTTGTTAATATTCTTGGGGAAACTAATAACTAATACTAAGTAAAATTTTGTTTTCCCATGCTTGACAAATCTTGTGTGCGGCATTCGTAAACATATATATATATATATATATATATATATATATATATATATATATATATTTGTGTTTAAGCATTTGGAAGAAACTGACACCTAATGGCTATACCTGGCAAAATTTTACAAAAACACCTGCCACATGTTTCTTATCTAGGATCTTTGATAAATTCATAAATTAGATGGCATACCCAGTTAAAGTCATCACTCACCATTGGTATATAGGTTGTATTTCTGCAGATGACATCTAGCATGAATTTTTTTTTTTTATTATTACTTGATGGTTATGGTTGTGCTGTTTTTGTTTGTTGTCACTTTTAGCAGTTTGTTTTGTTAAGTTTAGAGTGTATCTTTTTATCTAAAAATGATTTGTCAGTTGTCACCATTCTAGAGTTTTGTATGATGTGTGTCTAAATGACAGCTTATAACAAAGAATCTTGCAAGAGTGTTGCACAATGCTGTCTCTTCTAAAGGCAATATTTGTGTTTCAGTAGCACTTTTAAACAAATTGTAAGAACTTGATTTTCAGATGTTTTGTCAGATATGAATACTACATTAAAGTGGATTGGAAGTTGACTGTTATTTCATTCAAATAAGGAGCATTCATTTTCAATTGTCCACATGCTTTGCCCAAGTATACCAGAGTACTTTTCTCTAAATGCTTATCCAGTTGGATCCTGCAAAGCAGCGGAATCCTATCCAGGTTTTGTAACCTTGTAGTCTGGATTTCTACCAAGGCAAATTCTTGTAATATTCTACAGTGCCTTATGAAACAGAGCCATGCATTATTTGAATGCAATCATTTGCTGGAGGAAAAGCACATCTGATTTTCTTTTTAGTCTTTCCGTTTCTTTTTTTTTTTTTTTTTTTTGTAATTTTCATATCTCAACATAGTTTGGTTGGAACAGAAAAGCAGATTGAATCTGTTTTGCAGTGACAGAAAATATTTAAGCACAGAGCATGTGCAGTTGACATTTAACAAGAGAGACTTGTGAAAGTATCAAGCAAACAAGACAAGAAATTATTTGCAGTGTGTGTGTGTGTGTGTGTGTGTGTGTGTGTGTGTGTGTGTGTGTGTGTGTGTGTGTGTTTATTTGAACACTAGTAAGGTCTTAGGGCAAGAAAGTCTCCAAAAAAATCACTTATATATTTATTTACTATTTACAACTTGTTTGAGAAGGTTGCAATCAATCAATCAATCAATAAAAATTCACACACAGTCTGTCAGGCATGACCGAAATTTTCAGTGAGCTTGGGTTTCAGAGCTTTTTGGAAATAAACAACAGAGGTGGGTTTGACCTAGACAAAAAGCCATGTAGAAAAGTACCTCATCCTTACTGTGAATTAAGGTGGTGGATCTGTAATGCTGTGTTGCTATCACTCTTCAAAGGCCCTGGACAACTTGATACTATCATAAACTCCAACAAGTACCAGCAGATACTACATCAGCACCTGACTGACTCTGTGAGGAAGCTGGATCTTCCAGCAGGAAAATGATCCAAATACACCTCAAAATCGCTTGCTTCACTGCCCACAGAATGGACTTAGCAGTCCCCTGACCCAAACGATGAAGAGGTTATAATACCGTATAACTGTTTTAGTTTTACTGTAAGAAATAAAATGTAAAAATGTATAAGTGCATATAATTTCTTGTGTTGTTTGCTTGATACTTTTACAAGCCTCTCTTGTTAAATGTCAACTGCATGTGCTCTGTGCTTAAATATTTTCTGTCACTGCAAAACAGATTCAGTCTGCTTTCCTGTTCCAACCAAACACAGATACAAAATGTCATGTTGAGATATGAAAATGACAACAGACTGAAAGACTAAAAAGAAAATCAAACATGCTCTTACTCCAGCACATGATTGCATTTAAATAATACACAGTTCCATCTTTTAGTATACTGTAAAATGTTGCCAGCATTTGCCTCTGTAGAGCTGACTTTCGAGTTACACATCTAAGTTGTTATTGTGATATAGTTTCCAAATTATCTCATTACAAATTTTTGAAATTATTATTTTGAATTCCATACTCTTTTATTTGGCATCGCATAATTTTATTATGAAGATATTATCTACAACCTTACCGTCAGTACAAAAATAAAACACCCAGAGTATATATTTTATTTACACCAAAAATATATTTTAAGATGTCAAGACTTGTTTGGTTGTTTTTTGATGCTCCAAAATTGTAAACTGCTGACTGTGTTTAGCTGAATGACTGGTACAGTGGTTTGGCACATATAAATATCTAATTTGCTGGCACAAATAGTCACCCACCTTTAAACGTTAACTGGCAATGAGAAGGGCTTTGCTTTCTACATTGAGGGAAGAGATTAGCACTGCTGTAATAATAAGCTCATTTGTGTTCTTCCTCGCCTCTGAGCAGGAATAACAGGCTGGCGTGTTGAATGAAGACAGCAGAACTAATCGCGTTTGATGGTTCAGCTGGCAAAGGAGGATAATGAGTGTTTGTGCATGGACACAAATGAGGTGTCCTCCTGTCTCTGATCATCTGCTTTTCTTTGATCTGAGTCATCAGTCTATCTATCTATCTATCTATCTATCTATCTATCTATCTATCTATCTATCTATCTATCTATCTATCTATCTATCTGTGCGATGCAACAATTGGTCTTATTGACCAATGACTTTGTGATTTGTTTATATTTGTTTCTTAAAAAGCTAGATTTTATGTCAGCATTTCTTATTTTAATTTAGTTTAACTCTATGTACTAAACTATCTAGAAGTAAATCTGAAATAAATAAATAAATAAATGTGTGTGTGTGTGTGTGTGTGTGTGTGTGTGTGTGTGTGTATATATATATAAATTAGAATGTCGTGGAAAAGTTCATTATTTATTTCAGTAATTCAACTCAAATTGTGAAACTCGTGTATTAAAAAAAAAAAAAAAATCAATGCACACAGACTGAAGTAGTTTAAGTCTTTGGTTCTTTTAATTGTGATGATTTTGGCTCACATTTAACAAAAACCCACCAATTCACTATCTCAACAAATTAGAATACTTCATAAGACCAATATATAAAAAAAACATTTTTAGTGAATTGTTGGCCTTCTGGAAAGTATGTTCATTTACTGTATATGTACTCAGTACTTGGTAGGGGCTCCTTTTGATTTAATTACTGCCTCAATTCAGCGTGGCATGGAGGTGATCAGTTTGTGGCACTGCTGAGGTGGTATGGAAGCCCAGGATTCTTTGACAGTGGCCTTCAGCTCATCTGCATTTTTTTGGTCTCGTTTCTCATTTTCCTCTTGACAATACTGAAAATAGCTTCTCAAAATGAATTTATTAATAGCAACGTTTCGACCCTCAGGTCTTCATCAGGCACAATACCAATGTGGAGTAAAGTCAACTTTAAATAGAAACAGGTAATCACCTTAATTAGGCCCAAACAACATGTAACAAGTGATACAAGTCATGTGACAAAAAAATAAAAATAAAAATAATAATAATAATAATAATAATAAATATTATATATAATAAATATTATATAAAATATACACATACAGTTATACTAATAAACAACAACAAATGAGGAAATAATTCAATCAATATAAAAAAGGCTTAATATCAAAATCCTCATTCAACCCTGATGGTGACAAAGTATCTAAGGTATAAATCCAAAAACATTCCCTCTGTAATAATTTCTTCTCATAATCTCCTCCTCTTGAGGGTTTTATTACCTTCTCTATACCAATATATTGTAAAACACTGATGTTATGGCCTACTTGTCTAAAATGAGACGCTATAGGACTACGCATGTCTCCAGTTCTAATATTACTGCGATGTTCGCTAATGCGAGTACGTAATTGTCTTGACGTTTTACCAACATATGCAAGACCACAAGGGCAACGAATCAGATAAATCACATGAGTAGAAGCACAGGTAATAGTACTACATATCGAAATATTGCGGCCAGTGCGTGGATGACTAAAAGAATTGCACTTGTGTGTAAAAGCACACTGGATGCAATTGCCACACCTGTAATTGCCTGGAGGAAGAGTAGGAATACCTTGTTTTTTACATGAAGGAAATTCAGATTTTACAAGCAAGTCATGGAGATTGTTTTGATGTTTAAAATCCAATTTCGGATCATTTTTAAAAACGCCTGATAATTTAGGATCACTTGAAATAATATACCAATGCTTATTTAAGATTCTACGAAACTCCACAACTACTTGATAGTACAAATGGGAGCATTAAAAAATTGTGTTTTATTATGTTTTGTTCGTAAGCACTGTATCTGAGAAGTCTCATTGACTTTTTCCTTGGCATTATCGATTCATTCTTTACGGTAGCCACGATTCAAAAATCTATTAGTTAAATCAGTGGATTGTTGAGAACAAGATTCATCTGTACAACAAACTCTGCGTACACGCTTAAATTGACTGATAGGCAAACTCTTAATTAAAGGTCTAGGATGGAAACTATCGCCTCTTAAAATAGTGTTGCGATCCGTTGGTTTTCGATACAGATCGGTATGGAGTTTCCCGTCACATATGTATACACTGACATCAAGAAAACTAATGCTTACTGGATCACATTCCATTGTAAAATTCACATGTTCAGTCCTTGAGTTAAGATAATTCAAAAATGTCAACATCTCTGTAGGTGTGGCCTTAGTAATCATAAAAATGTCATCAATATACCATTTGTAAAGCAAAATCTTAGGAAAAGAATTTGACTCATTTAAAATAAAGTCATTTTCAAAAACTCCCATATACAAACAAGCATAATTAGGTGCCATTTTACTACCCATTGCAGTGCCTTTCACTTATAAATAAAAATCATCCTGAAAACGAAAAAAAAAAATTGTTAGTCAAGACAATACTTGCTAAATCCAATAAGCATGCTGTACTGGGTTTTACATCCACAGATCTTTGTATTATTTTTTTTTTCTAAAGCAAGTAAACCATCAGTATGAGGAATGTTGGTATGTAAACTCTGAACATCAAAAGTAGCAAAAAGCACATCATCAACAGCAAAATCAACACCATATAAAGATTCAATAAAATCCATAGAATCTCTTACATAAGATGATAACATGGGTACAAATGATTTGACATAAAAATCCACATAGGAAGAAATGTTCTCAGTGAGACTAACAATACCGCGCACAATAGGACGACCTTTCAAATGGTATCTAGTCCTTTGTGAACTTTGGGCAATTTGTATATAATAGGTGTAACTGGAAAATCTACTTTAAGAAATTCAAATTCATTTTTACTGAATTCACCATTTTCAAAGTGTGACAGTAACTTAGAATGAATACACGTTTTTAATTTATTAGTGGGATCAGCAGGTAAAGATTCATAAAAAAAACATGATCATCCAACTGTCTGCGAATTTCTTTTTCGTAATCTGAAGCTTGTTGAAGTACAATAGCTCCTCCCTTAGGCCATAACGTCAGTGTTTTACAATATATTGGTATAGAGAAGGTAATAAAACCCTCAAGAGGAGGAGATTATGAGAAGAAATTATTACAGAGGGAATGTTTTTGGATTTATACCTTAGACACATTGTCACCATCAGGGTTGAATGAGGATTTTGATATTAAGCCTTTTTTATATTGATTGAATTATTTCCTCATTTGTTGTTGATTATTAGTATAACTGTATGTGTAATATATATATATGTGTGTGTGTGTGTATGTGTGTGTATATATGTATATATGTATATATATATATATATATATATATATATATATATATATATATATATATATATATATATATTATTTATTTATTTATTTATTTATTTTTGTCACATGACTTGTATCACTTGTCACATGTTGTTTGGGCCTAATTAAGGTGATTACCTGTTTCTATTTAAAGTTGACTTTACTCCACATTGGTATTGTGCCTGATGAAGAATCAGAATCAGAATCAGAATCAGAAAGAGCTTTATTGCCAAGTATGCTTGTGCATACAAGGAATTTGTTTTTGTGTCATAAACTTCCAGTACACAGAGACAACAACAGCACACAGACAATAAAAATATAATGAGAATAAAAAATTACACATGTAAATATAAATAGACAAAAATTTGAAAAAATAAATTGAGAGATAAATAAGTGGTATGTACAGTTGTGCTATAGATGATAAAATGGAATAGAATAGAATGAAAAGCAGGGATGTGGTAAGATGGAGGTGGTAACAAATATTAGGTTATTGCACATTGTTATTGCATAATGGGGGAACATTTAACTGTTCATTAAATAGATTGCCTGGGGGAAGAAACTGTTCTTGTGCCTGGCTGTCCTGGTATTCGGTGCTCTGTAGGGCCGACCAGATGGCAAGAGTTCAAAGAGGGGATGGCTTGGATGTGAGGGATCCAGAGTGATTTTCTGAGCTCTTTTCCTCACTCTGGATGTATACAGTTCTTGAAGGGTGGGCAGGGGAGCACCAATAATCCTTTCGGCAGTCCGAATCGTTCTCTGTAATCTTCTGGTGTCTGATTTTGTAGCTGAGCCAAACCAGACAGTTATTGATGTGCACAGAACAGACTCGATGACGGCTGAGTAGAACCGTTTCAGCAGCTCCTGTGGCAGGTTAAACTTCCTCAACTGGCGAAGGAAGTACAAACTTTGTTGGGCCTTTTTTACAATGGAGTCAATGTGAGTGTCCCACTTCAGGTCCTGGGAGATGATGGACCCTAGGAACTTGAATGTCTCCACTGCTGCCACAGTGCTGTTCATGATGGTGAGTGGGGAGAGAGCAGGGGGGTTCCTCCTGAAGTCCACTATCATCTCTACACTTTTGAGCGTGTTGAGCTCCAGGTTGTTTAGACTGCACCAGACAGCCAGCTGCTCAACCTCCTGTCTGTAAGCAGACTCATCACCATCCTGGATGAGGCGGATGAGTGTGGTGTCATCTGCAAACTTCAGGAGCTTGACAGAGGGGTCTCTAGAGGTGCAGTCGTTGGTGTAGAGGGAGAAGAGCAGTGGGGAGAGAACACATCCCTGAGGGGCGCCAGTGCTGATGATGCGGCTGTTTGACATGAATTTCCCCATTCTCACTAGCTGTTGCCTATCTGTCAGAAAGCTGGTGATCCATTGACAGATAGAGCTAGGAACAGAGAGATGGGTTAGTTTGGTTTGGATGAGTGTTGGAATGATGGTGTTGAAGGCCGAGCTGAAGTCCACAAACAGGATCCTCACATAAGTCCCTGATTTGTCCAGGTGTTGCAGGAGGTAATGCAGTCCCATGTTGACTGCATCATCCACGGACCTGTTTGCTCGGTAAGCAAACTGCAGGGGGTCCAGTAGGGGTCCTGTGATGTCCTTCAGATAAGCCAGAACCAGTTTTTCAAACGACTTCATGACGACAGACGTTAGTGCCACAGGTCTGTAGTCGTTAAGTCCTGTTATCTTGGGGCTCTTTGGGACGGGGATGATGGTGGAGCATTTGAAGCAGACAGGGACTTCACACAACTCCAGCGATCTATTGAAGATTTGTGAAAAGATGGGGGCCAGCTCGTCAGCACAAGTTTTCAGACAGGCTGGTGTCACACCGTCTGGGCTGGGGGATGGTGTTTTGTAGTTGGTGATGGATTTCAGACCTTTCCACACTGAAGCTGGGTTATCCGAAGTTAACTGATCTTCTAACCTTTTTGCATAGGTCCTTTTAGCCACTTTAATCTCCTTGTTCAGTGTGTTCCTGGCCTGACTGTACAAAGCTCTATCCCCATTTCTGTAGGCATCCTCTTTGGCTTGACGAAGATATCTGAGTTTTGCTGTAAACCATGGCTTGTCATTGTTGAATGTTAAATAAGTCCTGGTAGGAATGCATATATCCTCACAGTAACTGATATATGAAATTACAGTCTCTGTGAGCTCGTCCAGATCGGTGGCGGCAGTTTCAAAAACACTCCAATCAGTCGAATAGAAACAGGCTTGTAAAACCCGCTCTGTTTCTTTGGTCCATCTCTTTACAGTCTTTACTACAGGTTTAACAGATTTAAGTTTCTGCTTGTAGGTCGGTATGAGATGAACTAAACAGTGATCAGAGAGTCCTAAAGCTGTTCGTGGAACAGAGTGATATGCGTCCTTTATCGCTGTGTAACAGTGATCCAGTATATTACTGTCTCTGGTGGGACATGTGATGTGCTGTTTAGACGCTTCAGGACGCGCAGACGGGGGAAGCGAGCCGGCGCGCTCGTGAAGCTCAGACAGCGCGGATTTAGAACGGCGTTGCCTAGCATTCATCTGGCAAATCTCCGCTCTCTACCCAACAAAACGGACGAACTCCTTCTGCTCTCCCGGACAAACAGGGATTTTTCAAACTCTGCTGCTCTGTGTTTCTCGGAAATATGGCAGACATATTTTGGCAGTTCACGGGAGAGATTGGCTTTATTAAAGTCCCCAAGAATGATTAAAACAGAGTCCGGGTGTTGTTGTTCTGTCTCTGTGATCAGATCAGCTAGTTTCTGTAAAGCGGAGCTCACGTGCGCTTGCGGAGGAATGTAAACACTCACCAGAATGAACGAGCAAAACTCCCGCGGCGAGTAGAAAGGCTTGCAGTTAATGAAGAGCGTTTCTAGATCATAACAGCACATCTTCTTTAACACAGTTACATCTGTACACCACCTCTCATTGATGTAAAAGCATGTCCCGCCGCCGCGCGATTTCCCCGTTGATTCTGCCTCGCGATCTGCTCTAAACAGCTGAAAGCTCGGAAGATGAAGCGCGCTGTCCGGAATGGCGTCGTTCAGCCAGGTTTCCAAGAAACACAGAGCAGCAGAGTTTGAAAAATCCCTGTTTGTCCGGGAGAGCAGAAGGAGTTCGTCCGTTTTGTTGGGTAGAGAGCGGAGATTCGCCAGATGAATGCTAGGCAACGCCGTTCTAAATCCGCGCTGTCTGAGCTTCACGAGCGCGCCGGCTCGCTTCCCCCGTCTGCGCGTCCTGAAGCGTCTAAACAGCACCGCCGCTCCGCCAACTATAACGTTCAGCAAAACGTCCGAATACTCGAAAACCGGTAGAAGATTTTATGGTGTGTTCTGCTGAATGTTCAACAGTTCTTCCCTGGTAAAACTGATCGTGTTTGTAAAACAAAAAACAGGAAAAACTAACAAAAACACTAAAACAACTGGAGAGCTAAGCACAGTGGATGCCATGTGCGGCGCCATCACGATCTGAGGGTCAAAACCTGCTATTAATAAATTCATTTTGAGCAGCTATTTTCAGTGTGCGGATTCCACTCCTTTTCGTTTATATTACTTAGGTGTCCTGCACCTGAGCCCGATTCGGGTGTTTGGGATGTGCACACCATTTTGGTAATCCTCTTGACAATACCCCGTAGATTCTCTATGGGATTCAGGTCTGGTGAGTTTGCTGGCCACTCAAGCACACCAACACCATGGTCATTTAACCAACTTTTGGTGCTTTTGGCAGTGTGGGCAGGTGCCAAATCCTGCTGGAAAATGAAATCAGCATCTTTAAAAAGCTGGTCAGCAGAAGGAAGCATGAAGTGCTCCAAAATTTCTTGGTAAATGGGTGCAGTGATTTTGGTTTTCAAAAAATACAATGGATCAACACCAGCAGATGACATTGCACCCCAAATCATCACAGACTGTGGAAACTTAACACTGGACTTCAAGCAACTTGGGCTATGAGCTTCTCCACCCTTCCTTCAGACTCTAGAACCTTGGTTTCCAAATGAAATACAAAACTTGCTCTCCTCTGAAAAGAGGTCTTTGGACCACTGGGCAACAGTCTAGTTCTTCTTCTCCTTAGCCCAGGTAAGACACCTCTGACGTTGTCTGTGGTTCAGGAGTGGCTTAACAAGAGGAATACGACAACTGTAGACAAATTCCTTGACACGTCTGTGTGTGGTGGCTCTTGATGCCTTGACCCCAGCCTCAGTCCATTCCTTGTGAAGTTCACCCAAATTCTTGAATCGATTTTGCTTGACAATCCTCATAAGGCTGCGGTTCTCTCGGTTGGTTGTGCATCTTTTTCTTCCGCACTTTTTCCTTCCACTCAACTTTCTGTTAATATGCTTGGATAGAGCACTCTGTGAACAGCCAGCTTCTTTGGCAATGAATGTTTGTGGCTTACCCTCCTTGTGAAGGGTGTCAATGATTGTCTTCTGGACAGCTGTCAGATCAGCAGTCTTCCCCATGATTGTATAGCCTAGTGAACCAAACTGAGAGACCATTTTGAAGGCTCAGGAACCTTTGCAGGTGTTTTGAGTTGATTAGCTGATTGGCATGTCACCATATTCTAATTTGTTGAGATCGTAAATTGGTGGGTTTTTGTTAAATGTGAGCCAAAATCATCACAATTAAAAGAACCAAAGACTTAAACTATTTTAGTATGTGTGCACTAAATTTATTTTATACACGAGTTTCACAATTTGAGTTGAATTACTGAAATAAATGAACTTTTCCACGACATTCTGCTTTATTGAGATGCACCTGTGTGTGTGTGTGTGTGTGTATGTGTATATATATATATATATATATATATATATATATATATAAACTTTACAAAAAATAAATAAATAAATAAATAAATAAATAATATAATTAATTAATAAAACTAATATTAACATGAAAGCATAATATATTAAAAATAAAATTGAATTCAGAATATTAATAAAAACTATAATAGTATCTCAATACTAACATAACACTGTTATGTAAATATATTTAAGATGTTTTATACATATTTATGGAGAAAGTTTTACCACAACTTTCACACACAAATTGTGCGTATGCTCAGTTACTGTCTTGTTTATGGATTTTTATTTTATTTTTTTATTTTTTTCAGTCACTAGGGCACATTTCTCAAAATTCATATTTTCAGAGGTCACTTCTAAAGATTCTTCTAAACAACTTTCAGCATGGCACTGAGTTTTTAGATTTAGAATATATTTTATTATAGCATTACTATAGAAATGTAGCAAATTGCTGTCTTATTCAGTTTTGTATAATGTTAGATTTTGAACTTAAGTTTAACATTTTTGAAAAGAGTACGTAAATGTAAAAATTGGCCTTTAGATATATCGAGTATGGGTGGTAGTTATATCTAAATGAGAGAAGAAATTCATGAAAGATGTAGTTATTGAATGCATTTTGTGCCAATGCAATTATAAATGATCTACAGTTTAACCCACATGTCTGCGCTGTTGTGCTCACTGTGTGAAAAAGTTTTGAAAAAGTGACCTAAGTATTGAGACATGGGTCCTAGTGATTGTAAAATACTAAATTAGACCAATAACTGATTTAAAAAAGTTATGACCAATCCTGAAGAAAAAAAATCATATGGCTAACTTGGACATGTTTAAGCAGTCTATGCAGCTGGCCTTCAGTTATTACACTGGCTGACATTTTGTTATACCTGGATTCATCAAGTTATTGACATGTTTTCATCAGAGCTCTGGGTGTTTGTGATGATGTTAAATGGACCCAAAACTACAACCAGCCAAACCAGAAATGAAATGCACAATATGCTCACAGACAAATGCTTTCTCTCACTCAGAGCACGCGCTGGTGCATATGCACTTAGTTGTCATGACAACAATACTTTAATGACTATACTGAGTAGGGAGAAATCATATCGAACCTTATTCCTTTTCATGGAGTGACTGATTTGAATGGAGAGATGGACACTTGTTGTGGTTTCACTAGTTGGGGTCTTTAGAACGCTCATAATGAGAGGCTAATTATTAGAAGGAAGGTGGTTCTGATGTGGAAATGTGAACATGAAACCTGCCAAAAAGCTGTACTTTAAACAAACACATATAAGTGCATTTAAAACCAATTACTTTGTACTTTTACTAATGTAAAATTGAAAATGAGTACTTTTACTATAATAATGTTTTATTGGGGTATCTGTACTTTTACTCACGTAGTTGATTTATGTATTTTTCCCACCACTGGGCTAAAGTTTAAAAACCTAAATTCTAAATAATTAATTGTCATAAAATGAAAATGTACAAATATATGACTTTTTATTGATTATTATAATGGATTTGCACAGCATAAAACCAAAGTATACAAATACATGTGTAGTACTGTACACATTATTAACTAACCTTAAAATTGTATTGACCCTAGTGAAAAATAAATATACTTAATTGTATTTCAAATATATTTATTTCATGATAAGTATACTAAAAATAGATTGCACAAACTTGTGCACTACAAATTCATTTGTAAAATACTATACTTTTTACAGATGCATTTGGGGAAGGATGAAATATATATATTCATCTTTAAGAAAGTGCACTGGCTAGGTTCTTAATTCCATCTACAACATGTTTGAAACTTGTTAAAATTGATTTTCATACATATACCCATTTAAACTAACTGGACGCAAGCAGCATACGCTCTTCTGTATCAGCCGCAACACAAGGATGTGTATTCTACGTGTATTTACGCTTTTATTTGAACGAAAATAGCGTATGGTTAATCTCTAAAATGGCACTACACTGACACAGAGAGACAGAGAGGAGACGAATTGTTGAATAGAGTCGTTATTTTTATTTTCTTTGCATACAAAAAGTATTCTCGTCGCTTCATAAAATTCAGATTGAACCACTGATGACAGATGGACTATCCTGACGATGTTTTTCCTACTTTTCTGGGCCTCAACAGTAGTAATTACTTGGCAGTCAATGGGACAGTCACAAGCTTCCCGGTTTTCATCCAAAATATATTAAATTGTGTTCCGAAGACGAACGAAGCTTTTACGGGTTTGGAACGACATGGGGATAAGTGATTAATGACAAAAATTTCATTTTGGGGTGGAGTAACCCTTTAACACAGTCTCTTTTCTGATTGTGTGTGTGCGTAACACTGCTTCTTTCATAGGAACTCCCATTCGGCAGATTTCACGGCTTGGCGCTCACAGGACTGATATGCCCATTTGCCTGGTATTTTCTGCAGCATTGCCGTGCTGGAGTGTGGAGCAGTGTTTTGCACCATGACGGATCAGCCTCAACACTCACACACACACACACACACATACACACACACACACGCACACACACACATACACACACACACACACACACACACACACACACACACACACACACACACACACACACACATAAACAATGTGGCATTTTTGTGTGTAAACGTACCTGGAAAAGTGGTGCATATGCACAGATACATTTCTAAACTGTCTCTGTGATAAATGGTGGGCAGTGATGGTTCTGCCATCTTTTTGCATAAAGCTGGTTGGTCTGTAAAATCATCATACAGCTCAATGTGATGATTAAAAGAAAAACTAAAACAGCAACAACAAAAACATCTCTGGATAAATGAAGTTGCTAGTGTGTCACTGATGGGAAGGCCAAGACAGAATCTCCTGTATGTTCTATGCTGATTTGTGGGAAAAATCAGTAAAATGGATTTGAATATTACGGGCCAATTTTACTAACAGCTTGTGCCAGCGCAAACCATCTTTTGGCGCTAAAATAGTACTGTCAGGATTTACAAAAGACGTGCAGTGAAGAATTAGCGATGAAAAGGCGTGGACAATAGTTACTTTTGCGCCTGACCTTATTGAATATGCATTTGTAGGAGTTTCCCTTTCAGACGCAAAAATAAATGGGAGGAGATTATTCAAATGAATCACGCAACGAGATTTACTAACGTTTGCACTCGTGAAATTACTGGTATTTGCGCCATTATTTAACGCCCCAAAAAAGCAAGTCTTAAACTATTTTGTGCTTGAAATTGCTGCAATTATTGTTGCTAGGAGGAGGCACCACAGAGAACAGAGAACGCGTGCAAGAACACGAAAAAATATAGTTTTCCAAGCCATGTTATTTTTTATTTGCTTAAAGAACCCTCAACTAGGAATCACGCAATACCAGGTCTATCAAAACTTCTTGCAACCCTTCATTTGTCCTCTGGTTCTTTTCAACCTACTGTGGCTTCTTTATTTCTTTATTCTTTATTTGCGACTACTCTCGCGCTGCGCTTGGTATATTGCGTTGGTCGATATGTAAATGAGATGTTGCGTCTGTGTTCTTTAATTTGCGTGTTGTTAGTAAATCACCCGTAGAATTTCCACGCCCATCGGCGCTGTTTTGGAATTGTGCTATCGCGCTAATTTGCCCATTTTAGTAAAACTGGCCTTGCATTTTTTTTTCCACATCCAGGGTTGCCAGGTCCTAGACAAATTTCCAGTCCAAAGCCAACTGAAAAAACACCTAAAAGGAACAAAAGCTAGCACATTTTTGCCTTTAAAGATATATATTCCTTCCATTTCCAATTCTTTATAGTTATTTTTATTTTGTAAATGCTATATACTTTTATTTGTGACATCTAATAAAGCTGACAAGTATAAAATAATAAATGTTATGCTTTTAAAATCCCTCAATTAATCAATCAATCAGCTGACAGGGACAGAAAGAAAGAAAGAAAGAAAGAAAGAAAGAAAGAAAGAAAGAAAAAGAAAACAAAAATGACAGCTGAAAGCATAATGAAATTAATCAAAATATTTAATAAATAAATATAAAACGGACAAGTGTGTAGAACAGTGCTATTTAATATATAATTGAAATACTGTTATAGTTTTGTTTTTGTTTTTTGTTTTTTTTGTTTTTTTTTTTTGGAATTAGATTTTATTTTTATGTTTTCTGTTTTCACTTTAATTTTCAATTTTATGCAATTTTGTTGTGTTTTATATTTTTTATTAGGTTTTTTTTTTTTTGTTTTATAGTTTTTATTCATTTTTATTTATTAGCTTTAGTTTATTTAGTTATAATTTTAATAACCCTCATATACAAGTTTATGAATGGTGGGGGTGACAACTGCACTGAAATTAGTGAAACTTCCTGTGGAGATTTGTGGACACAGGATTAAATGTGGTATGGTTTTGTTTTCTATACAACTGTAGCAGTTGTATAGTTTGTTTTCCTCCTGTGAAAAATAAAGCAGTGGCAATGAGCAGTGCTGATGTTCTTTACATCCCAGCCACCCCCAGCCACCCCAGCTGGAGCCTTATGGGAAGAGAAAGCTGTTTATCTCTTCTAATGCTAACACTGCAGCGCTGCGTTCATTTCTGTGCAAGCAACACATTCTGTTTGTTGTGTGGGGTTAATGGTTTTAAAAAGGAGCGGTGCTGTGCTTTTCTGTGTAGCGACCGGCTGAAGCAATCAGGTCTGTGTTTCTGAGTTAGTGCACAGTGCTCTGGTCTCTTGGGTAATCTCAGTGCTGGTGGTTTGCCGAGCTGAAGACTTTGACATTAGAGCTAATGTAACAGTGAGCAATTGCTTTGGCACCTCGAAACGGTGTGGAGCTTTTTGTAAGACCTGCGAGAAATATGATTTGGAAAGCCATTTTAAACTTAATTTTCCCCACAGACGTGTGTGTCAGTAAACACCCTACCTCCACTTTGTCTTCGTAACACTGAGTGAATAAAGGGATATTCACACTATGGCTTGATGACATAACTCAATATTTTTTGGTTTTATATTGAGCTTGATTATTTTTCAGAAATGGCTTTTTTTTTTTTTTTTTCAATCATTTCAACCAAATGGGTTGATCATCACCAACAAAATAATTAAGCAACGTCACGTAAGCAAGCATGTTGTTGTTCCAGATATCAGCACAGCTGTGATTCATCCAAAGTCCCAGTGCTCAAATAATCACAGCCAGGGTTGCCAGGTCCTATAATTATTTCCAGCCCAAAGCAACCCAAATCCCGCACAAAAATAACGAAATCTAGCCCAATTTTTTTCCCATCAAATCACAACTGACAGCTGTGGGATTCCCATAAAGACCCTTAAAATAAACATTTTGATTTGATTTAAATTTTACTTGGATGAATTCAGCTAAACTTGTTTATCTGTAGTATGTGCATATTTATTTATTTAATTTAAACAATCTTTTTTATTATTCTTTTAGTTCTTTGCCTTTGATTTTAATTTTCAGCACTTTGTACGATAAACTGTTTCACATGTGAGCTATAAATATAACAGTCACAATTTGATATGTGATAATGTGATAGGTTAACTCCATTAAGCTGCAAAAATTCCTGATGTGCATGAAGCTCACGTAATATCTACTTTGTGTAGCGACATCGAACCTGTCCCCCACACCATCTCTCCTTCACTTGCTCTTTCAGTGGTCCTTAGGTTGCCAGGCAAATTACCTGCCATAGTAATGAATTCACATGGAATCACATTTTTGTCAAGCAATATCATTTTGTGGCAGTTTTCTGTTAAATACTGTTTTGAATAAGTTGCTACATTTCGTAGACATCCAATAGAGTTGTGATGTCCCATTGATGTCCCATCCCAACAGTTTTGACAATTGCACTTAGTTTAGAAAATGTTGACTGTTTCAAAAAATGAGCCAAAGCGAAAAATGGAGAAAAAAAAAAAAAAAAAAATACTGTAATACTGGGTAACTTGAATAACTTTAGTCACAATATTGCCAGTAATTGTTCCAAACAAGCACACAGCAGGATCAGCTGCATGTCTCTGAGCAACACACAGTAGTGGCATTTCTGAATGAATCCGAGATTTTAAACAAATTGTTTGAATGAATGTTTCATTAGGGGCTTTTGTATGTATAACCTTCTCCAGAAAATTAAGAACAGGACCTTTTGAGAAATACTAATAAATCAGTTTTAGCTATTTGCTGGTATAAGAAGTTTTACCATTAATGGCATTATGTGAACAAAGCATGAAATTACCAGTATGAGCACATACAAGGTCAGGATGCTCTGACATAAGAAACATCCGCTTTGGGCCAAGTGTACAGTTCTGACAGAGATGACACGATTATTGTGCGCTCTTTACAGAATTGCTTGTCACTCTGAAGCAAAAAATAAATAAATAAATAAATAAAAAAGTTGTAGTGAACTAGTGTTAAAATAATGTGTAACAGTAACCTGCAGAAAAATCCCCACCAATAAATGCACAGAATGACAGTCTGTTTGAAACAACCAAACACAGACAAGCGGAGTGAAACAAACAGTGAAAAGTCCCAGTGCTGTTGGGTTGTTATATCAGCTTTCTTGGAATGCTCCTCAATCAATCAAATCTGAGGACTAGAACTAACTGCTGTATACATATTTGATATATAGCTTTATGAGCTTTCAAATTTGAGTCAGTATCATTCTGAAACCCTAGGTGAATGTATTATTAGGTTATTTTATCTCATGTTTCATTCTATTCATACAAGATTTCAAGTTTTCAAGACATCAACCATACATTTATATACCATGAGTTAACATTCTTACTTGCATATTTATGAGGTCAGTAACACTGATTGGATGAATACAGCATTCTTGAACTGCATCATTTCAGTTTTTGCACTACAATTTGGTATTAACACAGCAGAAGCTTTTCATAACCCAGGGTTAAAACTGACGCTACAGTAACTCTCAAAATGACAAGTGTGAAACACTGCTTAATCTAAGGTTAAGCACAGTGTGAAGGCCTTTTATAGCAGACACACAATCACTTTCTGACACACTGAATTCTGTTGAGATAAACTTCAAGAGTTCTTTCTGTCTATATGTTTAATTAAATCAATAAGCTGGATCTCTACATGCAGTATGACCTGCTAGACAGAAACTCTATAGCCTGGATCAAGGTTTTGAGACTTCTCCTGAATAAATTTAGCTCTATTTCTAACTTTTGCTTTGTTCTTTGACTTTATGAGGTGCTGAGGATGACAGTTTACTGTGAGGAAGAGGAAACCTCAGACTTTGAAATCAACAGCAGATTTGCCTTTATCTTGAAAGCTCTGGGGTGTTGGGTGGATTTAGGAGTAGGATTTCGAAAGGCTAGATCTTTAAAAATCGCAATTAAAATCTTACGTTTAAGAGCCAACAAAGGAATGACAGTACTATCTAAGCTCAAAGCCTGGATTACCACTCAGTCTGCTGCTCTTCCGCAGCTGCAAAGAAGAAAAAAGGCCAAAAGTTTCTCTGTTTAAACTATTGCTGGATTTCACCCCAGCACAGCCTTTCAGCATTGGAAGTTCTCTTAAAAGAGATAACAATTATAGCTAGAAGCCGTTTTCCCGAGGGTGTAATGTAATTGCCTATTTGGCCACGGCCTTACTGTTGTTTCACGGCCTTTTGCTTGATGAAAGTCCCGGTGAACATACGCAATGAAGAGAGCAGGCTTTCAATCTCCTGAAATATGAGTTCATGCTAGACTGTGTCGCTGAGGGAATTAATCAGGACTCACTCAAAACGCTTTCACACGTTAACTGAACTTAACTTCACTCAACCCTTCCTGTTCTTTAATTGAATCTCTTAGCTTCTGATGCTTGTCCTCCCTTTCCCTTAAAGTGCTCATACAAATCAAGCACACAATAAGGCAGCAAGCTTGAAAAGTTGATGCCGTTGTTAAAGTTCACCTCAAAAATGGAAATTTAGTCATTAATTACTCATCCTTATGTCATTCCCAAGCTGTATGCTGGTATTTTTTTCTGTAAAACATAAAGTCTTTTTGAAAAACTTTTAAGTGGCTTTTTTTCCATAAAATGAGGATAATAATAATAATATGCTATATTTATGCTATTGGGATACAGACACAAATTAAATTTAAAGGGCACATATTATGCAAAATTCACTTTTACATGTTGTTTGAACATAAACTTTTAATGATAAAAATCCACCCGTTCCTTTTTTTTCATCCTCATTAATCATAAGCAGTGTCTCAGAACAAGCCATTCACAGAATCCGTAAAATGTGACGTCACATTTTACAAGCCCCACCCACAACTGTTGACAGACACTGCTGCATTAGCAGAGACCCTGTTCCTGAGTGAGCTGCACATAATCCGCCATGTTTATCGTCACGCTAGAGCATTTAAAAGCAGCATTCAAGTAAGAAATGCCTTCTTATTAAATCCACAGAAGTTATTCAGTTCAGAGCAGTGAGTGTTTTTATTTTATTGTTTGGGTCATATTAACAACATAGACAGCAGCATAGGTACTGTATATTACACCATTGTCACCTAATACACAGATCTAATATAAACATGCAATATCTTTCCCAGACATAACCGACTGTGTTTTTGTGACTTGCGTGTATTTTTAACATAAACTTATGACAGTATATGACAGTTTAAGTGCAATAAGACATGAAAGTGACAGACACTTTCTGTGTGCGTGCTTCAGATGCGTGCACTCAGAAAACAGCCTGTTTCTACTTCCACTCAAAATAGGCATTTTCAAAATGATGTAATAAATGATCTGTGGGGTATTTTGAGCTGAAACTTCATAGACACATTCTGGGGATGCCTGAGACTTATAATATCTACCTTTAAGACCTTTAACATCTTCAGCAGAAAGGAAGATTTTCATTGAAAAACTCCTTAAATTGCAGTGTGTTCCTCATACAAAGATACTGTATGATTTCAGAACACATATATAGTGCAAATTGTATGGATAACTTCTTTTATTCATGTAAGATTATGAGTAAGGGACAACATTAATCATCCATAGGGGTTTGGATATAACATCACAAACTGAATGATTAAAATGGCCTTTAATGATCCATCCACTGTAGTGGACACCATGCAAGAAAGGGTGGCACTGGAGTTTAGTAATTAGGCTAGGGAATACTTTCATCCTGTCTGCCTTTGTCAGCCAGTTCATCTGTAATACTCTGCAAAATGTGTATTTAAAGACCTGCCAACCAAGGTCATCTATCATTTTCTGAATAGTTATTTGCCAGTATTACCAATAAGGCTGTGTATACACTGCCCAGGCCCTACCGCAGCATAATAACATCTATTATGTGGCTAGTAGAGTGGCGGTATCCTTCAGCAAGTGCATGCTGCTGGCAACTGTGGCCAAAACGAATGCCATTAGCTTGGAGGTGATTGATTTGCCGAGAAGAGATCTTTCATTTCACCCATCACGGGGCTGATGAAAAATAAGAGTTGATTTGAAGGACAAGTAGTAGAGCAGAACTTGGATGGCAAAACTGTTGAATTTTGGCACAGTGAATGTGAGCTCATGGGGGGTTGATCAGCCTGCTCAACTTCACACGCTGCAAGCCACTCATCTCAAATGACAAAATCACGTGTCCTTTTCCTCTTGAGCAACATTTGAATAACATATGTCAAGAGGGACAGTGTTGACATTGAACTCACTGCTATTGAACTCAAAATATGTGTTGAGTAGCAGCCCCTTCTTAATGCTGATGGACGGACCGTTGAGTTTGTGTTGCTCATCATGCAGTTGGACACATACAGGCTTCTCTCTTGTCTTTCGCTGGCGGGGGATAATGATAAAGCGCCTTATGTCTATTCATTAAGAGACAGTACCGAATGGCACTACTGTTTCGCTGCACGTTCCTGAGCCCACAGCTCCACGCTTGAAGGACATGAGTAAATCCACGCTGTGAGTTTTGGAACCACATGACCTCTGAAGATCAGACGCCTTTGGGGATTCCAGAATAATTTGCCTGGTGAAAAGAACACACTTTGCCTTGCCCTTAATTAACAGAGAAGGCAAAGCATGTTCAAAAAGCAGAACAGCAGAGACCTTGAGGAGAAATAAAAAGAGAATTAATTAACATTTAGAATGGTGTACCAATTGGATTCTGAATTGAACAATATTACTTAGACCTGAAACGTTTACAAAGTCAGTTTTTATCCCTGAAAATGGATCATATAGTTTTAGCAAGAACTGAAAATTGAAAAAGGTAGCCTATTTGAAAATGTGTCTCCTGTATGACTAAGTCAGAATCACCAGATAAACAAGAATCTTTAGACACATTATTGAATTCTAGATTTTGGTCTTATTTCTGCATTCAGGTTTCCCACAGTTTATGACCAACTTGCATAACTTTTCAATGACCTTTCCAGTTATTTGAGATAAGAATATTAAAATGTCAGACTGAATTCAGACTGATTTGTGAACCAGTTTGACTAATTTATAATAAAATATCACTAATTCATAATCTAAATATCACTTATAGCGCTGCAGAACAGTTTAACTTAGCAGAAACTGGTTTGCTTATTATAAAAGGTATTCAACATTTTGCTGGCCAATATGGCTGGCGAGGCCAACAGACTAGCGAAGACTGACAAACCATTGATATACTATAATCTAACTTTCAATCATAACTTTATCAAATAAATTTCATGCTTTTCCTAGTGGGTTGACCTTGGTAAAAAAAGAGTAGAACTCTCCTATTCTCCTTTAAAAGCTACATTGAAACTGTAGTTGTTCAACTGATACATTTACACAAACAAACAAACAAATAAATTGAGTATGTTTATAGAATTAGGCATACTGATGAACTAAATAGTTTGCCACGAAAAAGACCTGGAATGCCAAAGGGACTCTTGAATTTTTATTTTTATTTATTTTGTTTTTTTTGTGAATCACTGGTGTATCTTTTTGTCATCTAGTAATTTATAAGAACTGTCCAAGTGTAGCAATTTACTCCAACGAATAGGCCTATAGTATACTGTATGGAAGGCCCATTTAGGATGAACCCAAATTTCTAGAATGAACCACACTTTACAAAGTTACACATGAGAGAGAGAGATAGAGCTGTTTAGGATGATCCACTATAATGAATGGAATTTTGAAAACTATAGGCTACGTATGAGGGAAAGAGGACTGTTTAGGATGAACCGATTCACAAATGTATCGGACTTACCAGCTCTAAAGAGAGCTGACAGTGTGGTTGTTTACCTCCTCTTGCTCAGGAGAAAGGTAATACAAATTTGACATTAAAAACAGCAATTGTTGCACTATACTGCTAATCATTGAGAAAGTAGCTTGCTACTGTAAAAGCTACATTGTTATGAAGAAAGCAGTTGAGCTAGGCCTACTTTCAAAGCTACTTAAAAGTGTTTGGAGTCTCACTGTTGGTGTACTATGTGTGCTGGATGTTAAGGACACACTGAATCTTATCAGTTTAATTCCCTTGACATTATCTGTAAACATTGTTTACCCACAGATCATAAGCCTATGTTGTTATGAGGTGGAAAAAATAATCAAAAAGTGAGACAAAATGGCACAGTTTGAACGTATTATCTACAAGAATCAGTTATGGTTCAATAATGGCCATTGCGACTGTAGAAGACTGATCCTTGTAGTTGCGAAATGAAAACACATTGCTTCATATTTGTAACATTCACTTTACAAATTATATAGAACAGCTATTTAAAATGACTTATTCCCGGTGTCCGCGGCCATGCAACCTTATATATTAATACATTCTGTAATATAAAGACATACCGTCGAACAGGTAAAAAAAAAAAATGAAAACTCACGTACGCACACACTTACCACCTTTTTTCGTTTGCTAGCTTCAGGCAGAAGGTGAAAAGGCGGCAGTCACGCGCGTGTGTGCGCGCATGGTGCACGGAGGCGGGGGTGAAAAAGGCGGCAAGCGCGTGAGGGGGGATGAGAAAAGCTCGCGTGCGCTGCACTCGTAGTCGACCGGTGTCGATTTCCAGGCTGTGATCGGTGTTTTCTCTGTCCGTTTTTCATTCACTTCTCTCTCTTTCTCTGTGTAATTTAGCAACAGTGGCGCACTAATCCTCTGAAGAACGACTCTAAAGATCAAATCTCACGTCTCACTGGGATTTTGCAGCATTTCTACCGTTTTCCCCTCAGCATCTTCTCTCCTCTGTGTAACCGTCAGCGGTCTCGCCACAAACTGAATGTCTCTTGCTGTCTGTGGTAATTTGTTATCATGACCACAGCAAAGGAGTCAAATATATCGACCAAAGCGGCTCAACAGCAAGATCAGGTACTGAAGTGATTTATTTGTTTTTACTGGACAGAGATATAGACACTTTATTAATTTCAAGAGGTAAATTGCTTTAGCTGAACGTGAGGTGATTTGTAAAACGGACAGAATAAAAAAGTATCAGTTCTATCTGCTGATTTGTCTGAAATGTTGACAGAAATATTGACATTAGATTTTTGACCATTAAATCTTCAAGGAGAACGGGGCCGTCTTTACTAGCGATGAGTTACTGCACAGTTTAAAATAGCCTACCGGTTAAAAGTTATCGGCTTCAGTCAGCTGGAAATTCATATTAGGTGCATATAATAAGTCTGATAAGTTGTTTGTTCTTTTTTACACATTACCGATAATTGGAAATTAATTGCCTAAAAGTCAAAAGATTCTTAAAGTAATCAAAATTTCATTTAACATTACAAGGAGAGCTGACAAACTATAAATTAAATGACTGAATGAATTTTTTTATTGACAGAATTAGTTTATTATTATTATTATTATTATTATTACTACTACTACTACCACAAATTTCCCTGTGTACCTCATTATCTGTTTCCTGTCCTAAAAAAAAACAAAACAAAAAAAAACAAAAAAAAAAAAAACCTTAACAGAAATCATATTTGCCACAATATGGTCTTGAAATGATATAATGTCTCTCTTTTCATAGTGTGAACTGCTTAAATCACATTACTTCCCTCTTTTTTCAAAAGACTACCCCAACAGTGAATGTAGGTGCTTGATTTCAAGAGAGAAAAAGTGGAAGCAGGTACAGAAACAGCCACAGGCAATACTGACAGGAACAAAGTGCAGTGCAGGAAAAGCAGTGTGAAAGGTGGGAGCCCCGCTGGAGACAGCAGAGAGAGGGCAGGTGTACACGTCAAGGTCAGGCAAACTTTGACAACAGGAACAGTAGATCTTCTGTTCTTCCACTGTTTTCCCAAAGGCAATAATCACCCAAGAGCAAAGTTGAGATTTACATCAAAAGTCATGTACAGTATACAGTTTAAACATACACATAATAATTAAGCATGTCAATTTAACATGTTAAGGTAGTGGAAGTTATAATGAAGAATGCAATGAGAACGACAGCATGTAATCATGTCCCATAACCTGTAGGTAGATTCTATAATGGATTTTCCTGCCATTGGAGCAGTTCAAACTTGAAGTTCACCCTTCATGTTTTTGTAAGTCTACAGTCAGATATTCTTGTGTTCAAAAACAAGCTAGCTGAATTGCAGCCTAAACTATGTTTTAGTTGACAGTGTCTTAACTCATGTCGCTAGATGCTGATAATGATAAAACACAATAGAACAGCCAAAGGTGTGAATCTTTTTGTGTATGGAGACTAACAAATAGAAAATAGTGCAAGTTACTTGGACAGACTGACTAACTTGATTGTAAAATAGATTACTGTGAAGCCTTTGATGAACTTACATGTATGATACAGGATTAAAACAAGCAATATATTGTCTTCTACCTCTTTTTTTATATGCACGTTTTATTTGTTTGCCAGAACAATGTTATTTCTTTCATTTCTTCATCTTTATTTTTGGGGCTTTTCGACAAATATTGATATGTAACTAATTGACATTAAATTGATTCATTTAGAATACAGCATCGATTGACTGCCATAATGCAGTACAGAACAGACTGTTTCTTATGCCGCCATTTTTTTTTTTTTAATTCTACTTGCAGTTTGGTTTATTGAAGAAGTAGTAGTATTTTGAGGATATAGGGAGAAAACTGCTGATATACTGTACCTTCAGCAGCAAAATCTTTAACCATTTATCAGTGATGCCTTTGAGCATGCTCACATACAGACCCGAACATGCTGACACAATCATATTTTTACTTGAATTGTTTCCTATGTAAGATACAACAAGATTCCAGCGTCAAGTAATTTGTCTGTCCGCAGTGAATGCGGAAATGTGGTGTCACAAAACGCAGCCAATCAGGGATGTGTTTCCCATACAGCAACGTAGCTTGCTGCTTAATTACTATAGTACGATGCTTCATTGGGGAAAATAAGATAGTCACGACTGTTTCCCTAAACCGTAGTGACTTTTTCTCATATCAGTCATTTGAACCATTTTGGTTCAGTAATGTTGGACTGTCATTAAGGACGTCACGCAGGTGGTGGAGTAATAATTCGGCTAATTAATTGGTTTGAGAACAAATTAATCTCAGATTATTGCTGCAAATAAATACTGTTTATGAGGACTACTATTTATGTTTTTCACTGTTTTGCTTAAGTTGTTTAATTAAAATGAAGGTTCCCTCTTACGTTGTACTCCGTGGTTCCCCCGGGGTGCTAGAACATATTCACATCTACGCACCCTTCAAAAACGCTGCTTTCATTCTCTTGACATTTTACCAGACATAGAATACAATTTGTATATTTATGCAATAAAAGATAAAGATTGTACTGAATGTTCACGTAAGTACACGTCAAGAAACTATGCTTCTTCCGACCATACAATTTTGCGATCCAGTTTGCGAATGTTCTTTGGAAATATGGTCTTGAGAAACAGAAACACATGCTGTGCTTCTCTTGAGCTGAGGCGCTACAGCGATCTGTCATTCACATTACACAGCACCAAAACGACATTTATTGTTTGAATACTGTAATACAATGGACAAAATTTGAAATCTGAGACTTTGTTTCATATCAAACGTAAAAAAAGCACAAACCTTATTGCGATTTATTTGATGGGAGGTGTGCTACAATGTTCCGTTCATTAACTGAAAACAGGCTAGACTAATCGATTGTTGGGATTTAAGAATTGATTAAAATCTAAGAAATTTATATTTTTTTATCCAGCCCTAAGCACTACTTTGGTCCAATAAATTGGACCAGGCTACCTGAGGCAATGTGGCAAGTGGCTGCAAAATGTGTTGCTTGTCATGTTGTGGCTGGTTAGGACAAAACCGCCAGGCCATGTCTCGGTCTACATTATTATTATTATTGTGAGGATTTAAAGAATAGTAAACAGACCCAGAGGCTATAGATATTTTGTATACATATAAACACACACAATCATAAACACATAAAATCATTCGCCCACATGCTTGTCCATGGCCAAAAGATGGATCCAATTATCCAGTAATGTGTGGCAGATCGCACTGATGTATAGGCCGAGACGAGGTACACTCTCCTGGCACTGCTGCGGAGTAAGGCAGTTTCAGCCTGTAATCACACACACAAACACATAAACACACACTCATGGGTGCATTTATCCAACAGCTCATACTCGCGCACACACACACAGCCCCTGACCCGCTCGAGCCTTGTATGTGAATGACCATTTATTTCCTTAAATTCATAAACCCACAAAATCACCATCACTCACAAGACAAATGCCAGCTGCCAGTGGGCGGTGGTGCAAATGGTAGGACAAAATAAGATTATAATAGTGCGTCACTTTGAGGAGACAGGCGGATTTTTCTAAATCTCAGCTAAATGTCTTTTATGAGGTTTTATGAGCATACAGCCGAGTGGTGTTGGTGTCCAGAAGTGATGGGTATAAGTCTGTTTCATATCAATTGCAAAAACAAATGTAGGTGTACAAACCATTTTTGCTGTCTTTTGTGCAGTGTGCAAAATTTCTTTATAGTCTTGGATAATTTTATTTATAAGGCAGCTCAGTCTCTCAAGAAAAAAAAAAAAAAAAAAACCTTCACTAAAAGGGATAGTTCACCCAAAAAATGACAATTCTGTCATCATTTACTCACCCTTGAACCTGTATGAGTTTCTTTCTTCTATTGAACACAAAAGATATATTGAAGAATGTGGGTTAACAGTTATTGGTCCCTGAAGACTTCCTTAGTACTGTATGTGGGGAAAAGAAATCTGTCGAAGTCAATGGGGACCAGAAACTGCTCTTTGGTTGCCCACATTCTTCAGAATATTTTTGTTTGTGTTTAGAAGAAGAAAGAAATTCATACAGGTTTGAAGCCACTTGAGGGTGGGTAAATGATGACACAATTTTTGATTTTGGGTGTACTGTGAGTGTCCCTTTAAGCAATATTTATACACACTGGATATGTCTTATCTTCATTTGGATTTGATGTTCATAATCTGATGTTATTGTGTGTTTCTATGTAATATATTTAATTGTATAAATATGAATTTCAAAAAAGCTAAAGGTGTGATCACATTTACTGTTATGCTTTTTCAACACTACTGTTACACATTTACTGTTATGATTTCAACAAGAATCCATATATTTGTGAATTTTGTGTGAGCGCGAAAGATTTCCACACACAGATTTCTGCATTGACCAACAGAAAGTTTCTTGGTTTGAAAATGACTTTCATGTGAGCTGTTCTTCATACATGACTACCCTGTTTATAATGAACCTATTTGCCCACAAAATTTTGCTAATGTGACCTACCTTAAAGGGATAGTTCACCCAAAAATGAAAATTCTGTCATTAATTACTCACCCTCATGTCGTTCCAAGCTCATAAGACCTTCCTTCATCTTTGGAACACAAATTAAGATATTTTTGATGAAATCAGAGAGCTTTCTGACCCTGCATAGACAGCAATGTAACTACCATGTTGAGCGAGAGTAGGCGGCTGCAGTGAGAGGAGGAGTGAAATAAACGCAGTCAAGACCGACAGTTCTGACCTCTCGAAGTGGAACAGATACCTACGAGATCAAAGGCAGATATCGCGTTATTCACACTCACGTGTTGTGCTGCTGATAAACATGATATAATTTAAGTTCTGTTGCTTTATATGAAAATAAATATGATGAACAAGACACTCAAAGTGCTTGCTATTTAATTGCATATGAAAGGCGCATTTATCATCCATTTTTACTTTAATACAAACATGTATTTTAGATTTTTATAGAAATATGACAACAATCACATCTCACACAGAGATCGCACTGATATAGTATTGACGTTTTACAAATTGATTGATCAGTTATCCCAGTGTTTACTGAGCCACGGTCTTCCACAGACCCTGTGCAGAAACTCGTGTGCACTATCTAGTGATTCACTAACTGACTGAGACGCTTTGAACGGCCTTGCAGTGTTCGAACTATACCGTGGACTTTGGGGGAGCCCACTTGTTTTTTTTTTTTTTTTTTTTTTTTTTTTTGTAACGGGGGGGGATTTACCCTATTATACTTTATCGACACGAATTGATAGGTGAAACAACAAACAGCCACCCACAAATAGTCTATAAACAAAGCATCAGGCTGTCTTTGAGTACACACGAACAACGGTTAAAGTTACTCGTCAGGCTACAGAAGAATACCATAATTTCTCCGTTCAATTAGACCTAAGACATCGAGAGTCACGCAGACCTATAACAACCCAGGCAGCTACAACACATAATTGCGAATAACATGCCTTACCTTAACACAGAATCGACCACAGAGGCCTGAATGGATTTCAAGGACTCCGCGCAAAGATCAATGGCCTCCAACGTTTATACTTTTTCTACGAATCTTTTGAGTTAACGTACTAAAGATGAGTGGAATTTGCACCGCAGCGCCCCCACACCTTGATGCTCATGACAAGAATAGCATGTATAGTTATCTTTATTGAAGCGAATTAGGTTTAAATCACCGTCATGCATGAATGAATATTTTTGCAATTTTACACATGATGATCACATTACACAAAACTGAAATTGCACGTCAAAATAACACATTGTCAATATTTTTTGAGACCCCCCAGAATTTCACAAATCACGTTTTCAGGGGAGCCCATGTCTTATTAAGGGGAGCCGAGCTCCCCCTAGCTCCCCCGTAGTTCGCACCCTGCGGCCTTGTGAAACAATTCAGTTGTTAATTTTCGTTCGTTCGTTTCATTACCAACTTATCTTCCGAAGCGCCATTCACGAGAACAGAAACGCCGTTTAAAATCCGCCCCGTTTGAAGAGCGACATTTCACCGTGGCTTGTTGTTAGTCACGTTTAATTTCGTCTTTTTACTTCACGGGACAATTGCAAAAGTTTACACACGCAAAAACCCATTCAACATGACCATGTTAACTTCAAATGAGCGCATTACTGTGGTTTAACATTAAGTTAGACGTTTCATAGATTTCGGTTAACGGCTTATAAAAAGAGAAAGACCGCACGATCTCTTCATATCTTTTCATGTCACGGAAACACAAAAATATCATACAACACGCCAAAATTAGCTAAAATTCATTATAGTAACACAGCTTTTGACATTAACTGAAGTGTTTTATGGATTAAACAAGGTGAAAGACCACATTCCCTTCACTTAAATTTCCATCAGACATATCATACAACGCTTATTCAATGTTTTTATATATGTTGTACGTTTATGTATAAATATATATGTTTTAAATAAAACATTTACACCTTTTAAATATACATTTTGATAAATTCAGTCGAGTATTAAGTAACTTTTTACAAATATTTATTCATTCAGTGCCACTTGACTTACCTGACGCCTGAAGTTGACATACACTGTCTTATATCCACTTTTCTTCAGATATACAACTCATAAAACACTTTCTAAATGTCCACTCAAAAAAAGCGAATATGTTGCATGATTTTATCGTTAAATTTAGTCTAAAAATAACATTTATTTAGTGGCTCTTACCTGACGCGTGAACTTGACAAGATGGCGGCTCTGTTTCTCCCGCGAAGTCACTCAGGCGCGTGCACGTGCAGAATGATCTCAGCGTTGGCTGGATTTGTTTTTATTAGTTCACTCAACATTTAGCATTCTGAATGTAGACTGGATTTGAAAATAACCATTCATTTAATGTTTTTAAAATATATTTGTGCAGACTTAATATAATATGTCTTCTCAACTAAGCCCAAACAATAAAATTAGTTAAACTTAAATATTTTTGCCCTTCCAACATTTTGTTAATTGGATTTTTTTACATTGTGGAGAGCTTAAATATAAGTGGATATGACAGTGCAAGTTAGCAAACAAACAAACAAACAATAAATAAACAAATAAATAAAATGATCTGTATTAGCTGTAAAAATCCTGATTGGTGCCTCCCTAGCAATTAATGTGTCACGCAGTCTCAATTGTACTGGCTGCTAAAATGTCACCAGAATGTTTTGAATGTGTGTTTAAATAATGACAATCAACAGGCTGTTTAGTTATCCAGGAGCTGTGGATTCATTTAGATGGCATTTATTTCGAAATGCCAGCTTCCCTCAAGGGCGTAATTGGATAATTGGATTTCATAAAACCAAGAGAGTGCAACTTTGCATGACAGACCTCTGTTTGTGTTTGCAGATATTTTTCAGTCCTATATTTTAATAAGGTCTTCTTGGGATGTGGATGTCAGGCCAGAATATCTTCATACTTGTTTTATTGTGATACTTTGGCTTTTGTCACTATAAACTGGGGTAGATGGTGTAAAAGAACATGCATGCATGACTCAGGGTTTCTTGCTAGATCTGTTACTGTCAGGCTGTTCTGTAATGAACAGAAGGAGCAGACAGTGGGACGTGTGTTTGGCAGGGTGCATGTGCCCTCTCTCCTGGGGAAGCTCCTACCCTTCAGAGCGAGGTTTGGTATTAGAGCCCATATGTTGACTCAAGATAGATCCACTATCCACAGAGAGCCTAGGCTGATTTATTTACACAAACTCTCTGTATCTGTCACTCATATATTTGTTTAGGTTTGTATAGAAATTCTCACATACGTGTTTTTCATGCATTTAGTTCAAGCTCAGCTCTATTGACTTCTGTGATTACCATTTTTTTTTCTCCAAATACAATCTAAATTGTAATGCACTTACAATTGAACAGTGTTATTGTAGTGTTATTACAGTGTTACAGTGTTATTGTTTATATACTTATTATAATGTTTATTCATATTTTGAATCAGCCTTTAATTTAAATTTTCAATTTTTATTTTAGTTTGTTATTTTGTAATGTTCTATCTATCTATCTATCTATCTATCTATCTATCTATCTATCTATCTATCTATCTATCTGTCTATCTGTCTATCTGTCTATCTATTTTAATTCATGTTTGTTTGTTTCAGTAATTTTAGTACTTCAGCTTTTATTTCAGTTAGTTGATAAGGCAACATTTCTTTTTTTATTATTATTATTATTATTTTTTTTAGGTTTAAGCTTCTAATCAAATTTATTATTTTTTTCAGCTTTATTGCAATTAATAAAAAAAGATAATTTGTTTTAATTAACAATAACAACACTGCAATGGACATTTGGGACAAGACAATGAACTCTAATAGACTTTAAATTTTCCAACATTACATTTTTAGTTTAACTTCTTTTTAAACCTTTTGGTAGTTCACTTGGCAGACCTGTGATATACAAATGAGTTTTTTAAAGTACAAATTCTGTTTAATGAAGTCATATAACCGCACATACAATAATCACACACAAAATTGTGATTTAAAGGTTGTTGAATATAGTTTTAGTTGGAGTCTGGCATGTCACATTGCAGGTCACTGCAAACAACCCAAAGTGCTTTAGCAAATATACTACCTGCACATTCCTGTGTTTAAACCCTCATAAACCTCTTTTGTGCCTTTTTGTGTTTTTTACAACAGAGATGGGTTGAAATTATTTTCTGTGGTAATCAACAGAATGTCACAGATGTCATTTATTGAATATTAACCTGGACTTTTATTTTAAGATGACTGGATTTACTATTCCATTGTGCATGTGTAACCCAAAGCTTCTTCAGATTCATTTTCATGGCCTCAACAAAACAGCTCTGAAATGGTACAGATGGAGATAATTACAGCATTTGAGGGACATTTGGTGGAAATTATCAGGATTTTTTTTTTTTTTTCCTTTCTTTATTATTTATTTTATTTATAGGGAATGTTTGTCCCCACCACAGTTATGATCAAAAGAGCCTTTGGGTTCTACACCTTGATGAGATAATAGATTGGAATCTGGCCATCAGAGCAGTGCTTCATGGGCATTGCCCTCTGCCCAACAACAGCTACTTTTTTACCAGACAGGCAGAGCTGGTGGTAAAGCTTAGATGAGATAAAACTGGATTCCTCTCTTTTTCTCTGTCTTATCCTTTGCTCATTTTATGTCTTTGCTGGTTGCCAAATCAAATAGCAGAGTGTCCTTACACTTCTAATAGCAGCGTGTGTTGAGTGTAGTGGGCAGAAGAGAGTGTGTTATTGAGTATTGCTCACACTCATCACAGTAGTCATTGGAACAGTTTTTGAAGAATAGCTTAAAAGAGAATCAGAAACAATGAGATTTTTGGGGGGCATTTTATGATGATTTTATTACAGCCTTTTACATGATGTAGTGCTTAACAGGTATTTGTTCATACTAGAGGTTGCACAACTACTAATTTCTGCTAGACTTTTAGTTTTCAAAACAATACCTTGTTTGATTTACTTGCTTGCTTGCAACTTTTAGGTCTCTTACATTGTAAAAACATTAATATAAGAATTATCACTTAACTCTTTCCCTGCCATTGATGGATTTTTTCTTCATTTACAAAACAACGCTTCCCTGCCATTAATGAAATTTTCCGGCTTTCGGTGTTTACGCTGTTATCTAGTATGAGGTGCTGTTATGCATAAGAGTACTGAATCTCCAGATCAAAACACGACGAAGAAGCAGCAGAAACAAGCGATCACATACAGCATGTAATAGGGCTGGGCGATATAGCAAAAAAACATAATTATTCATATTCAGTATCAATAATTGACCCTTCGCAAAGAGCTTGATTGACAGGATATCTGACCAATCATAAGGCCGAATTCGCCATCTTGTCTGGCAAACAAATCAGACAGGAGAGTAGATTAACTTCGGTGGATTCAAACTTGAAAAAGCGGTTGAAATAAAATGCGTTCTGATGTTCATTCAAGTTTATTTAGTGCTTAAAGTAAATATGAAAAGACAGGCACTACAGCGATCTGTCATGACACATTAAAGAGCCACAAAATGGTATTTATTGTTTGAATTTCTTAAAAAAATGACAAAAATTGAAAGCTGAGACCATGTTTCATACCTAAAGTAACCTGCTTTGTCTTGTTTGTCAGCGTGTTGTCAGTTTACTCTTTGCTCCGCAATGTATTTTTCACTGTGTGAGAACATGATGTATAGTGTGAGAGTGGCATTGTTTGTTAGACATAGCAACAGTAACTAAGGAGGGTGGGTTTTTGCGAAGGGTCAGTTACTGAAAAATTTTCTAACCTCATTTAAAGAGGTCCTATTATGCTCTTTTACAAAGTCTTGATTTCGTTTTAGGGGTGTACTAGAACATGCTCTCATGCTTGGTGATTCGAAAATCGCATTATTTTTCACATAATTTACATTATTACAATACCTTCCTCCCCAGCCTTGCACAAACGGCTCGATTAGTTCCGGGTTTGATGAAGGCCTGCCTTCCGAAAAACGAAATGTGTTGTGATTGGTTAGCTGTCCCAGTGCGTTGTGATTGGCGAACAGCTTAGAGGGTGTTTCAGTACTGCCCTGCCCCTTGCCAAAACAACAAGTTCGTCAATATTGCCATATCAATTCAGACCCCGAGAATACTGAACAGGAGGATCGCGCAGAACATTTGCATGCACGGATATTGCAAGACATATTAAAGTGGTAATGATATTGTTGTTGTTGTTGTTTTTTTTTTTTTGGCTAAATCATGTTTTAGATAGGATGTCAACAACAGCTTAAAAATAACTGCATTTACTACGTACAGATAAGTGCAAGGGTAATATGTATTATGTTTATTGTTCTTTAATTCTAACATTATAACATGAATTGCAGTGAAACTGTTATACAGTTGAATTTATTTATACCATAGTCCCACAGAGTTACACTGTTTGTGGCGGCATATATATGCAAATTCATTCTCGGAGCAGGAGAGAGCGAGGTTTCTTCGGTAACGCTGTACACAAAGCAGAGCTCCTCTTACAAACGCTGCTTTATCAGACATTACATGCAAGATGAAATGAAAATGACATCCAAAATTTTCAGTCGGTTTCCTTCAGAAATACAGTGATATAAAAACACCCGCACCGGGTTTCGATTTTTAAGCGTGCATTCGAACTTCCGTAGGCGGGATTTATTTTAATGATATTCTAATGGACCAATTTGTGATGTCACAAATACAAGAAAACAACTTTGTAGTCCAAACGAGCCATTTGTTGTAGTTCTTGAAAAGGGTTTTTTAAAAAATGAAATACCTGTCCCTTTGGAGTGGACTTTGAGATTTGTAACTTTGTAGATCTTTTTTATGCCCAAACATACACAGTACACACTGACTAAAATTCAAAAAGTGAAAAAGCATAATAGTGAAGTGAAGTGAAGTGAAGTGACATGTGGCCAAGTATGGTGACCCATACTCGGAATTTGTGCTCTGCAATTAAGCCATCCAAAGTGCACACACACAGCAGTGAACACACACACACCGTGAACACACACCCGGAGCAGTGGGCAGCCATTTTTATGCTGCGGCGCCGCATTTGGATGGGCTTAAATTTAACCACTTTTTTTAATTTACACAATTTATTAAGACAAACAACAAATAATTTTAGTTTTAACAGTTAAACACTGAATAAAGTATAAACAAATATTTCCTTTCTTGTATTTTATATGCCACTTAAATAAGGCAACATTTGGCTTGTCTCCTGAGGCCACAGGAGGGTGCAATGACCAAAATAATGCATTGCATTAAATAGTTTATTCAATGCAACACAATAGCAACTCTCTTTAAAAAAAGTGCATAACGTCTAAACTAGCATTTTTAAATCAAATATAATTTCTTGAGATGCACTGATTGCAATTTTCTTGGCCTATTCCAATTTTCGATTTTTTTGTAAGTGTGACCTGCCGATAACGATTTTTGCCGATTCCGATTTTCTTTCTAAGAACTATAATTGACAGCATATACAAACAAAAATCTTTATTTTTTTCAATGCAAAAAAAAAAAAAATAAATAAAATAAAATAAATAAATAAATAAATAAATAAATAAATAATATATATATATATATATATATATATATATATATATATACATAATGAAAAATTATTAAACATTACAATTGGACTAAGTTACAGATGTTCTCTCACTTGAACAACTCTCAAAATAAAGTGCTCTGTGACTGGAAAGAGGTAGAAATAACAATTAACTGAAAAGGAGTTGCTGTATGTAACAAAATGGATGTCATTTCCCACTGTGTTTCTTAAATGGTCATTTTTTTCCCCCTAACTTTCAAAACCTTCATTTTTTTCCCTAACCACCATTCAAATGAAATCACTATCAACAAACTCCATCTTTCCACTGCAGGAAACAGAAGCTGCATCTGAAGTGGCATTAAATGTATTTACACAGACTGTTCGATGAAGCTGAGGTGCCATAAATGCATTTACACCCCTAAATTGCAAATGCATAAATAATTTTATAAGATTAATGTTTTAAATATTTTTAAACATGCAAATATGTTGGGGAAAATGCAGTGATACTTTTAAATATGAAACCAAACCATCAGTAGGTAGCAGCAAATGACTGTTTTAATGAGTGAGTCATTTAGTCCTTCATTCAACGATTCGTTTAAACAGCTGATTCATTCAGAAATGAGGCAAGTGACTGTCTTTATGAATGGGCCAATGAATCATTGACTCACTCGATTCGTTCAAAAACGTGGATTCATTCAGTAACGAAACACAGCTGTGTGTTGCTCAGAGACACGCAACAGTTCTGCTGTGGCTTTGATTGGAACTATTTTCATCAGCGAAATTGAGCAAAAACAGTCAATATTGCTTCTAAAATGTAAGTCACTTAATTTTTACTTCTTGTTTATTGAATTATATTGTATAAAATCAGTGTCACATTGCAGTCGTGTTGATATTCACGGAAACATCTTGGTCGTGCAATGTTGCTTACCAAAATCATATATTATAGCCTACATTTCTTTTTAACTACGGCAGTATGCATCTATAACTTTGTGTGTGCTGTTGCACTCATTTGTTTTGATTTCTGCACGAGTCTCTCTCACACACTCACTCAGGCTGCGTGAGCCTTATTTGGCACGACATCAATACATTATCAGTCTCCGTTTACACTGAATGCAATTAAAATCAGAATCATTCTTGCAAGAAACGACATGTTTACATGCGGATGTGAGCGTGTGACGTCAAAACGGACCGGCTCTGAATCGGCAGACTGACCGGCCGGTCACCGGTCCGGGCCGATCATGTGGAAAATCGGCTAATTCTGGTCTCAGGCCAGTCGATCGGTGCATCTCTAATAATTTCGTAAATTGCATAAACAATTATGAACAAGACAGCATCATGTATTTATGCATAGCTTAAAACAAAGAGCCGAAGCGTAAAGTGAGGTTTAGGATGGTAACTGTAACAGAGGCCAGCTAGTAAGAACTTTGCAGGTAAAACTCACTCCCCTGATCTCAAGAGGCGCACTAGAGACTGAGGTCTTTAGCGTCCTGGTTAGAGCGCCCGCCCCCCATACCGAAAATTCTTATTCGAATCCCATTCAGAGCAGGTCGAGTAGAACTGTAAGGTAATTAGTGTTCATTACATGCCCGCTATAGTTAATGCATGCTCGAGTACTCAATAGCTTTTGACAGTGCCAACTAGAGATTGAAGTACTCAAGTTGACTACTCAACTAGTCTACACAACCCCTAGTTCATACACATTTAAATATTTACTAATTGAATGAAACGAATTCATATTTTCGTTAAGGATGGTTAGACTCTCTGCACTGGTCTTAGGGGAAATCTGTAAAATGGGTTTGAACATGGTAAAGAGTGTTAAATGGAGTTGAGAGTGCTATGCTCTTATTACTAATTGAATGCATTATTAATTTAGCCAGAATATTTAAAAAAAAGGAGAACTCAAGGGGCAAAGCATATAAAGAAATTTGTAAATGGTAGACATTCTAATTCTGTGGAAATCTGCTGAATTTTCTGTAAATTTCTGCAGCCACTGATTCTGGGTGGGCCTGGGAATGGTTCAGGATAGTCGACTGGTCCACTAACAACAGACTAGACCGGTGTTTCCTAATCCTTGTTTTTACATCTTGTCCAGTTTGTTACTTTTAAAGTGTGTGTGCCATGTTAAAAGTAGTACAACTTTTAAAAATGAAACTCATGTCTGTTGCACTATATTTAAAAAACAAACAAACAAAAAAAAAACACTAACCTCTAAAACCTATTTTTTTTTTCACATTCCTAATTTTCATATACATATATTTTTTAATGTTCATGGACAGATAATCTGTTAACATTTTTTTTGTTAATAACTTAATAACTAATAACAAATGGTGATTAATGACCATAAAATAAAGATATTTTGCTTTCTCTCTGCTGTTAAAATAAGCCAGCAGTTTTTAAAGTTCAGATTCAAGTCAGAGAAACTAGTGAATCACTGTTGCTGTGATCGTTTACTTAACAGTATTTGTCTGAAAGGATTATGTTTGAGACTATTTTCTGAACTCTACAGAAGTTTAAAAAGATATTGATGGTCCCTTAGCTGTATTTTTCACTCTTTGAAAATTTGAAAATAGAAAAAGTGTTATTTTTCTCTGTAAATAAATGTAGGCCATCAATCAAGAGTGATGCTGAAGGGATGCGTTGAACAGTCTGTCTATTCATTCATGCTAATTGCCAATCCATTACACAAAGATTGAAATTTGAGTGAAAAAGAGAAAATGTGTTATTAAATGTGGACCTTCGGGGACAGAATAAATGGTGGGAGTAGAGTGAAAACCTCTTAGGCATGATTCTGTCACCTTATGAAGTCTGTTTGCTCACACATGCCTCTTTGATTACATTTGTGTCTGTGGGTATTAATCATCGGGGTATGTGATGCTCAAAGCAACTTGATATATTAATACACTCCAGAATTCGATGGGTGTGGGGATGCAGGTGTGCAACATGGCTCATCCTATCGGATTTTACAGCTGGAACTATCCATTTAATAATATTCACTCTGCAATGAGCGATATAATTGTACAACTGGAATGAAATTGGGATCCATGTGTTTAAAATATGTAGTTGATGTTGATGCTGAAGAAAGGCATTTAAAAAGATTTCTCCACCATAGATATAATACAAGAGCAATTTTACGGTAATATATTTCTCAGCAGACTAGAAGGAAATGAGCAACTATTGATCTTATTTTCTCTATAATGGGGAAATATATGTAGCAATCCCACACTTTAAGCCCTGAATAAGTTGTTGAAATCCATTTTGTAATACCCAAATGGCCCTTTCTGTGTTCCCATCAGATTCTTCTAAGAGTGGTTGTTTGTAGCAGATTTCATGATACAGGATAAATGACAGCCTTGTCTCATGGGGCTCTGTATAAATAAGAGTCATGCCCTTGCTAGTGTTTGTGTTGAACAGAATGAGGGTCCACTGATCATCATCATCATCATCCTTTCACACAATATCGACCTGCACTCCTATTTCACCGTAGAGCTCTGACTGAGTCCTATCTCATAGTGGAGCATCAGCTGTAACATGAATTTGTTGGTCGAATAACATTTATGGCCACTGCAGATTTTCATGCAAGCATATGTATTTTCATGCAAGCATATGTAAAAAACACCCTACTAGACCCCATCAGAGCAAATATATATATAAATATATATATATATATATATATATATAGATTATCAAAATGCTCAAATGTATGGAGATTTAATATTTTTGGCTATGTCACCTAGCCCTGCTTCAGTCAACACGTGAGAGTCGATTTCACCAATTATTCCTAACCCCAAGTGATCACGGCAAAAGTAAAAGGTGATAATAGAATAAACTTAGCTTGCTCATTTCTGTCTGTAAGCTTGCTCTCTCCCGCTGTCAGTTTCCTGTCTGTGAAGTTGGGCCCATTGGCTGGTCATATCCACTGCTTCTGCCTTGAATCCACATCAAACCATATCTTGGCAGGCAGCGTTTGGCTGTGCAAACTGTCAAACCTCCCACTGCCTCCAAATCAACTAAAACGTCTTTTCTGCTCGCTATATATGAACAGAGTGTGAACACTCTCTTTAAGATCAGAAATTCAGTAACCTGAGTGTTTAGACTCTTTCTTAAACTGTTAAGATTGCATATCAAAAGTTCATGAACCGTTTGGACTACAGGCATAATAATGGTCTTGATATAAGGGATTTAGTTTTTTGATCTTTAAACTGAGAATTTGTCAAATAAAATAGTTTGAAAAGATTGCATACAGATGATTAGAAATTTGACAAATTCTGAAAAAGATGATGTAGATGTAAAAGGGGTTGAACTCTTTAATGTCATTGGTCCAAATTACTACAAAATTGAACGCAATTACGTTCTTAATACAGGCCCCTTGTCCTATTTTGCACAATTTTGCACATGCAAAATAAATGTTTTCATAACCTTTCATCAAAATGTAATATGATGGTCTGCCTCTTAAATGCCTCCAACCACCTGCTTGCATTTTTGTAAATAATTTCCACTTACAATCCAGTCAATTAGAAATGGATAAATCCAAGTCTCACTTGTTTTATCCTTTAGTACTCATCCAGTTTTTAGGTGAATACAAAATGGGATGTTAACAGTGTTTCATGTTAACTTTAAACATCAAATGTGGTTTGAGTTCTGTGATTGTGTTGTGTCATTCAGATGTCTCTTTCTTTGCAGACAGACAAATGACTTGACACTGGTTAAGGTTAGAACGAAAAAGCATATGGAAAGCATATGAGCCGTAGCCCAGCAATCAAACAGTGTAAATGCAAACAAATGTCATTTGAAATGCCATGCTTATCATGGATCATGATCCAGCAATCATTGGTGTGAAGCTGTTTGATCCAGGCGGCTGTCTCCAGTGTGCATTTGGCTGCTTCATTATGACTAATAATGACTCTAATTGAGCTCAGTCTGTCTTCTTGCTGCTGGCCGGAGGGGTCATCTATGTCTTTCTCTTTCCTATAATTTCCCCGGCTGCACAGTAATGAACTCTTGAGTTTGTAATCAGGTTTACGAGATCCTCAGGCTGATGTCAGATCCAGATGAATTACGGAATGTAGGTTGAAAATGGCCCTTTTTTATACTGTAGACAGTCACATTTATAATCATACTGCATTGTATTTCCTATTCTGTGACAATATGTAAAGAAGAAACATTATGGTTGTGTAAAATTTCAGAATGACACAGTTTAGAAACTCCAGAATTATGATTGAGCTTATATAGTTTGGTTGTAGTCCAAGACAGAAATCTTTCTTCAAAGCCAATAAGTGCCTATGGAGGACTTACACACCAATGAAAAGCCAGTATTTATTTTTGCTCAGAGAGGCTTAGAAACACAGCTTTGTCAATAAATAAATTCTGTTTTTCTAAAAGAAACATGGAATATTTCCCAATTATTTCACTCTTTATACTTACACAGGCAATGCAAGTGTTTAAAGCAGCTTTTCCTGAAAGTAGGAGGGGTGTGGGTGAAAATTCTCTACTTATGTTTTATTTCTCAACTAAATCGGTTCTTCGAGGTGTGAAACAAAGGACTTGGAATTACGGTAGAATAGTAGTGGTGTTTTTGGATAGGAGACAGCTGGCTCACTGTTGAACAATGTTCTGGCAATATTTTGTCTGTACACAGCATAAAAATATATAATACAGAATGGGAAAGTCTAAGTTCATGTGAAAAAGAAAATTATATGAATGCATGAGCCCTGATACTTTCCTGCTAGAATGTCCAAAAGTAGTAAAATAACTGTCCAATTAAATGGCCAATATTCAGTCATTTTAAGATTGTTTTTTTTTTTTTTTTTTTTTTTTTTTGGCATATATCCATGTTCATGCATTTTATCACTTCCAAATCATTATTATTATTATTATTATTATTATTATTGTTATTAACATTTGTCAGTTGGTATGTTGTAACAGGAAAAAAAAGCTATTTTACTATAATCATACATCCATAAACACTTTTTTTTTTCTTTGATTCCATTACATTAGATGAAAAAGTAGGCTACTGTGTTATTATTTTTAGAGAAAGATAGCAGGGGCAAACTTTGCGTGTAAAGTATTTCATAGAAGGCCTTTGATGGGTTCGAAATGATAAAACAATAAATGTATACTTTTTTTGAAGTGGCTGTCTATCTCTGGAGCTATAAGCCTTTAGCCTTGCATCTCAGACATGAGGTGAAGTTTTTTCGCTCTTCTTCTTTCACAGCATATTGAGCTCATTCGGCAGACTAATAGGAGATCTCACTGTCACACCTCTCCCCTGACAGCATTAAGGGTGAAAAAATATCCTGACTAGTGAGCGGCAGTTTGCTCTCGGCTTTGACTAGCATGCCACATCTGAGTCTTGAAGAAGCATAATTTTAAAGGCCCAGAAATGCATATTCAATGACAGACTTCAGACACCACACCGCTATCTATGAGGCAGAGAGTGGAGCTGGGGGTCACAGTCACACGTCAATTTATAAAGCTCTTTTGGAAGTTCTTGAATTAGATATGATACATTATGATTTTCATATCCAGTGAAGGTTGTAATGTCACCTATAACAGGATCTCCTCCCTTGAGGACACCAAGGTTCAAATGAGGTTCACATTACAGAGCTGTGATCAGTGTTATCACAGTCACTGTGATTTTTTGTTTGTCTTTTTGAATGACAAGGAAGTTGTTATACTGATTAAAAATGTCCCTTGTGCTGTCTTGAACTGCCACTTGTGAACACATCTCAGATGAGGCAGTCAGTATTTTTCCATATTTTCCAACTTGTTGTGCCTTTGTTTTGAAATGCTTTTAGACCAGAATAAAGGATGAATTGAGGTGATAGTGGAAGAAAGTATGTTTTATCTTTGTGTTTAATTATTCAACCATAGATCTTTGTACATGTTTTTAGGAGTCTTGCATGGAGGTTGACTGGGTGCTAAAAGCATCTCAGTTCCACCCAGGTCTAGCATGAGTGTACAAAAGAAAGAGGCAGAATAGATAGACAAGAGAAAAACAAACATTTTTATTTTTTACAGACTGTCTATAGTGTCTTATTTTATTTTATTAATTTATTTTGTCTTATTGTTATTTTGAATAGATTGCATGTACAGTATTGGTAACACTTTATTTTACAGTCCTGTTCCACATGTACAATATTGTTCAAAAGTTCGGGGTCAGTGATTTTTTTTATTTATTTTTTTTTATTTTTTAATTAATACTATTATTTAGTATAAGGATGCAGTATTACTAGTGACAGTAAATCTATTTCAAATAAATGCTTTATTTTTTATTTTTTATTTTTTTAAATCCTGCAAGAAAATAAAATGTATCAGGCTCATCCCTTGAGCACCAACTCAGCATATTAGAATGATTTCTAAAGAGGCTTGTGACACTGAAGACTGCTAAAAATTCAGCTTCGCCATCACAGCAATAAATTACATTTTAAAATATATTCAAAAACAGTTTATGTATTTATTTATTTTCAAACAAATACAACCTTGGTGAGCATAATAAACTTCTTGAAGGGTAGTGTGTGTACTCTGTACTTACTAATCTTAACTTCAGTCCTTGTAGTTACCTAATATTATTCAGTACTTTCTTGTGTAAGTACACTGTAATTACACTGTAAGCATAGGTGTAGCCTGACATTTGAGCTTCGAGTGACAGGAGGGTGAATTTGTAAACCTACAAATTCACACCTTGTGTACCATTCAAGTTATTTTGCTATGATTATATAGATCAGCAGCAAGCACGTATAGTAGTCACGACCACCGGATGCATTGTACGCAAATTACTTGTAAGGGCTGCACTACATCTATTTTTGATGTTCGACACTTAGCAATAAACATGTTGAAAATAATGCACTAGAAACATGTTTGTCAACACAATCTCAAAGCAGGCTTTAATTAAGCAAATCAAAGAGTGAATTACTCACCCACTCCTTCAAAACAGACATCTGTTGGGCATGATTTAAGTTAAATGCACAATGGCAGACACACAAAGACTTTATATTTAGTATCTCTGACTGAAAATAGATGAATAAGCAATTTATATTCTAAAATCTGTTTATAAAATTTGAATGTAAATGTTCTTCTTCCTGACATAAATGTAGAACACTGAGCTGCAACCATGGATGTGCCCTGTGGATCACCTTTATGTGATTGTCCGGTTTTGGAGTCCTCAAGCATGGCAGTGGTGTCTTCATCTGATTTTTATTTTATTTTATTTATTTTTAAGTATCTGCAGTTGGTGCATGTTGTAAAAAGGCTGAATATCAATTTGTGCCACGCTACGGGCAAGCAGTATACCATAGGCTATTGTCCGCCAAAATGCAGATTTATCATGTGACAACTTCTTATGCAAATGAGATTGGTTGGGATTAGTTAAATACAAAATAACAATTTAAAACATATTAAAATAACTACATTATATGCATATTTACTTTTGAGATTAAAAAAAAAATATTAAAAACACATTTAGTTTTATTGGAAACATTTGTACAGTAATGGGTATAAATAATAAGTAATAAAATCTATTAATAACATCTGTTAATTCCAAGGATTAGAATTTGACAAAATCTCTAAAAAATGCCCCGTTAATGTGGGCCAACCTGTACGGTGAGATAAAGACAGCCATAGTAGAGGAAGCCAAAGCTGAAGATTATTTAAGCAACAGAGTGGCTGGGACAGAAGCCCCTAAAACCCTCTCATTCTGCCCGGTTTCAATTCTAAACGGCTTAGCCTAAATGGCCGTTTGATTACATACACATGCACTCAGGTGACCCCCCACCCCCCAATCTATCCGTAATCCACTAACATACTGTAGCTTTGCAATACTTCAGTGACCCCATATACAGCAAAGCACACATTTCCTTTGCTAACGTGAGGCCTTAACATCCAAGCTATCAATTGGAAGTTCTCTCACTCTGCTGCCCTTCCTTTCATTTTTCCTCTTTCTCTCTCTCTTTGCACAAACTGATTCAATGCTGGGAAGAATATAGTGGCTCTGTCAGATCTAAAGAGGGTCAGCTCATATCTGCCCGTTATTCTTATGTCAGATAATAGTGTGAGGCCCCCAACAGGAGCTTCTATAAAGACTCTAATAGAGCAATTATTTTCAGACAAAAGGTCACCTCAGCAATGATGACAGGCTGGAAATCAATAAACCCCCAGTTATGACTACATAACCAGGCTGGGGAATTAGATGGCTGGCCCTATATTTGGCAGTAAATGATCAAGGTTGCATTAGAAGATCAGATTTGGAGACACTCCCTGTTCCCTCTGTGTATTTTTAATGAGGGGTTGCTTACTTAGGGATCATTAAATTATGAATAAACGACTCTCTGTTCTCCAGCGCACCGCTTCATCGATGGCCACCATCCCAAAGCGACCCATTGTTGGGCGATTGGAAATCGAGCATGTTTCTAATGAAGGAGGGAAAGTGTCTGACTTTATGGACGTGGCGAGGATTATACTTGAAGCTGGATCGATTTTTGTGCTTGTTGTTGAGATCAAATAAACCGGCCCTTAGGTGGGTGTTAAAGTTTCTATGGCAGAGCTGAAGTCATAATGTGCCAGGAGGAGAGATTATGCCCATCTCATGAACAACACGTCGACTTCTTCCTTTCTTTTTTACTTGCACTCTCGCTTACTTTTCTCCTCCTTCACGCATTGTAGCCAGGTCTCGTGCCGTTGCCTGTTCTGCGGGTCATTGGGATAAGTGCTGCCTTGCGTCGTCTCAGCAGGTGAAACGTGCTGAGCCCCAGCCATTGGTGATTGCTGGTAATTTACACTTGTACCAGAAAGTGCCATTTGTGAACTGCACAAAAAAGCGCCAGCTGTTAATGAATGACATGCAATACACTTGTTTGTGGACGCGTCCTCAAGGCATCTGCAAGGTTTAATGCACTTGTTCCACTAGATCAAGTTTGCCGTAGCCATGGCACAAGTGATTTCCTGCAGGTTTTACAAAATTGCAACTAGTCACATTGCATTAACATGTTGCTGCTGGGCCACATATTGAGACTACACCATTCAGTCCCTTCCCAGGTGTCTCAAATACAGATGTTGCATGTTTAATTTAAATAGTTGGAGACAGTGATACAGTCCTTCCTAGATTGGACAGGCAAAAATATGCAATACAGTACAAATTCATTATTACAGTATAATAAATGAGCAGGTGGTTGACTCTGCAGTTGGTAAAATCGATGACTGCATTACAGTCTTTTTTAAGGGGATTTGTCTTTTTTTCAGCACCTCTACGGAGAGATGGCATATGGCTTCACTGCGCTGTGTAAAGCTTTGGCCTGTTGAAGTCTCTAGCTGCTTATGAAACAGCATTCCATCAAGTCTTTTATTACTCTCGGGATTCACTCGGATGGAGTTTTGATCTTGCAGTGCATAAATCCCGAAAGTTAAAAAGCAAGCATGCATCGTTTGCAGTAATGACTAGGTAAGGGGACTTTGGCCCAGACTGTTTGCTCCATTACCTGGTTCTTTATAGCGCCTGAAAAAGCATTTCAGATTTAGATGTTGCTTTTGAAATTCTTGTTACATCTCTCTTAAAGGCCTTTCACACTTTTCTTAACCCTGGATAAACATCTTAAAGCCTGGATTAAAACCGGAAGTTATGTGGTTATTATGCTGCAATATTCATGAATAAATGTAATTGTAAATGACATTAATACTAGAGTGCCTTACACAATAATTAATTCCCTTACCTGTCCAACAAAAAAGAAGCATCTTGGGTATCGCTACTCAGGATTTTCTCCATCATCAATTCCCCCTTGTGAATGCCATACCAATGTTGCTTTGTTTTTCGTGTTTGGCCGTCTTTCTCTCTTCTGGCTTCAGACCTTTTCTGCTTCTTCTTCCATACCTGTACTGTTTTTCTCTTTGTCTCAACTGGTAAAGCACGATTAAAAAGTGTGTTCCATTGTCTAATTTTCACTCTTTACATCACCAAACAACACTAAGCTTCTAGCATATCTACAGAGGCATTAGCCAATGAGGATTGTGAGGATTCTCTCTGACATTAAGTGAAACACCGGAGGTCACTTTATTATAAAATGATGAAATACATTGAAGGGGGTGATCTGATTTTTATCCAGAACTTTTGTAAGCAGAGTCTCCATCTTATGTGAGTGACACCATTTAGATGACTCTTCACTGTAACACATAGAAAAACAAAATGTATTAATGAGTAAAACTTAAAAAAAAAAAAAAAAAAAAAAAAGTTCAAACTTCCCAGGGTCTCCTGCACTCTGTTGCCATTTGAAGCTAATAATGCTCATCCAAGAGCACATAAGTCCACATTTTTGAAATCACATAAAAGGAACCATAGTGTGGCAAGACTGCAGAGGAACAGCCTGGGAAAATAATGTGTCATTGTAACATTTCTCTGAACCACCCATGGCCCTTTGCTTTTATCCCTCTGCACCGTCATTGAGAAAGAGGGGTCAGCAGAGTTGTGTGAGAGAGAGTTTGAAGAGGACCTTAATCCAATATTCATCTGGCCGCTTGCCACTACCCAATCAGCTGCAGCATATAGCCACTTTAGAGTCAGGGAGAGAGGAAGTGAACTACACGGAGAGACTTCTGACAGGTAATGAATTTGAAAGCGCTCAGCCAACTGTTCTCAGCGTGGCATCGCTGTACACCTGCTGGAACACCGGAGCCACACCATAACATAGTTACTTCGCAGTGTGTTTGCACTACATAACTGAAATGTTATCTACTGATGTAATCTCGCTTGCAAGGCACCCAAGCTGTGGAACTCCTCCAAATACTATTACTGCCTTCTCAAAAGACATTAATCAATGTAAAATTAACCGCAAGCGAGGGGAATATCACATTACTACCACATGTGTGGCTGTCATCCCTACAGACACTGACAGGCAGACGGTCAGATAAGAGAGACGAGGGGCACTAGATGAGGATGTAATGGATACAATATCCAAAGTAATTTCTTGCTATTTTGTGCCCTTTCTCTAATAGCGATGTATAGTACGCTGTCTAAATATCACCATCATACCTCTGCCTAATGTCCTTCGACGACACATCCCTCTCGTATAAAGCAGACGATTGCTTCGGGCAGATATTGCCTCTGTGAAATCAGAATTTTTGATTGATGTGCCTCCAGACATTAAATTGGATGGCAATCTAGCATTCATTCTCAGCCTCCACTCTCAGTTTAATGCGAATTACTCATACAAATTAAAGGAAGAAGTCATCTTTTTTGAGGGAAGACAGGGTGCGAAAAGCATTTCTGTCCAGTTTGGAAGGTTTCGCATCAATGGCTCACATTATTAGTATACCAGCAGCTGCACACTGAGCACTCGAATGGATCGAATAGCCAATCTAATCTCAGCGATATTAAAATTTTCACTTTTGGATTTAGGCCTTCATCTATTTAAATACTCTTCTCTAAATTTTGCCTCTATTTAATGAGATACAAAATAATGTCACTGGGACTTGACAAGCTTTTATTTAAAGGTTGTCAAACAGGATAGCAGCCCTCTCAAACTAGAGTATGAATAATGCGTCTACATTAGGGCTGTGCAATATGGCCAGAAATTTAATTACTATTTATCTATCTATCTATCTATCTATCTATAGACAGATTTTTTAAAAAAAATTTTTTTTTTCCATTTTATCTTGTTTTATGTTTTAATACAAATTCATCAAAAATAGCATCTAATGAAAATAATTTATAAAACTTTAGCAATTTAACAAATCTTCTGTAATAAATCTTTATTTATTTATTTATTTTATTTATTTTTTTTTTTTGTCAAATGAGGTCCTGCACAATAGAACTTGTATACTGTATACATTAAATCATGGATGGGAAAAAAATAAAATAAAAAAATCACACTAAGACATGTAGAACATGCAGACCTTTTGGCGACACACACTTTTGTTAACAATTTAAAAACAGTACAAGGTCAGTTTTATTGTCACTTTTGTGTCCCCGGTGCCACTTATTTATTTAATCTCATTTACAGACCAATTTAGTTCAAAATTTTGTCATTTACTCAGCCTCAAGTTGTTTCAAACCTGTATGAATTGCTTTCTTTTGCTGAACACAGTAGAAGATATTTTTAAAAAAATAAACAAACGTAATGGTCCCTATTGACAGTACTTTTTTTAATAGAAGTCATAGGGGTCCATCAACTGTTTTTACTCACATTCTTCAAAATGTCTACGATTATGTTCAACATAAAAAGAAACTCATACAGGTTTTAGGGTAAACAAATAATGACAGAATTCTCATTTTTGGGTGAAATACCCCTTTAAGTAGCTTTGTTGCGGTGCCAGCATCCAAAACAGGGAAAGACAGATATGTCTACTGATATATCTTGAGAGCAGGGTGGCAAATGGCTGATAAATTGCTGAAATGTAATATAATTTAATTACAGCAAATGATATATACATAAATTGTTGAAATTAAATGAACACTTGCTGTATTTTATAATATAATTTTTTTATTTATTTATTTATTTTTGTTCGTTGGTATTACATCGTCAACAGGCTGATACAGACACTTTATGAGAGTTAGGAGTAAACAGTCTCTCCATTACAAACTCCTTAATCGTTCCTTTGGAAATATATATACAGTGGGGACGGAAAGTATTCAGACCCCCTTAAATTTTTCACTCTTTGTTATATTGCAGCCATTTGCTAAAATCATTTAAAGTTCTTTTTTTTTTTTCCTCGTTAATGTACACACAGCACCCCATATTGACAGAAAAACACAGAATTGTTGACATTTTTGCAGATTTATTAAAAAAGAAAAACTGAAATATCACCTCGTCCTAAGTATTCAGACCCTTTGCTCAGTATTTAGTAGAAGCACCCTTTTGATCTAATACAGCCATGAGTCTTTTTAGGAAAGATGCAACAAGTTTTTCACACCTGGATTTGGGGATCCTCTGCCATTCCTCCTTGCAAATCCTCTCCAGTTCTGTCAGGTTGGATGGTAAACATTGGTGGACAGCCATTTTTAGGTCTCTCCAGAGATGCTCAATTGGGTTTAAGTCAGGGCTCTGGCTGGGCCATTCAAGAACAGTCACGGAGTTGTTGTGAAGCCACTCCGTCGTTATTTTTGCTGTGTGCTTAGGGTCATTGTCTTGTTGGAAGGTAAGCCTTCGGCCCAGTCTGAGGTCCTGAGCACTCTGGAGAAGGTTTTCGTCCAGGATATCCCTGTACTTGGGCGCATTCATCTTTCCCTCGATTGCAACCAGTCGTCCTGTCCTTGCAGCTGAAAAACACCCCCACAGCATGATTCTGCCACCACCATGCTTCACTGTTGGGACTGTATTGGACAGGTGATGAGCAGGGCCTGGTTTTCTCCACACATACCGCTTAGAATTAAGGCCAAAAAGTTCTATCTTGGTCTCATCAGACCAGAGAACCTTATTTCTCACCATCTTGGAGTCCTTCATGCGGGCTTTCATGTGTCTTGCACTGAGGAGAGGCTTCCGTCCGGCCACTCTGCCATAAAGCCCCGACTGGTGGAGGGCTGCAGTGATGGTTGATTTTCTACAACTTTCTCCCATCTCCCGACTGCATCTCTGGAGCTCAGCCACAGTGATCTTTGGGTTCTTCTTTACCTCTCTCACCAAGGCTCTTCTCCCCCGATAGCTCAGTTTGGCCGGACGGCCAGCTTTAGGAAGGGTTCTGGTCGTCCCAAACGTCTTCCATTTAAGGATTATGGAGGCCACTGTGCTCTTAGGAACCTTAAGTGCAGCAGAAATTTTTTTGTAACTATGGCCAGATCTGTGCCTTGCCACAATTCTGTCTCTGAGCTCTTCAGGCGGTTCCTTTGACCTCATGATTCTCATTTGCTCTGACATGCACTGTGAGCTGTAAGGTCTTATATAGACAGGTGTGTGGCTTTCCTAATCAAGTCCAATCAGTATAATCAAACACAGCTGGACTCAAATGAAGGTGTAGAACCATCTCAAGGATGATCAGAAGAAATGGACAGCACCTGAGTTAAATATATGAGTGTCACAGCAAAGGGTCTGAATACTTAGGACCATGTGATATTTCAGTTTTTCTTTTTTAATAAATCTGCAAAAATTTCAGCAATTCTGTGTTTTTCTGTCAATATGGGGTGCTGTGTGTACATTGAGGAAAAAAATGAACTTAAATGATTTTAGCAAATGGCTGCAATATAACAAAGAGTGAAAAATTTAAGGGGGTCTGAATACTTTCCGTACCCACTGTATATATATATATATATATATATATATATATATATATATATATTTTTTTTTTTTTTTTCTCCCCGTAGTGAAGAGGAAAGGTTGGATAAACAGCTCTGAGAGAGCGAGAGAGAAAGATTTGGTGAGCATCACTCTGTTAAATGTGTAATTGTGTTAACGCAGGTCTGTTTTTGTGGTTTTAATTAGATGGTGTTTTTGCGTCATGCTGCTGGGACCCATGTCAGCAGACTCTTATTTGGAAACCTTGTCAATGAGTGTTTTTCACACATACTCACTGCAGTGCTCACTCTCTCACACACACACAACCTGTAGTTTTCCTGCTTCTCAGTAGTGGTCTAACCCAGTGTTGGAGAGTAACCAACTAAAAGAAGTAACTAAATTAACTACTTAGTTCAGCAGCATGACAGGCACTTTTCCAGTAACAAGCTACTGCTATCAAGAGGAAGTATATTTGTGACAGAACAATGCTTTTTTGTGCCAGGATACACACATGCAGCTATACAAGAGAGCAATCTAAGAAAATGATTAAACTGGAACATCCTGTCCATTCTAGTTCTGAGAACACTGAATCACTTGCAAAGCAAATTGTTTCCTTTGAATGGGTTGTTTTAGTTTCCAGCCTCTTATCTGAGAGACATAAATATATGCACTTAACACTCGTGTGTGTGTGTGTGTGTGTGTGTGTGTACAGGTTTATGGTTTATGGGGATAATGTTTAATGTGTATAATGATATGGGTATTACAACATTAACATGGTTTATGAGGACACTTCATGTGTCCTCATAAACCAAATGGCTTAAAACATACTAAAGTGTTTTTCTTTTTGTTCTAGAATGGATTCACACATACCACAATAAAATTATCTGTACTTAATACTACAATTTATTAGCTTTAGATTTATGCATTCCAACTATGTTGCTTAAATAATGTGGTTTGTGTGTAAACTTAGGTTACGCTAAATTAAGGTTTTTGTTAGGTTATTTTATGTTTTTTACTGGCCAAAATTTTACTGGCTGCACAACTGCACATCTCTGTCTTTCATTTGTGTGTGTTTATTAGTAGCAAAGGTGGGCAAGGGACGTAGTGGGATGTTTTGTGGAAATCCGCCTGATTTCCCATACTGTCTCTCTGATAACCTTTAGCTGTGCAGGTCTCTGTGTCTTACGAAACAAGGGCTGCGTGCAAAACGTGCAAAGCCTTGGCTTATTTCTAATCAAAGCGAAAGACACAAGCCTTGCAGCAAAGCCCAAAAGTATGCTTTCTTTTCTGTTTTTGTGCATGTTGCTTATCTGCTCGTGTGTTTGAGAAGACAGAGGCCTTGAGGTTTTGTCCTAAATTCCACTTCAAACGCTCTGAAAGATACGGTTTCTTCCTCACAGATGTCCAAACTTCCCAGAGAGAGAGTTTCTCCTTCCCTGTCTTCTGGCCAGAGCTCATTAGCTCTATTTTCCCTGTCTTATCCATCATGTGTGCAGGCCTACCTCTCCCTCCATCACAGCGGCATGCAGCCACCACTCTACCCAATTCCATTCCATATAAATACCAACCCAAGTCGACACAATTTCCACAGCGTACATTTTTCTTTTCTCTACAACTGTCTGAAAATAAGCAGCAGGATTGCGTCTCTCTGCTCAGTGAATGTGTTTTTTTTTTTCCTTTTCCCCCAGCTCACTAAATCCTCATAAAGTGGATTCAACCTTTACGTGTGTCAGAGAAACCGAACGAATGGGGATTTGTAGATGGTGGGTAGATTCTCACAGCGGCCGTCTGTCATCAACAGGCCTGTTTTTAGAGGAGACTCCATCAGCCGCCCCTTCTCAGGCTGTGCCGTTACTGTGACTAATACCTCCTAGCGCTGTCCGTGATTCACACACCCATTTTTAAGGCTTTGTTTATTTATATTTGCCTCAGTCTCGGCGCTCAGTTTCATTCTCTTCTGTGCATCCAATCATCCAGCCTGTTGGTTTGCAGCTTGGCTGATCTTGAAATAGCATTCTGGAACCAAAAATCAACAGTATGTGTGCAGAGAATTGTTGTTTGATTTGGTTTTGTTTCAGATGTGTCTTAATTTATGTTTGGCTAAACAGTTTTAAAGCTCTTCTATTAAGCATTTTGAAGCCATGTTTTATTTATTTGTTTATTTTTCTCAAACCAGTTAAGTGCTAACCCCGTCCCATGGCCGATTGCATTGGTCAACCCACACAGTCTGTCACCTGTCAGGAAAAAGTTCAGACTTCTTTAGAGTTAAAAAAAAAAAAATCATGAATGGCTCTAAATGGCGATAAACAGACTGCTGTGATAATAGGATAGGGTACAAATACTACACTAAGATAATGGTTAGTGTTTTGTTTTTTCTTCCCCAAGACGTTTGTGTGTGTGTGTGTGTAGGCAATCAACACTTTGATTGTTATGAGCAATAAACTCTTTAGAATCAGCTTTAGGGTTTGTGCTTCACTGTTTGAGGGAAAAAATGTGTGTTCAAGTGAGTTCACAAGCTGCAAGCTGCTAACAAGCTGCCAACAGGTATGACTTTGCAGTTGTTCTGTACACTAATAACCATAACCATACAACCATAATGACAGATAACAATAGTCAACATCAGTACTTTGGGCAATTCCTGTTGGCCAATTCACCCTTCACCATGGGTTTGATTGACAGGCGATCTGACCAATCATAACTGCGAATTTGCTATTTTATCTGAGAAACAAACCACAGACAGGAGAGTAGATTTACTTCGGTGGACCTGAACTTGAAAAATGGTATTGACGCCCTAACACAGTTGAAACAAGATACCTTCTGATGTTCATTCATGTTTATTTTGTGTTATAACTAGTAAAGAAGACGACATGATCAGTTCACGTCCCACTTAAACTTAGGCGCTACAGCGATCTGTCATGACACATTAAATAGAGCCACAAAATGGTATTTATTGTTTGAATTTCTTAAAAAAATTAAAAATTAGAAAGCTAAGACTTTGTTTCATACCAAAATATTCGTTATATTCGCAGAATGTTGAATTGGGCGAACTGCCGCTGACGTAAATCTGACGTGTGGAACACACCAAAAAAAATAAAAATAAAAAATAGCCCGACAGACACTTGCTGATGGACCGACGTTGCCTGACACTGCTGCTTTGGACCAAGTGTGACTTGCTACTGTCAATAGATACGCTATTGTGAGCATGTACTGTAATATATCCTGCTACTGCATGAATAGGCATACATAAATCCTGTAGCAGATCTAGACAGGTGGAGCTGGGGGAGATGGAGGGTTTCAGTGGAACTCGAGTGCAAGCAACCTCAATGGCTGCAGAATCAGCTGAAAACAATCAGCATGTGCTATGTAAATGATGTGATTGCTAGCAGATTGCATATAAAGGACCTACACTGTTAGACATTTCAAAGGGTTTTTACAGTAACTTACTGGCAACACTGTTGCCAGTAAGTTACTGTAATTAAGATTTACAGTACCAAACTGTATTTGATTTAAAGTTGCAAACTGTACTGTTTTACAATAAAATACTGTAAAAAATCCAATTCATCAGTATACTACTGTAATTCATTCATTTTAATATAGATTTCATTAGATTTGATTATTTTTTTTATATAGAATTCATTTTATTTTTACTCTACATATGTACTACTGGCATTCAATTAAAACAGACACAATAATTACAAAATATCAAATTCTTTATTTAAAACATTGCATGTATAACACTTAAAAATACAGTCTTCCAATGCTGGAACAGTGCATCTTCACCATTTCTCCTGTCTTAGGACGTTTTGCAGTGCATTATATTGTGTCCTCTGGATTTATGCTCACAAAGAATCTTTAACTAACAGAAACATAATGGGGAAAAAAAGACAAGCAGCCAAAGAATACATAGCCATCTGCAAAACCCAGGTGCTGCTCCAAAACGTAGCCACCACCTTTGCTCACCATCCACTTTGTTGGATAACTTTGAAAAACAAGAAGTAGAAATGGCACACTTTTAAAAGGTAACCCCCATATAGAATACTCAAACCTCTCAAAACCATAGTTGTTCTCTTACCATGAATTTTCAGGGTCTCAGGGTGGCTGGCATGCTCATGTCTTTCTTGATGCTTCATTGCAGTTGCCTTTAAAACACAAATACAAAAAAATGCAGTAAATCTTAAATTCCATTAAAAACTATAACAAACTAATTCTAAAACTAGAAAAGGCAGCTAGCCATAAAACTTGTTTAACTTAGCTAACATACGATTTTATTTTCTCAATAGGCTACTGGCCAACATTAACTAATAACATCTGAACAAAATTTCACATTAGTTAACCTAATGTTAATATAAGATAAGCGTTGCTCGTTAAAAATAATTTTAATTCGGTAACTTAATTCAATAAGCTGACAAAAGTCGTTTGAAACGACAGCGCAATTTACCATAGTAAAGTTTGTTACCACCATGTTGACGGGTAAATGTTACTAACGTTAGGTAAACTAATCTGTCACAAACACACAGACAAACGTACTTATATTTTTTACCTTGCTTGCAGGTCTTATTCTCTCATAAGGTGCATCGACACACAGCGCAGATGTTCTCCGGAACTCTTCCACTCTTGCGGGTTCAACCCTGGGCAAAACCCGCGGCGCTGCCGTCAGTGTTGCCAACTTCTTTCAATAGAAAGTAGCTAAAGCCAGCTTGAAAAGTCGCTAAATGTCGCTAGATTATGTCATATGCTAATTAGCATATTCATGACGTCAGTGTGTCGTATTATCTTGCCTCTCTGTGGTCAGATACTGTATTTTAATGCAGCCAAATTATCAATATAACTGTTTTCATTGATATATTTTACTGTTTCTGTTGTCAGAAAACGGAATGAATATGACATAGTGACTGAAACGCGGCCCACTAACCAGCTCTCCCTTACAAGATGTTAATCTGCATAAAAATCCTGATTTATAATCGAGCCGTCGTCTGAACAAATCAAATACACATAAGATATAGACAATGGCTGTGCTGTGATTTTGGCTATATTTGCATGTAAAATAGAGTTAGAAGCGACAGAATATCTATTTTAACTGAAAGCAGTGCTCCTCTCAGCCGCTCGCTGAACAGATCAGACGCAGAGAGAGGTGTGTACGCGCTGGGAAAACAAGACCTCGTGCTCGCGCGGCAGTACCGGCGGATCTCCAAGACTCCATAAGGTTTGTCCAAGAAGTTGCTAGATTTGTCGCTAAGGGTTTTTTTTTTTTGGAAAAAAGTCGCTAAGGGTGTCTGAAAAGTCGCTAAATCTAGCAACAAAGCTAAGTTGGCAACACTGGCTGCCGCGCTGCTTCCGTGTCTTCCTCAGACGCGAGTGGCGCGACTCGATTAAAAAAAAAACAATACAGAACCCATTATATATACTAGGGGTGTCCCCAACTAAGAATTTTCATAGTCGAATCGGAATTTTCAAATCTTGCCGATAGTCGACTGATAGTTGAATCATATGTTTGGGGGCGGGCCAAAATACATTACCAAGAGTCAAGTCAGACATTGAACAGTCATTATTATTGACGTTAACACACAAGGAAAATGTGTAACGGACGCCTCACAGATACAAAAGTAATGTTTTATGTTTTGGTTAAAAGGTAGTTAACATTAAACGTCAGCGAAACTCTAAGAATTCACAACATTTTTTTACAACAGTGCTCTCATATGAAAGTAGTTATTAATGTTCTGCATTTGAGCTGCGCGCGCTGAAGATAACCAGTAGAGTGAAGCATTTGATAGCAGGTTTTTAATCAATGGGATTTAACTCATCATATATGTCATATAGAATACGGTTCGCTATTTATACAACATAATGTCAATATTACGACTTATAGGCTATCTGCACAAAATGTCCCGAATGCACATGTCATGAACGTGTCTGCGCGGCTCTGCATGAACTCCTTTTGTGGACGCGTTCCAGAAAGACTTACAATAAAAATGCACTTACCAATAACAATGTTTTTATGCTCCAAACTTTGGTTTGGTGTTTTCCCATTTACATTTCTCCATCACCGCTTTAGCCAAGCAATTTTTGATTGCCTGCCTCATAATTCGCCAGATCATGTCCTTCACATCCACTCCACCCGGCAATCCAAGTTCAAGTACCTGAAAAATACAACACAAAATATTAAACACAGGAATTAGAAGGTTTACCACACCACCCATGCTGTAAAATGAGCCTTAAACAACAGTGAATATATGATAGAAAACAAAGAGAAATCTTACATCTTATGAATGAGTCACAGCTTGAGAGGACTTTTCTCTGGGGTCTGGGTGTTTCATGATGCCATGGTGCCTGCAGTGGGTGGTTTTTTCTTTGTCCTGGAGGACTTGGTTAGAAGCTGAACAAATCCTTTTGGATCGTGGTTGTATTTGAGACACTTGTGGAAAATGTTTTAGGGGTGTGGAGGCCTCCTCATCAGTGTCTCATTCATCCAGTAGGCGCTTGTTTCATCTTTAGAGAAGGCAGTAAATTTAATGATTACTAAATGTGATAAAGCGAGGGTGTAATGTTCATGTGAATATATTTTAAATGTTCCTTTTTTGCTGATAAAAAATAAATGTGCATGTTAATTTGTTAAATTGCACAATGTTACGAAGACCTGTTAGACAGGTCTGTGTCAAGGAATTACATAATACACACAATCTTACTTTATTTTGTGTTTGGTGGCATCAGAGAGTCGGGCACAGCCTCTGACTGGAGATTGGTCTGTTCTGCAAAAGCTTCCAGCATGCTTCACTGTAATTATCTGTGAAAGATGAATGTAAAAATCAGAACAATCTGAACAGTTTTCTACCATTTAGCCTTTTAAATTAATCATATTGTATAAAGAAATGATATATACATACTTGCAGTATACATAATTTTAACTTTATATGCAGACAAAGACTTCAGAGGTTGCCTGAAACACTTGGGCGCGGTTTCGTAGACAGGGCTTAGCCTAAGCCAGGTTTAGGCCATAGTTCAATTAGAACATTTAAGTAATTTTTATAAACATGCCTTAGAAAAAAGCCTTACTATTGTGCATCTTAAGACAAAACAAAGGCACTGGCATGTTTTAAGATCAGTCAGTGCAAGGTTCTTTCAGTTGAAACAGCTCAGATGTGCATTTTAGTCTAGGACTAGGCTTAAGCCTTGTCTGTGAAACCGGGGGTTGGTGTCTGGGACTGGGCTTAAGCCTAGGAAAAAATATTTAATTCTATTATTGTGATCTAGGTGAATAACTACCTTAAACAATAAAACTGATTTAAATGTTTATATGGAGGCCATAAACACACACCATTCTTCACTCAGATTGCAAGCACAACCTCAGCTTCTTCAGTGTCAACAAAGCTGACTGTGTGGCACATGATTTCTGCAAGCAAAACACAAATGGGGAAAAAAAAAAACAAAACAAAACAAAACAAAAAAACACTTATTAAAAAAAAAAAAGTAATAATATAATATAATATAAAGGCCAATAAAGAAAAGCAGTTATGACTCTTAGTTGTCATACTGTAGATTGTGTCCAAGCATAGCACAAAATCTCCATTTGCAATTTTTTTAAATTCCTTTTCCCCCGGATTCAAACATCTTATTGACTCTTTTAACAGCCCTTTTTCACGTTACTTCACTCACTGTAAGACCATGTTTTCCGTTATGCACTGTAAGTTAAATGGGGACTGAGAATAATTGTAATACCTTTAATATAAAAACAAATGAAATCCAATGACAGAAAAGAGTTAAACACGAACAAAAAGCCAATCAAATAACGCACCGTAGAGGAATGGGAGAAAACTAACTTTAATGTTAGTTGAGATTTTCAAAAATAATTAACCTACCTTGATGTATTAAAGCTCCAAAAGACAAGACCTTGTCTTTTGGAAACGTTCGAGCGGCAGTTTGAATTTCACCTCCAGAGTTTGTTGATAAATATGATTGGCTGGCTGACTGCTACGCAACTTCCGGGTCCTCTGGTAGGCGGGGTGTGCGCGTCTTCTCGTCTTGGGGTGCGCTCTGGGAAAAGTAGTCCTTTTTGTAAAGCGGATTTAACACCGTAGATGTTAATCAACTACTATTTCCAAGATGCATTGCAAACTATGTCATCGCATTGGCCCGTCTGCCACATTAGACCGAGAAGTACCAAAGTCCCTTTTAAGGAAAGTCCATTCACTCGGCCGCCATATTTGCAATGCCTCCGGGCAGCTCAGACAAGACCAAGTCCTATCTAAATGAATGAGGGAATCCTGAAATCTCAAAACGGCTCGCTGAACTCGCGATTAAATTACATATTTCAAATCAGCAATAAAATCTGAAATGAACTGCCCCATGAATTTTGTTTTTATGCTCAAATAGCGTTTAAAAGGCTTATTTTTCAGGCTAGACCAGCCAATGCGCATGCGTAGCTCCAACGCGCTTATGACTGTGCACGCGCAGCTGCTGGTCCAGCCCCAGGTTTCTATGGGAACCGGAGCTTCTAATGGCTGCTGCAGTGACACAATGACTTTACCAATCAACAATTGGCTCTTTCATTTAGAAGGTGGGACTATCCCGCCATATTGCGTGTTGCACTTTCTCCCGTTCATAAGTATAGGAGTGAACTGTCTTTGTATTTCTATAGCCTTTGGCAGTAGTCATGTTTTATTTCTCAGTCGATTTCAGTACAGCGCTGAAGAGATAATTGCCATAGTAGCTACTACTGTACAATGAAGCACTTTACTGCAGTGTAACTCAAATGCATCTTATACGAGATAAATAATATATTATACAGAATATATAAACCGGCTGAAATATTTTGAAATCACTTATACCCTACCTGATCGAAAAAATCCAGTATTTCACTCTGTCTTGTTAAAGATTTAAATCCTTGCCACCAAGATGTAGGATTAAGTGAAACTTAAATCTATAGGGGTGATTGGATTTATTCACGCACGTTAAAAATATTTATTAAAAGCTTCTTTCTTTTCAGTTTCTTATTTACAACATTATCTTAATAGGCTGTATATTAACTTATTGGTAGAAAACCGGTAGTTCTATGTGAAATCAGACATTGAGCACCCCCATATAGCCAAAATTGCATGATCATAACAATATTCGACTGTGAGATTGGGAAGCGAATCGGGCTCCTCCTATCGAAGCATCGAATCGTCGACTATTCGGGGTCACCCCTAATACAGGTGCATCTCAATGAATTAGAATGTCGTGGAAAAGTTCATTTATTTCACTAACTCAACTCAAATTGTGAAACTTGTGTATTAAATAAATTCAATGCACACAGACTGAAGTAGTTTAAGTCTTTGGTTCTTTTAATTGTGATGGCTCACATTTAACAAAACTGGGTAGGAAGAGGTGCACGAGCAACAAGGATGACCACAAGCTTGAGAATACTGTCAAACAAAGCTGATTCAAACACTTGGGAGAGCTTCACAAGGAGTGGACTGAAGCTGGAGTCAGTGATCAAGAGTCACCACGCTCAGATGTCTTCAGGAAAAGGGCTACCAAGCAACTTCTGAAACAGAAACAATGTCAGAAGCATCTTACCTGGGCTAAGGAGAAAAAAATGGACTGTTGCTCAGTGGTCCAAAGTCCTCTTTTCAGATAAAAGTAAATTTTGCATTTCATTTGGAAATCAAGGTCCCAGAGTCTGGAGGAAGACTGGAGAGGCACAGAATCCAAGCTGCTTGAAGCCCAGTGTGAAGTTTCCACAGTCAGTGATGAATTGGGCTGCCATTTCATCTGCTGGTGTTGGTCCATTGTGTTTTCTGAAGTCCACAGTCAACGCAGCCATCTACCAGGACATTTTAGAGCACTTCATGCTTCCTTCTGCTGACAAGCTTTATGGAGATGCTGATTTCTTTTTCCAGCAGGACTTGGCACCTGCCCACACTGCCAAAAACACCAAAAGTTGGTTAAATGACCATGGTGTTGGTGTGCTTGACTGGCCAGCAAACTCACCAGACCTGAACCTCACAGAGAATCTACGGGGTATTGTCAAGAGAAAGATGAGAGACATCAGACCCAACAATGCAGATGAGCTGAAGGCCACTGTCAAAGAAACCTGGGCTTCCATACCACCTCAGCAGTGCCACAGACTGATCACCTCCATGCCACGCCGAATTGAGGCTGTAATTAAAGCAAAAGGAGCCCCTATCAAGTATTGAGTACATATACAGTAAATGAACATACTTTCCAGAAGGCCAACAATTCACTAAAAATGTTTTTTTTTTAATTGGTCTTATGAAGTATTCTAATTTGTTGAGATAGTGAATTGGTAGGTTTTTGTTAAATGTGAGCCAAAATCATCACAATTAAAAGAACCAAAGACTTAAACTACTTCAGTCTGTGTGCATTGCATTTATTTAATACACGAGTTTCACAATTTGAGTTGAATTACTGAAATAAATGAACTTTTCCACGACATTCTAATTCATTGAGATGCACCTGTATATACTATCTACAGTGGATGCTGACAATAAAGTGATGCCCCGGTATATTTCTGACGTACAGATGTACTCCATGTGCTCATGCTGTTTCTGACATGAAGGACAAATGGATTTGCCAGTCATTACAAGCGATGTAACACGTCCAGTGTAGTCAGTCCCAAGCTGTTGTTGTAGACACGGTGTAGGGCAAATCGTGTCAATCCAAATGTAAGAAATTAGGAAAATAAAACAACCTCAATAGATTGGCGCCAAAGAGGTCGTTACAGCAAATACAGTTGTATACAGCAATTTTAAAAATTACAGTAAGGCTCTGTATGTGAGGTCTGACATCACAGAAAATTCCCATGTTGCAAAGGGTATTACAGTTATTTACTGTAAAGGCAATTTGCAGTATTATACTGGGTGGTATACAGTAAATAACTGCAGAAATTACAGAAATGTCTAACAGTGTATCATTCTGCACCGTTTAGAGTTTCATAACTGAACTAGATATTTATTATTCAAAACAGGGCTGACAGCTGTCTTCTGCTGCTGTGTAGATTCTGTGGTATTTGTGTTGAATCATCAGCCGCTGGTTCATGTATGTACATTCTAATTTTGTAATGTGCATTAGCGAGAAGTGTTGTGGTCCTGAGAGGATACATCACATAATTAATGCATATAAAGTGGATAAAGCAGGTGGCGGAGAGTAGAGGAGCCCATGTTAATTGAGTTTGGCCTCAGCCTGGTTGCAATGGAAATGAAGCAAACAAAACAAATGACCTAAAAAGGATACATGAAATGTGCGTAAGTCTGTTTTGTCCTCTCCCTTCAAGCACAGAACATCAACAAGATTGCTTTTAAGAACGAGATCTTGAAATGTATCATGGCCATGAGCATCATCCCCAGAAATTGCAGGGGATCGATAAAACATCATAAGAGCCGTAATCCCTTACTGCTATTTGGAGCCTGTGCTTTGAGTTGTTTGTTTCTTGTGTCTGAGTGGTTTTATGGGGTATTTTAATAAAAGACTCAAGCTATTGTTAAATTATAGCACTTAAAAACATATCCTCTGCAAGGACACCATCACTTAGTTGGGTGACATTACAGCATTAATGACCTCCTTATGTATTTAGTAAGGCCCCAGAGCAAGTATTAAAGTAATAGCTCACCCAAATCTATCATTATTTATGTCGTTCGAGACCTGTATGATTTCCTTTATTCTGTGGAACTCATAAGGAGAAGCAGTAAGGAGAAACATTCTATCATGTGGCTTTAGAAGACTTGTTATGTAACGAGCAAGTTGTATGGATCACTTTTTGATAATTAAATGGTCCTTTTTTCTGTTTTTTTCTGAAGCAGAACTGTCCCATTGTCCATTTGCTTACATTCTGCTTAAGTATGGGTTTTGAAAGGCAGAGCAAGTAAACAATGACAGAATTTATGTTTGAACGATCTTTTACTTTACAAGGTTTTTTTTTTGCAATTATTGCCACCTTGGCTTCTAAACTGCAGACTCTGAGCTTTTCATTTCTATAGTGGACCATGTTGCCTTGATTATATTGTTTCCATGGTAGCCATTAATTTCTCATAAGCCCTGGCAAGCATGCAGTTGGGAATGAAGGATGATAGATAACAACAACAGAAAAGTGACTTTTCAATTCTTAATGTTTCTTGGAGATTAAGCAGCCCAGCATAAATAGCATGCTAATGTTTGATTTGCACCTCAGTTGACTTTCTCATTGAAACACTTTAACTTGAGTATAGTGCTACTCTTGGTTCTCTAAAAATTAATTTCTACAAAAAATTATACTGTTAGTATAGAAAGATAATTTAGTCCACTTTTATGCTCTTTACAAATATTTACGTTTCCTATGAATATTATGCTCTTGCCATGTTGAGTCTGCCAATGTGTTAAAGGATAAATAACTTTGTAATTATAAGTAACTTTGTAACTGAGTTTTCTGTAACATTGTTAGACATTCTACTGACTATAGGTAACTTTGCAAGTATGTCAATTTATTTTACTATCCCTAACCTAATAGTCTATTATTATTCAAATGAGAGTTATTTGACATGTTGTTGTAAATTAATGACAGTTAACTGACATGTAGTTGCAAAGTTACTTATAGTTAGTAGAATGTCTAAAGTGGACTATTGAAATAAAGTGTAACTGCATGAAAACATTGCCATTTAAACCATCTGGACTGCTGACTGGATGTGTTCTTCAACACCACTAGCAGAATACCATGTTTTGTGAATATGGTAATCATACATTACTATGGGATATATCACAGTGTTATATCATGATACTGCCAGAGTACTTTTCTGTAACAGTCTTACTTACCTCACAGGTAGCACGGTGGAGGATTGAGGATCGGGTTAGTTTATTTCAGAAGGTCAGGCACTGAATACAGCTGCCCTTCCAAGGTGTTTCACATTAGCTGGAAAACACTGGAGACATGGCAGGAATATTAAGAGAAGAATGAGTGAGAATTTGCAGATTAATCTCTTATCCAGCTCAGTGAAACATGAGCATGCACCCGGTCTGAAAATCAGATCTCTATATCAAGTGCCACATCTAAACCTGAACCCTCCATCAAACACCTGCAGTCCAAAAAATCCATCCATCCATTATCCTGAGATCTCAGATCAAAGGCAGGTAAACACTCGGGATGCATGGCTAACACACAAAGACATACACACATACATACTAGCAGTCTCACACTAACACCCAAACACACTAATACCTACACCCACTGCAATTTACAGTCTTACATTTACATGTCCTCCATATCTGCGAATTGTGGGAGAAACCAGATCACCCAGAAATGACCCAAATAGACACTGGGAGAACATGCAAACTTCAAACAGAAAGGCCTTGTGGCTCAGCTGGGACTCGAACCAGAGACCTTCTTGCTGTGAGTAGACAGTGCTACCCACTGAGCCCAAAAAAATGTGACACTTAATTCAAGAGACCTGCTTAAGCCACATCCATCAACTTAAAATGATACTTCTATCCATCTTCCACACATTTCTGTGTGGAGAACATGCAAACTCCACATTTCTGAGCTTCCTGGCTCAGAACAGAGACTCGGACCAAGGACCTTCTTGCTATGAGGTGACAATGCAATATACTGAGCCACCGTGCCATGGTTAGCAGTCTCCAGCATCAGTCCAGATAAAGGAAGATCTGGCTTAGAGTGCACAGCTGACTGCAACATCTGTAGGGTCTCATGAAGCTCTTGCGTAAGACTATAAGTCTTACGCACACATTATCCATACCACCTCCATTTGACGCTTCATCTGTTTATCCAACATAAATAGAAATTTCAGAACTACCACTATGCTTTTGATCTCGCAGTCTGTGTTGATGATGTTTTTATTTTATTTATGGGACATTCACAACCCATGCTCATGAAAATACGTGCCTCTATATACATTTCTGCAACACCGTAAGTACGTACCTTACCGCACGTTCTGCGGCAGTTTCGAAGTGAAATGTCCAGAGTGTGGCACTAAAATACACATTCAATACGTGACCGTGGCATGTTTTTATTACGTTGGTACAGGCACGTATTGCTGCATTTTTATTATGCTGCTTGAGGTATGTATTGCGGCTGTTCAGAATTCAAATATCTAGAGAGGGTTGTTAAAGGTTAATGCTCTATTGTGTTGGAAATATCTCTTACACCAAACCCAACCCTAAGCCTACCCGATAGTGTTGACAAATGCAAAAGTGATATAAAAAACACATTTATTGATGCAGCCATGCTATTTTAAATTGCTTATGGGGATTTGAGCTGTTTTGTCGAACCGTTGTTTCACAGGGTTTGTACCAGTGCTCTTCATCACTCAAGTGCAATGTCATATCACATGAGCTACTGAGCAAACCTACTGAGTTAGAAAACTCAGACATACGAAGCTGTATATGTGACGACAATGTTCAAAAGTATCAGTTTTCAAATCGCACAGGATGTTAAATTTGTTTTGAAGTCATAACATAATATTCTGCAAGTAATTGTGTGAAAATTAACCTTTATTAATCAAAACTCTGTACCTGTAAATCATACTCAAGACTGCGTTCAAGACTACATTTTTATTGTCTTGGTCTTGTCATGAACTTGCGAGCACTTGGATTTGGTCTTAATTTGGACTCAAGATCAAACAAGATCTTATGTGTTACTACACTTAGGGAAAAGTTTTGTGGTCTGTGCCAGTGTGCACATATGATACACTTTGTGTAGTTGAGTCTCTGGACTGAAGTACACTGTGAGTGCACTGCAGAGGTTTTGGGTGAAATAATATTTACACTTTCTGAATTGTTCAGGCCCTCTTCTGGTCTCGGTTTCAAATTAGGTCACACCCTGGACTTGAAATAAAATGAGCTGGTCTCAACTACAATGCTGCTTCACAGACCCTGAACATCATGTGTTGCAGAGTATGTGAGTGGAGTGGAGCAGCAACAATTTCCCCTCCATACTCCAAGCATTCAATAATTACTCCGCTCCAGCTCCGCTTCTGGTTCACTGTTTACCGCTCCTCACTCCACTCTTCACTCAACTGATCAGAAACACTGCTCCGCCATCATTCCATGATGCAATTTCCGGCTAAAGCATTTCAGTATGTTTTGAAATATCACAAAGTTCTGTTCAGAACTTATATGAAACAAAAAATAAATACACAATTCTAGAAGAATAGTTTTAATACGTTTTATTGGAACACTATAATTAGCCCAAGTCTATATTAGATGAATGTTTAACTCACTTTTCTGTGCAGCGTCTCTCTACTATGGCGAAGCTGAGGATTGTAGTTACTTCAGAAACAGAAAGAATATGCTGTAACTTTTCCATTTTTACAGGACAGTGTTGACAATTTTCTGCACTCCTGAATGTTTCTATATGCATGCGATCTGTACATTATGTGCGAGCTTGTGTGTGCACGTGCAACAATGTAGTAGCAAATTCATTTAGAGCGGAGATTAACTACCTGTATAATAAACTGTTTAAAATGTAAATTCACTCAATCAATATTGAGTGTCCACGTGCTACAAACAATCATGCTTGAGATATTATAGTCTTCACCATCTTTCTGATTTGAGTGATCCACGTTTGTCAAGCTTGCTAATTATGTGGAATTATGTGGAATGTGTGAATTCCTGATAAAAATGCAGTTATATTATGGGCTGTTGGCATTAATTGTGCTTGTGATGGAGCAGTAGTGGAGCGCTCTCAGAGCGAGTGAAAACCACGGCGCTCTGACTTTCAAAAAATCCACTCCTCGTTCCAGTCAAAAATCATGACGCTCCGCTCCCACTCCACTCCGTTCACATACTTTAGTGTGTTCACTGTACTGAAATGAACAGCTCAAACATTCTGTCTATTCTGACTCTTTTTGTGTTCCATAGAAGAAAGTAATATAGGTTTGTGTGATGAAGACGAGCCCACCAGCTCGCCTTCAGGGAAAAATGTGAGTCCGTGAAGGGATGTAAAAATGATGGCTCACTCGCAAAAGCACTTTTGTGCAAGGTGGAATTTATTTACAGTGTCAGAAAGATTGTCCACAGTGAAGAATACATACAAGTGCACCTAAAAATGACAAAAATCCAAAGTACCAAATAAACAACAAAAGGGAAAAATAAACCAGAAAATAATCCAACAATGATATAATCAGGTTTCTGTTTCTGGATTATGTGTTTATAAATATATATATATAAAACACATAATCCATTAACACATAATACATTTAACACATAATTTCCACACTTAAATAAACACAGAAACACCTATTCATACTAGACAATAGTTTTGCCAACCAGCGGCAACGGCAGGGCGGAACGGTACGGAGGATGAATGAGGTAAGTAGGCGAGTATGTATGTGTATGTATGTGTATGTGTGTGTGTGTGTGTGTGTGTGTGTGTCAGTGCTGCTTCCCCAGCGGTGGGAGCTAATGTGACTTTATCACATCACCTTCCCCCTCTCCAAGCCGCGTACTGGCCGGAAACCTGGACAGGTAGTTGGCTACCACGTTGAGTCTGCCAGGTCGATGCCGTATCTCGAAGTGGTACGGCTGCAGGGCGAGGTACCATTGTGTGACTCTGGCATTGTGGTCCTTCATGGACTGGATCCAGGTTAGAGCCCGGTGGTCAGTTTCTAGATTGAACTCTCGACCAAGGAGGTAATAGCGCAAGCTGTCCAGGGACCACTTGATGGCGAGACCTTCCTTCTCGACTGTCGAATATCTTGTCTCCCTGGGGAGTAGCTTGCGGCTGAGGTAGACAACTAGCCTCTCTTCACCTGCACTTCCCTGGGCAAGGACCGCTCCAATCCCTGTTGCAGACGCATCTACTTGCAACAGGAATCTCTGAGAGAAGTCTGGACTCTGCAGGACTGGGCTGGAGCACATCTTTTCTTTTAGGGTATTAAAAGCTGTCTCACAGTCATCGGTCCAGGGAATAGGGTTTGTCACCGTCTTGGACAGCAGGTTGGTCAGAGGAGCCGCAATGGAGGCGAAATTTGGCACAAACCTCCTGTACCAGCCCACCAGTCCTAGGAATGACCTCACTTCCTTCTTAGTCTTTGGTTGTGGGCTCCTTCGATTTGCCTCCAACTTGTCCACCTGTGGTATCAGCTGTCCGTTGCCCAGGTGATACCCCAGGTAGTTCGCCTCTTGCCTTGCCCACTCTCATTTTGAAACGTTTAATGTCAATCCTGCTTCCGCTATCCTCTTTAGGGTTTGCTGGAGATGTTGAAGATGCTCTACCCAAGAGTTGCTGTGGATTACCACATCATCCAGTTAGCCGCAGACCAGTCTTCACAGCCTCGGAGTACTCGGTCCATCAGCCTCTGGAATGTGGCTGGTGTGCCGTGAAGGCCAAAAGGAAGGACCGTGAATTGGAATAGTCCTAAAGGTGTTCGGAATGTGGTGTAGGGTCTGAACTCAAGGTTGAGGGGTACCTGCCAGTACCCCTTACACAGGTCTAGCATGGTAATGTACTGGGCTCTTCCACTCTTGGCATGGAGTATGCATCAAACTTACAGTCAGATCCATAAATATTGGGACATCGACACAATTCTAACATTTTTGGCTCTATACACCACCACAATGGATTTCAAATGAAACGAACAAGATGTGCTTTAACTGCAGACTGTCAGCTTTAATTTGAGGGTATTTACATCCAAATCAGGTGAACGGTGTAGGAATTACAACAGTTTGCATATGTGCCTCCCACTTGTTAAGGGACCAAATGTAATGGGACAGAATAATAATCATAAATCAAACTTTCACTTTTTAATACTTGGTTGCAAATCCTTTGCAGTCAATTACAGCCTGAAGTCTGGAATGCATAGACATCACCAGACGCTGGGTTTCATCCCTGGTGATGCTCTGCCAGGCCTCTACTGCAACCGTCTTCAGTTCCTGCTTGTTCTTGGGGCATTTTCCCTTCAGTTTTGTCTTCAGCAAGTGAAATGCATGCTCAATCGGATTCAGGTCAGGTGATTGACTTGGCCATTGCATAACAGTCCACTTCTTTCCCTTCAAAAACTCTTTGGTTGCTTTTGCAGTATGCTTTGGGTCATTGTCCCTCTGCACTGTGAAGCGCCGTCCAATGAGTTCTGAAGCATTTTGCTGAATATGAGCAGATAATATTGCCCGAAACACTTCAGAATTCATCCTGCTGCTTTTGTCAGCAGTCACATCATCAATAAATACAAGAGAACCAGTTCCACTGGTAGCCATACATGCCCACCACCACCATGCTTCACTGATGAGGTGGTATGCTTAGGATCATGAGCAGTTCCTTTCCTTCTCCATACTCTTCTCTTCCCATCACTCTGGTACAAGTTGATCTTGGTCTCATCTGTCCATAGGATGTTGTTCCAGAACTGTGAAGTCAAACTCTAATCTAGCCTTCCTGTTTTTGAGGCTCACCAATGGTTTACATCTTGTGGTGAACCCTCTGTATTCACTCTGGTGAAGTCTTCTCTTGATTGTTGACTTTGACACACATACACCTGCCTCCTGGAGAGTGTTCTTGATCTGGCCAACTGTTGTGAAGGGTGTTTTCTTCACCAGGGAAAGAATTCTTCGGTCATCCACCACAGTTGTTTTCCGTGGTCTTCCGGGTCTTTTGGTGTTGCTGAGCTCAACGGTGCGTTCCTTCTTTTTAAGAATGTTCCAAACAGTTGTTTTGGCCACGCCTAATGTTTTTGCTATCTCACTGATGGGTTTGTTTTGTTTTTTCAGCCTAATGATGGCTTGCTTCACTGAAAGTGACAGCTCTTGGATCTCATCTTGACAGTTGACAGCAACAGATTCCAAATGCAAATAGCACACTTGAAATGAACTCTGGACCTTTTATCTGCTCATTGTAATTGGGATAATGAGGGAATAACACACACCTGGCCATGGAACAGCTGAGAAGCCAATTGTCCCATTACTTTTGGTCCCTTAACAAGTGGGAGGCACATATGCAAACTGTTGTAATTCCTACACCGTTCACCTGATTTGGATGTAAATACCCTCAAATTAAAGCTGACAGTCTGCAGTTAAAGCACATCTTGTTCGTTTCATTTGAAATCCATTGTGGTGGTGTATAGAGCCAAAAATGTTAGAATTGTGTCGATGTCCCAATATTTATGGACCTGACTGTAGATTGGGCGTTGAGCTTGCGGAAGTCGATGCAGACACGCAGGGAACCGTCTTTCTTGGGTACGATCACCATTGGGCTGCTCCACTCGCTCATTGAAGGTTCGATCACTCCTAGCTCCTTCATCATCTTGATCTCCTCCTTCAACGGTTCCACCAGCCTCTCAGGCACCCGGTAAGGATGTTGACGTGATGGTGATGGATTGGAAATGTGGATGGTGTGTTGGGACAGCTCAGTCCGTCCAGGCCTCTGACAGAACAAAGCAGGAAACTGGCTCAGGAGGTGCTGCAGTTCTTTCCTTTTGGAGTCTTCTAGGTGAGTTAGACTCACCACAGACGGCTGTCGCTTTGCATCCTCTGATTCCTCTTCCTCTTCCACCTCCACCTTCCTTACCAGCAGTGATGTTTCTGGTCCCTTACCGGGTGGCACCTTCCACTCCGAAGAGATTCACGTGGTAGGTCTGCCTCTTCGAAGAGAACAAATGGTAGCCACTTGACCCAGTCTCGTCTTGTGTCTGCAACGAACTTCCGAAGCATATTCTTGAGAGTTTGGTTGAATCTCTCCACAAGACCGTCCATCTGCGGGTGGTAGGGAGTTGTTCAGATGGCGGTAATACCCAACTGTTTATTCAGCTGCCCCATCAGCCGTGACCTGAAGTTTGTTCCCTGGTCCGTGAGTATCTCCTCAGGTATGCTGACTCTGGAGAAGAGTTGAACCAGGGCTTGAATGATCTTAGGTGTGGTGATAGAACGGAGTGGGAAGGCCTCAGGATACCTTGTGGCGTAGTCGCTGACTACCAGGATATAGCGATGTCCAGCACTGCTCTTTTCCAACGGCCCCACAATGTCCATGGCGATCCACCTAAAAGGTGCAGAAATGACAGGGAGAGGTTGCAGGGGTGCTCTGCCCCGCTGGGACACAGCACTTGTCTTTTGGCAGATGGCACATGTGTTACAGTGTGTTTGTACGTCAGTGTATAGTGTGGGCCAGTAAAATCGTGAGCTAATGCGTGCATATGTTTTCTGTTGGCCCAGGTGGCCAGCCCATGGAACAGTGTGTGCAAGGTGCAGAACAAGAGGACGGCAACAAGATGGTACAATTAAATGCATCACATCATTGGTTCGCACATACAACACATCATTCATCACTACATATTCTTCATTGCACAGATTTGATGGTTTGTCACACTCAGCTTTGACAAATAAAGGTTTCAGAGTTTCATCTTCCCTTTGAAGTTGTGCTATGTTCCCTGGGACTTTCCAGCCATTGACCTCAAGACCCTCCACTGAGGCATCAGAGGCTGGGGTACCCAGGTACTTCTCAAGCTGCCGTTGGCGTCGTGGCTTTTTAGGGCCTTTAGTCCCACCCTGCAGCAGACTACCATCCAAGTCTGGCAGCGGCTGCAGACCCGCCCTGGCTTGAGCTCTAGTAAAAGCAGGACATGACAAATCTGCCCCACTGGGACACAGCACTTGTCTTTTGGCAGATGGCACTTGTGTTACAGTGTGTTTGTAGGTCAGTGTATAGTGTGGGCCAGTAAAATCGTGAGCTAATGCGTGCATATGTTTTCTGTTGGCCCAGGTGGCCAGCCCATGGAACAGTGTGTGCAAGGTGCAGAACAAGAGGACGGCAACAAGATGGTACAATTAAATGCATCACATCATTGGTTAACACATACAACACATCATTCATCACTACATATTCTTCATTGCACAGATTTGATGGTTTGTCACACTCAGCTTTGACAAATAAAGGTTTCAGAGTTTCATCTTCCCTTTGAAGTTGTGCTATGTTCCCTGGGACTTTCCAGCCATTGACCTCAAGACCCTCCACTGAGGCATCAGAGGCTGGGGTACCCAGGTACTTCTCAAGCCGCCGTTGGCGTCGTGACTTTTTAGGGCCTTTAGTCCCGCCCTGCAGCAGACTACCATCCAAGTCTGGCAGCGGCTGCAGACCCGCCCTGGCTTGAGCTCTAGTAAAAGCAGGACATGACAAATCGACAGTGGTGGTGGTAACAGAATGTTCAGAGTCATTGATGGTGGGTTGCAAGAGTTCATAAAGCACTGGCAAGTCTCTTCCTAGAATCATATCAGCTGGTAAATTGTCAGCTATGGCAACTGTAGCATTTGGACCAATCAGACACACATTTGTTCTAACATTGATTTAACAAATAGATTAGATTTAGATTAAAACAGTCACAAACCCCTAACCCAACACCAGACTCGACGCCTGTATGACTGTGAACGAAGTCCAGGCCCCTGGCTACCATGGCAACCAGGAGACTTCTGCCGGGCCAGATAAGCTTTACGACCTAATGGCATGTAGAGAGCTCTCTCTCTCACTACACTTTCCATAGGAAAGACATGTAATGCACATAAAAATGGATTCTTCTCTAATTAATTCATTGAAAAACCTTTCTTTGAATGAACAAACATATCCTCAGGTCATTGTGTGTATTGTTACTGTTCTTGTATACTGTCTTTTGTACTGTATCCTGTTTTATGCATGCTTATGATAGATCACTAGTTAATATTACCTCACTTATATCATGTTTGATCTCTATCAATTCGTCTTCGGATGATCTAATTGAGAGTGTATATTATATGTTGCTACCTATGCAACATATAAGTGTTCTAAGAATCTTTAATAGTTTATATATGAACTTCCAATCCAACCTCATGCAAATTACCATGCTCAGAGACAAAGAGTCGTAAAGCCTTCCCTCCAAAGAGACTGGAGTCCATTGGCTCTTTGACTCACCAGAGGTGTGACCTCTATACCAGATAAAGCTCTCACACACAGGTCCGGCTTTCTCTTCTAAAAAACCTCTCTTCTGCAAAAACTTCTTCTGCAAAAAGCTCTTCTGCTATCTTCTGATTGCTCCGTGAGGGACTCACGGAGAGCCTAACCGGTGTGGGCGCGCCCAGTCGGCCCAATATAGAGCCGTGGGTGATCTCCCCAGCCTGGGAGATGACTCTTGACCACAAAGACTCAGTCTGCGGTTCTGTTAGATCCTAAGAGGATGAGGAAGATGTGAGCTAGAACTCTTCGGGACCATTAAGTTTTTGTGCCAGGCTTTACGTCTTTGTCTTTCCATTCAACCAAAGCTCCTTGGACCTCAGCAGATCTCTTTCTTAGCTCTTTTTCCACTCTACCTGGAAGAACATTTCTACCTCAGAACATCTTTATAATTCATCACTCTTCAACCCGGAAGAACGTGATCACGAGTCCAAAAACCTTGAAACCATCAAGACTTTTCATACTAGACCGCATTCCGTCACAACAAAGGAAGTGCAAGTATATTACATTTAACTAAACGAAACAGAGGTTTAGTATAAGTTATAGACCCCGTTATAAACGGTGCTGATGGTTTCCCAGCAGGAACCAGATGTCTATGTAACGTTCAGGTTGACGTTGGACATGACGTCGGACAGACGTTGCATTTTGGTTGAAAATGAAAATCGGGTTGACGTCAATATTTGACGTCAATTTGACGTTGACTTAACGTTGGATTTTGGTTGCACAACCTAAAATCAACAAAATCTCAACGTCAGCTGACGTCGGTATTGGACATTAATTTAACATTGACATTAGACGTTGAATTTACGTTGAATTTTGGTCACCCGACGTCGCAACCAAAATTTAACCAAATATCAACGTCTTACGACATTGTGTGCCTGTTTTGTGCCTGCTGGGTTTACTCAGGTGGTTAAATGACTTTTTCCATAACTGCATTCTCTGTTTTCTCTAATGGCTTCATTCATCCACTTTAGCTCCACTTTGTATGTATGCGTGAGTGTATGTTATTCGTTGTTTGTTTAGATTAGTTATGTGTGTTAGCGTTTAGTTAATAAAACTCTTGTGCACAAATTACGAGTTTCTGATTCTGCCTTGCATATTAATGTCCCTTTACGATTTTGACCCTTTCTACATGCTCTAATGCATTAATAGAAAGATATTTTCTGTGGCCACGGAAATATCCTTTCTTAGAGTTGATATGAATTTACACTGAATGTTCGCTGGACGAACAGATCAGCTGATGGCAATTTAACTCTGCGACAGTTGTTACTGTCAGCCGATATAAATAATTGTAATTAATCATAATTAATTGTAATTATTTATATACAATTCCCTTTTTGAGCTAATTTGCTACACAACATTAAGTAAGTACACTTGTTCCTGTACCTCCACCATTACCTCCGCTCGGGGATACTGCTTTACGTCCCCATGCACACATTGAACAGAGGTAGTATTCACATAATTGACATTATTTACAAAGCATAATTTCAACATTGACAGAGAACTTCCAGTGTCCAAGAGTGCTTTCAGTTCATGTCCATTAACAATCACATCATATACATTCTGACTCTCCCCCACAGAGTCAAAGTCACAGTCCCCTTTTCTAGGCACATAACAAAAACCTGTGAGTTTCGCTTTGCGAGCAGGACACACAGCTACTTTGTGACCTGGCTGCTGGCAGGAAAAGCAAAGCAAGTCTTTGACCATTGACTTTGGACCTTGTGCATTGTCAGACAGTTCAACACGACCCCTTTCAGACCCAGAGTTATGAGGAAAGCCACGTACAGTACCTTTGAGTGGTTGAGTACGAGGACCACCGCGATGAGTATTGAGCTACTGCTGTGCCAACTTTGCTGCCGCTCGTCCTGACCTCGGCTCGTGGTCTCTCACCCAGGTGCGTGCGTCGTAGGGTAATACCCGAAGAAGCTGTTCCAGGATGATGGCCTCGCCGATCTCCTCTTTAGAGTGCTCCTCCGGTCACACCCAACGCTTGTACAGATTCTTTAGCCGGTGGTAAGTCTTTGTTGGCGACTCTCCAGCTGGGACTGTAGTCGATCAGAAGCGCTGACGGTAGGTCTCTGGAGAAATGTTGAATTTCTCCAGCAGTGCTTCCTTCAGGTCATCGTAGACCTCCGCCTGCCCCTCGTCCATTGTCAGGTACGCCTCCAATGCCTGCCCTGTCAGCAACGGAACCAGACGATAGCTCCACTCCTCCTCAGGCCACCTCCAGTTTCTGTCCAGACGCTCGAATCGCCGAAGATAATTCTCGATGTCTTCCCCCTGCTGGAAGCTCAGCATCTTCAGATCAGCCCACTGCATTGGCTCACTTGGTGCTGTGACATTCTGGGAGTCTTGGACGTAGGCGGGTCTGTGTCTTGTGGATACCTTTGGTGCTGGCGTCGGTAGCTTCATTTGGACACTCTCCGCATTGAGCGAGGTCTCAGCAAGACGAATTGACTGCAAGATGGACTCATGAAGACCTTGGAGCTCCTGCAGATATCGATCCTCTCTCTGCTCTTGAGTGTCGAGAAATCTGTGCATCAGGGAAATCATTCCCTCACCAGCTGTAGCGTCAGGATTGACGGGCTTGGTTGGTGGTTGACTGGACTTTGGGGAGACTTTGGGAAAACTCGTGGCTCCCTCCTCATCCTCCGTAGTCTTAACCGAATTCCAGGCTGCCTCCTCCTCTGACGCCACCTTCACTTGGGATCGTAAACCCAGCCTGGGTTTTCTACCTTTCAGCGCTGTCTTGCGAGTAGCCATCCCACCGCTGCCACCAAATGTGATGAAGACGAGCCCACCAGCTTGGCTTCGGGGAAAAATTTGAGTCCGTGAAGGGATGTAAAAACGATGGCTCACTTGCAAAAGCACTTTTGTGCAAGGTGGAATTTATTTACAGTGCCAGAAAGATTGTCCACAGTGAAGAATATATACAAGTGCACCTAAAAATGACAAAAATCCAAAGTACCAAATAAACAACTAAAGGGAAAAATAATCCAGAAAATAATCCAACAATGATATAATCAGGTAATAAACAGGTTTCCGCAATATACGAAGGGGTTTGGGGTTTTTGCTTGATGCACCGCAGTAGCACTCTTGCATCGACTTGGTAAACAAGTACGGTCTTTTTGTTTGGCCTCAGCTTATATAGGCTAAGTCCCGCCCCTTTTTTGGGCCATACCATTCACAGGTAAAAATAACAATTAACACACACACAAATACCACATCTATTGGTCATCTGTAATACTTAATCAATAATAATCACTTCCGATCTCTCTCTCTCTCTCTCTCTCTCTCTCTCTCTCTCTCTCTCTATATATATATATATATATGTATATTTATAAATACATAATCCATTAACACATAATACATTTAACACAGAATTTCCACACTTAAATACACACAGAAACACCTATTCATACTAGACAATGCTTTCGCCAGCTTCCGTTTGCGCTGTGCGGCGCGACCAAGCCCGTGATGTCATAATCGACCGCCGCTTGTTCGTTCGGTTTGGCTGGCGCGGTGTTTCCCGCCGGAAGACTGACTACGTCCACACAGACAAACATCACAGGGATGAAACGACACAACAAGTGCAGTGTAAGTGTATGAAATGACCAGGAAATGGATATGGACAGAGGAGAGTGCTGCGATGGGAAAATGTCCATGTGCTATCAGGATCGCGTGTGCACCCGCTACTCCGATAGCGGCAACGGCAGGGAGGAACGGTATGGAAGATGAATGAGGTAGAATGAAGTAGGCGAGTATGTATGTGTGTGTGTGTGTGTGTGTGTTTGTGTGTGTGTGTATGTGTGTCAGTGCTGCTTCCCCAGCGGTGGCAGCTAATGTGACTTTATCACAGTTTGTAACAACATGAGGGTGAGAACTTTTTTTTTTTTTTTTTCCCCGTATGACACGTCCCCAGCCCCTCCATGCAATATTCTTTGATCTGCATATCTCTGTGTTTCAGGTAGATGCCTTTCTGAATTTAGCTTCAGCCACAGTTGTTGAGGTCACTACACCATGTCTGTAATGTGGGTCACAGGTTCAGTGGTTTCCAGCTGGAGGTGGACTGTCCCTGCATGGCTGCAGGCGGGATGTTCTCTAGACCTCTGCTGTGATCTCTTTGCCCTGGGGCTCAACATTTGGTTATCACCCCAAGCACCCAGCGCTTGCCTGGGGCTCTGTGTTGGTCTTTCAATTGAGCACTGAAGCCCTATAACCCTACAGGGCCCTTTAAGGGCTATGGAGCTTATCCTCAAGACTTATTCACAAGGACACATATTAGGGCATGTTGCTCCTCTGGTTCTGGACCTTCAAAGCCAAGCATGCCTTATTTGGCTGTTAGATGCACAATCCTGACAACATCATTCTCCCATTTATGAAATATGCTTTCTATCTTACCATCAAAGTAGTTGTGACATGATCACTATAAAAATATTAAAGGCTTTTGTTTTTAATGTACCCTGTCTTTGTTTTACATGGACTTATTATAATAATAATATAACACCGGATGCGGAATGGCACTGTGAGTCGCCAACAGTAAATGAATGTCCCATTCTACAGGTGCATCTCAGTAAATTAGAATGTCGTGGAAAAGTTCATTTATTTCAGTAATTCAACTCAAATTGTGAAACTCGTGTATTAAATAAATTCAATGCACACAAACTGAAGTAGTTTAAGTCTTTGGTTCTTTTAATTGTGATGATTTTGGCTCACATTTAACAAAACCCCACCAATTCACTATCTCAACAAATTAGAATATGGTGACATGCCAATCAGCTAATCAACTCAAAACACCTGCAAAGGTTTCCTGAGCCTTCAAAATGGTCTCTCAGTTTGGTTCACTAGGCTACACAATCATGGGGAAGACTGCTGATCTGACAGTTGTCCAGAAGACAATCATTGACACCCTTCACAAGGAGGGGAAGCCACAAACATTCATTGCCAAAGAAGCTGGCTGTTCACAGAGTGCTGTATCCAAGCATGTTAACAGAAAGTTGAGTGGAAGGAAAAAGTGTGGAAGAAAAAGATGCACAACCAACCGAGAGAACCGCAGCCTTATGAGGAGTGTCAAGCAAAATCGATTCAAGAATTTGGGTGAACTTCACAAGGAATGGACTGAGGCTGGGGTCAAGGCATCAAGAGCCACCACACACAAACGTGTCAAGGAATTTGGCTACAGTTGTCGTATTCCTCTTGTTAAGCCACTCCTGAACCACAGATAACATCAGAGGCGTCTTGCCTGGGCTAAGGAGAAGAAGAACTGGACTGTTGCCCAGTGATCCAAAGTCCTCTTTTTTCAGATGAGAGCAAGTTTTGTATTTCATTTGGAAACCAAAGTCCTAGAGTCTGGAGGAAGTGTGGAGAAGCTCATAGCCCAAGTTGCTTGAAGTCCAGTGTTAAGTTTCCACAGTCTGTGATGATTTGGGGTGCAATGTCATCTGCTGGTGTTGGTCCATTGTGTTTTTTGAAAACCAAGTCACTGCACCCGTTTACCAAGAAATTTTGGAGCACTTCATGCTTCCTTCTGCTGACCAGCATTTTAAAGATGCTGATTTCATTTTCCAGCAGGATTTGGCACCTGCCCACACTGCCAAAAGCACCAAAAGTTGGTTAAATGACCATGGTGTTGGTGTGCTTGACTGGCCAGCAAACTCACCACACCTGAACCCCATAGAGAATCTATGGGGTATTGTCAAGAGGAAAATGAGAAACAAGAGACCAAAAAATGCAGATGAGCTGAAGGCCACTGTCAAAGAAACCTGGGCTTCCATACCACCTCAGCAGTGCCACAAACTGATCACCCTCATGCCACGCTGAATTGAGGCAGTAATTAAAGCAAAAAGAGCCCCTACCAAGTATTGAGTACATATGCATTAAATGAACATACTTTCCAGAAGGCCAACAATTCACTAAAAATGTTTTTTTTTTTGTTTTGTTTTTTTATTGGTCTTATGAAGTATTCTAATTTGTTGAGATGAATTGGTGGGTTTTTGTTAAATGTGAGCCAAAATCATCACAATTAAAAGAACCAAAGACTTAAACTACTTCAGTCTGTGTGCATTGAATTTATTTAATACACGAGTTTCACAATTTGAGTTGACTTACTGAAATAAATGAACTTTTCTACGACATTCTAATTTATTGAGATGCACCTGTATTTCTGATGTACTATGTGTACTTTTATTACTTGCAGCAACAGGACGAATAGATTTGGAACATTCTTGTTAGATTGGAAGCTCTTGTTGTGCAGGAAATCATGATGTGAAATGTCAGCAGATGCATCATGGTAAACATGGTGTAATACTTAAGACAGTCACTTCCAAACCCTGCTGTAAGAGCAGCACTTTTCACGATACATATTGTCCGCACAATCAGTGTTGAATTTATGAAAAAAAGTTCCAAATATGGCTAGTTATCACTTAAATTGGTTGGAAGCATGCTTGAATGAATGTTTTGAACTGTTTTTGTCCCTGTCTTTTTCTCTGCAAATAAGAGATTATCATTCCCTCATCCTTTATTCAATATCCTGATCTTTTTTTGATCATTCTTCTTATTCTGCAGCTTTATATTGATTTACTTGTTGGATATCAATCTGTGCTATTCATTCTATTCTTTGGAATTCTTGCCTTGATGAACCTTACCACCCCTTACTCATGCTCTGGCATTATATTTGTCTGCATTCATTGACCTGGATCTCAGGTAATTCTCCTTATCACGATCATGATTGCAGATCATAGGGAACCAAAGGTTCAGCACCACACCTCCAGTTCTATCTACTCTTAGTGATGGGTGGAGATGAATGATAAGATATGTTAGATTGAACACTACAAATGTCCTGTCCACTCCTGGGTCTCAGTCGGCTGGAGAAAAGTGAGAAGGGCTTGATGAACTGGCTCCCCGCTGTGCATTGATCAATAATGGCGTGTTACACAAGCGTTGCTCAGCTCGTTTATGTTCAATACTCACTGACGAGGTGGCTGCGCTGCAGGTAATGAGCCTCACTTATGGATTGTCACATTCTCCCCAATCGAACAGAAAGCATTCATTTCAAAGCCCTGGTCTGCTGAAGAACATGACTTTATTGCAGTTTGCACCATTAAAAACAGCTGGTAACAGAGATGGAGGACTGACCAGAGTGCTTAATCTCTGTATTAGGGGTGAGCAATTTAACTAAAATTTTGTTATATGTGACCCTGGACCACAAAACCAGTCTTAAGTCGCTGGGGTATATTTGTAGCAATAGCCAAAAATACATTGCATGGGTCAAAATTATCTATTTTTCTTTTATGCCAAAAATCATTAGGATATTAAGTAAAGATCATGTTCCATGGAGATATTTAGTAAATTTCTTACTTTAAATATATCAAAACTTCATTTTTGATAAGTAATATGCATTGCTAAGAACTTCATTTGGACAACTTTAAAGGTGATTTTCTCAATATTTAGTTTTTTTTTCACCCTCAGATTCCAGATATTCAAATAGTTGTATCTCGGCCAAATATTGTCTTATCCTAACAAACCATACATTAATGGAAAGCTTATTTATTCAGCTTTCAGATGATGTTTAAATCTCAATTTCGAAAAATTGACACTTAAGACTGGTTTTGTGGTCCAGGGTCACACACACACACACACACACACACACACACACACACAGACACAGATATATATATATATATATATATATATATATATATATATATATATATATATATATATATGATAGTCTGTTCTGGTTCTAAATTACATTAAATAAATTGTAGTTAGTAACATAATCCACTACATTACACATTTTAGGTAATATAATCCAGAATATTTTTAGATTACTTTTGACCTAACTTGTTTATCACATCAGTTTAAATAGGGTAATCGTGTACCGTATTGACATTGATATAAAAGTGCAAAGAGCAAGAAGATATATTCAGTTTGTTGTTATTAAAACCCCTTGACATTCCTAAGGTCTCTTTTGTACCTCAGGAGGGACATTGGAATGCTAAGGGGTTTTAAGTACTTGTAATTATATATTAAAATATTAATTACAAATCAGTGTCATTACACAGAAAATGGAGAGGCCACACAACATTTGAACACCGGATTTACAAAAATGATTTCAGTTTTAAGAAGTGCCTTCTCTGATGTTTGTTAATTTCCACATGACATGCAGTTAAATATACATACATATATATATACAGGGCTTGACATTAAGCATTCTCATGTGGTTGTCCTTCGGACAAGTAAATTTGTCATTTACTTGTCCGAGTATAAAAGTTACTTGCCCGGAGAGAATTAAAAAAAAAAAAAAAAAAATTAATTGAGTTATAAATATAATTATTTATTGTAGTTATACAAAACACATTTAGTTTATTTAGTTAGATTTTTCTTTTTAAATAAAATAATAAAGTTTGATAACACTGTTATATTTTAAAATAAAAAGGGAGTATTAATTACAAATATAATTATTTTATATTAAACTTAAAAATAAAATGCTAATATTTACTTATTTTTATATATGAATTTTCAAACTTAAATTTTTAATTTTTTAATTAGTTCAATTTAATCAGACAATTAGTATAATAAGACATTTGGGCTGTTACCAAACAAAATGAAATCAGTATCAACAAAATTCATCTTTGCAATGCAGAGGAAACACAGAAGCTGCATCTGAAGTGGAATAGATATATTTACCCACTGTTTAATGCAGTTCTGAGGAACATGGAATGTTTTAATCTGCTGTTACAAATGAATAAATTATGTTTTGATTCATAAAACGTTGAATACTGATATTTGAAATTATTTAAAAAATGAAAAGATACTTTAAATGTGAAATTAATGCCACCAGTAGGTGGCATCAAGTCACTGTTTATAAGTGAGTCATTGCGACTGAACCGAATCATTTAAACGATTCATTCAGGCACGAAACGCCGCTGTGGCTGTGTTTGGAATGATTTTTGTTGGTGAAACAGAGCAGAAACAGGCAATATGGTGTCTAAAACGTAAGTCTCTTAATGTTAACTTCTTGTTTATTGAACTTTTGCATAAAATCACATTTGTAATCATGATGTTTTTTGGAGCAAAAATAAATAAATAAATAAATAAATAAAAATGGTGCTCGATCTTCGTGTGAAACTATATGAAATTATATAAATATATAAATTTTCTGCTCCCATATCTTGAATTTTCTGATCATTCTTCATGCATTGTAATACTGAATCATGCAGTGAAAGAACGCACTCGCACGTGCGCTAGTCTAACCTAGACGACTTTACGGAATGTATGCTTGCACTCTGTAGGTATGTTTTGTTTGATTCTTGCAATACACTCGTTAAAACAACAATTACGAAATTATCACAAACGATATATATCGCACACCCCTATAACAAAGGCTATTTCATAAATAAAGGCAGTCATTACTGTTTTTGGTGTTGACTTTTTCAAGTTACTTGTCCGATTGGGCAAGTAAATTTCTCTTTCACTTGCCCGTCCAAAACATTCACTTGTCCCGGACAAGCGGACAAGCGTTAATGTCGAGCCCATATATTAGTAAGTGTTTTATTTTGATTGTTATTTAAAATGTATTCATTTTAATGTACCATTTTAATTTAACAAATAATTTTTTAATTGTTAGCTTTTCTTTAAACTCACAAACCCCAGTTTAGGAAACCTTGATGTAATGCAATGTGTAACACGCTTCATGTTGTTAAGTAGCTTGTGATGACCAACCTATAGGACACAACATATCCAGATTTGGGGTCAATATCAGAATCAGGCAGAGAGGTTTGTTGATACAGTAGTAGTAAACTGAACTCACACTGTGTTTGACTGACAGGTTTTTATTGCGTGTCATGTTACATGTCATCATATGGTTTCCCCTGTTTACTGTTAATCTTCCTTTTAGACCAGCTCCCCCATTGCACATTCTTAACAAGTCACTACGCCCTACCATCTACACCTTTAAGGTCATTTGAGAATCATGAAACTGTCTTCCAGCTGGCTAAGAGAGAAATAACAGGGAGAGCACTAAGACCAGTGAGAGGTGAGAGTGGCTGGGTTGAAATTCCCCTTCTTTATTTTTTAGATGCGTCATAAAGCATGGATTTATTCTTTAATGGCAAATATAAAAATAAAACTGGGATCTTATTTTCCAGTTTCAAGGAATAAATTTGTGTTCTTTGAGTCAGACGCCACAGTGATTTTTAGCAAATGGCTCCTGATGCCCTCCCAGGCTCTTTCCATAGGGTATTGCCAGGCAATTGCAACCTGCCAGACATCTCACAACAATGCTTTGAGAGCTAAGAGAGCACAGCAGGAATGCATTTAGAGCTGTGCAGGCTGGGGAATTGGGGGCTTCTTCTCTCCTCCTCTTTTTCTTTATTTCTCTTTCTTTTTCTTACTCGCTCTCTGATGCCGGTCGATGATGAATTCCAAATCAGCCTCTGTGAAGTGTGAAATTTCAGTATTATGTTTCACGTACATGGACGATCGAAGCTTGTTTTGTCTGATGCAAGCAACAGCCAGTGTAAAAACCCATTGTTCTCACATACAGAAGGACTATCATCTGGCATGTAAATGTCACTCATCACAGAAATCTGTCCTTCTGGAATGGTTGCTAATGTCTCCATAAAAGCAAAGAGCTCATGTTAAATAATAATCAAATCAGCTTTACAATGTTTGTAAAGCTGACTTGACTCTGCTATACCTTAGGACTAGGAATCATTCCACCTCGAACAGAGACACCCTGCTCTACTACTTGAGCTGTTATTCTTAATGTAAGAGAGTCATCATTTAAACCCTATTATCTAGTCTCGCTTAAGTAATCTCCTATACTTAAAAATTTCCCATCACTCAGAATGTCTTACCAGTGATTCTGCTGTGAGTTAGTGTTGACACAGGCTGTAGAAAAGCCTGATACTGTGGTACTATCAAAGTCATTTAGGTAACCAGGTAACCATGGGACGTGTTAGACTCAGAGTTAGTCCTCCTAATGAGAAGCTTCCAAGTTGAGTAAAGCTAGGGAAATATGGGCAGTATCACATTTACACCCTCCTTTCACTCAGTGTGATAGAAGAAGACTTAAAACTGTGCTGCGCTCTCTGCTCTTATGGAATCAGGTAGTGTAGAGCCTTTGTGTGCATTAAAGATACAAGTGCTCGGCAGGTGTCATACTTCAGGAGTGATAATATTCTACTTACCAGTGTATTATTGCTCCATTTCATGCCATGTTTTTGCGTATAATGTGACGGCATTAACTGCTTCAATGAAAGGAACTCCACCTTTTGTTATTTAGACATTTCACAAATGTCACTGCCACTTTTGCAATGTCAAAGCAAGCCATATTAACTGGATAATTTCAGCTCTAAAATCGAATTGGGCAAGCCATGTCGAAAGCTAATTTAACTGTACACACACACGTCAGTGGAATTCTATATGAATGTGCCAAGTTGCTTTGACTGACATGTGGCTTGGCAACTTTTGACAGTTAGGTCAATGGGCTAAATTAATTGGCATATGAATTGTTTTTGATTATTATTAAAGGTGCCTTCAGTTGTTCTTTAGCTAGCATTAGCATTGTTGTTCTTTGTGAACTTTAGGTACTGATACCACAATAGTATTTACGTTTACTCAATTAATTAATTCCCTTACCTGTCCAACAAAAAGAATCAACTTGGGTGTCACTACTCTGTCATCAGATATGTCCACCTTGTGTATGCCATACCAATGTTCACACTCATTTTTTTTTTTTTTTTTGTCTGTCTTCTGTCTTTTGGCTTCTGCTTTTTGCTTCTTTGTTTGTACAGATTCTCCTGTTGTCTCAGCTGTTAAAGCACGACAATGTGTGTGTTCAGTTGCCTAATTTTCGCTCTTCACATCACCAAACAACACTAAACTACTAGAATATCTGCAGAGGTAGTAAGGCAAGGCAAGTTTATTTATATAGCACATTTCATACACAATGGTAATTCAAAGTGCTTTACATAAAAGAAAGTAAAATAATCATAAAAAATAATCACAACCATAAAAGCAAGGAATTTAAAAACTTTTAAAAAGGATTAAAACAGTTTAGAACAGAATAGAAAATGATTATACATAAAATACAGTGCAGTCAGTTTGGACATAGCACAGTGCTCATTCAGTAAATGCACAGCTAAACAGATGAGTTTTGAGTCTAGATTTAAATGTGGCTAATGTTTTAGCACATCTGATCTCTTCTGGAAGCTGGTTCCAACTGCGGGCGGCATAGTAACTAAAAGCGGACTCCCCTTGTTTTGTGTGAACCCTTGCTATTTCTAACTGACTTGATCCTAATGATCTGAGTGGTCTGTTAGGTGTATATTCAGTGAGCATATCTGCGATGTATGTAGGTCCTATGCCACTGAGTGATTTATAAACGAGTAAAAGTACTTTAAAATCAATCCTAAATGTAACTGGAAGCCAGTGTAAGGACCTGAGGACTGGTGTGATATGCTCAGATTTTCTGGTTCTAGTCAGAATCCTGGCAGAAGCGTTCTGGATGAGCTGCAGTTGTCTAATGGACTTCTTGGGAAGGCCGGTAAGGAGACCATTACAATAGTCCACCCTGCTGGTGATAAAAGCATGAACACGTTTCTCCAAGTCTTGACTGGAAACAAAACATCTAATTCTTGCAATGTTTTTGATTTAGTTACTGCTTTGACATGACTACTGAAACTAAGGTCAGACTTCAGAATCACACCAAGATTCTTGACTTGACTTGATTTTTAGTTGTTTGACCCCTAGAGTCAAGGTATGCATTCATTTTGAGAACTTCATCTTATTTTCCAAATACAATGACTTCAGTTTTCTCTTCTGGCACATCCAACTGTTAATTTCATCAATGCATTGGCAGAGGGAGTCAATGGGACTGTAGTCATTTGGTGATAACGCTAGGTAAACCTGGGTATCATCTGCATAGCTGTGATAGGCAATTTGGTTCTTTCTCATTATTTGACTTAGTGGGAGCATATACAGGCTGAACAGGAGCGGTGCAAGTATTGAGCCTTGTGGGACTCCGCATGTCATGAATGTCCACTTAGACTTATGCTCTCCTATACTCACATAATAACCTCTCCCTTCTAAGTATGACCTGAACCATTTGAGCACCATCCAGGAGGCCCGAACCTGTTTTCCAGTCTCTCTAGAAGTATGTTATGATCGACAGTGTCAAACACAGCACTGAGATCTAGTAGTACCAGCACTGATATTTTGCCAGAATCAGAACTTAAGCGAATATCATTTATTATCTTTATGAGCGCTGTCTCTGTGCTGTGATGTGGTCGGAAACCAGATTGAAAATTGTCCAGGTATCCATTTGAGTTTAAGTAGCAGTTTAAAAATGCTAACTTGATGGTATTACTTTTTGTCTCTACACCAATCTTAGTTTGATTCATAATAGACCGCAGATTAGATGGGTCAGCCGTACAGCTTGAGAAGGCCTTAGAGTTTCTATCAAGTGATAAAACAGAAATAGAGAAAGCTACAGGCACACTGGGTTCCCACTTGTTCTGTAAACATTTGCGAATGTTGCTGCTATCATAGCGGGGACCCGACACATATCACTGAAAGCTGCTATCAGTTGTTTTTAGTTCACCTACAGCAGATGGAGGAGGGTTTGGGCCCTGGCGTTGTGGCAGCGGCCGGAAAGCTCTCACAGGAGGAGGAGGGCGAGCTGGACCCGCAGTCTTTGGTGGTTGTGGGGCCCGCTGTTTTTTAGTTGATTTCTGGGGGCTTGCAGCAAAAGAGTGGGAGAGTTTGGTCCCAGCATACACCAGTTCCTCCATTTTCTGTGAGAAACTTAGAAGTGGAGATGCTGGAGAGAGGGATAATGTGTCTGGTGAGCAGGGCTCTGGCTCTGGTGTTTCCGGTGGCTGTGATATGTTGTCCTGGCTTCCCTGGCTGTTTTCCAGAAAGTCGTTCTTGGGTGCTGAGTCTTGGGGCTGTTGTAGTACATCACAGTCTGTCTGTGATGGGCTCTGTGGGCAGAGCTCAGCCGGGATGTTGTCCATGAGCAGTGCATGTTGTGGCTGCTTGGTGTTATCAGTGTCCTTGTGGGAGGTGTCAACCACATGTTGACTTGGAAGCTGATATGAAGTCCTGTGGTCACTCATACTTTGTCCAGGTGTGTGTGTGCCATTCAGGTTGAGTGGATTGGCACACACTACTGAAGGATGACGGAGGGAGCAATAGATATTGTCCTTTAGCACTCTTGCACCAGGTTCGTTTGGGTGGAGGCCATCCAGTTTAAACAGTTGTCTATGGCCCCAGAAAAGATTGAAGTTGTCGATGAAGTTGACTCATTTTATACTGCAGGTTGTTTGTAGCCATGTGTTCAGCCCAAGCAACCGTGAAAACATGTTAGTTCCCCTTGCTGGGTGTGGTCCACTGATGAACGACTGAACTTCAAGCCTTCGAAGTGTTTCAAGGAGTTCACTTAAATCCTTCTTAAGGAGTTCTGACTGCTCTTTCCAAATATCATTCTTCCCCACATGGATGATGATTCGATTTGCAGTCTTGTGATTCATCAGAATGTTCCGAAGTTCCCTGTTCACATCAGAGATGGTTGCTTGAGGAAAGCAGCATGTAGTTGTAGTCCTGCTACTGATGTTTCTGATAATGGAGTTGCCCACTATCAGAGTCCTGGGCTCGGAAGCGCTCTGAGCTGAATGCCGCTGTCTGCTCGGCCTTGAGCGCCTATTAGTAGCAATGTTAGCTGCTGGCTGACACGATCCATGTTCAATCACATTTGGGGATTCCTCACCCACATTCAGTAAAGCTTCAAATCTATTCTCAAGATGTATAGGGGGTGGTAGAATACTAGTGTTTGCAAGCCTTGTCATAGCCGTATTTGGGGTAGAGGATGCTATGGCAGCAATACAATATACTCGTGACAATCTGATGTCTCGAGTGCCTTTGGGTCTCGCTCCCTGTTTGTGCCATCGATTAGTGTTACAATCAGTTTTGGCTTGTTCCTCTACACTTGGTATAATCTGTTGAGATTCACTAGATTCACCTGACTCACTGGCTGTAAGCTGAGGGGGTCCGTGATGACGATCTGCTGTGTGTTCCGCCTGTTTTGGAAGTCCAGCAAATAACTTTGTTTCAAGAACCGCAATCCTTTGTAGAAGTTTGTGGCAGTTCATGCAGCAAGTAGATTCCACAAGAGGCATTTTCTTTCTCATCTGTTTGAATGTAGGCAGCTGTGTTTTCCTGTCTTCGGACTGTAAGCTGCTGGCAGTGGGAGGCAAAGAGTCTTCTTTTTCGTAGTATTATTCCAGTCGCGTAAAGTTTTTAGTTTTAGTGTTTTTGCCAAAAATGTGTTGTTTGAGCACTGTGCTGATCTGCTGAAGTTAAAATCTTAGAAAAATCTGAGTAAAGTACATAAACAGGGAGCAAAGTGCGGTGCAGTAAGCAAGATTGTCCGAACAGTAGTGAAGCCGGAAGTTTACCTCGAGAAGCATCAGGAAGCCAGTGAACATCAGGAATTTTCCCAACATTTAGTGAAACACCAAGGATTGTGATATATCAACATGGTGAAAGTCAACAGTTCACTTTTTAAGTAACATTTAGGAACAATTTAATCTGTAATAACCCAGGATATGCAGATGAGATCAAGCATATCTCATTTACATGCTGTAAATATTTCAGACAAACCTTTGAATATCCTTCATAAATTCAGTATTATGAACCACTCAAACTTTGGCAAATGCAGCTATGTTATCCATTGAAGCGCTCATTGTTGCAGCATGGGGACTTTGTTTCCCAGAAGACTGATTAAAAACCTGATTTGCCTGATTGAAATATGATTTTCAGAAATTGAGAAATCAGCTGATCAGATTGGAGCTTGCTGTTTTAAGAAACCTCCAGCCATTTTTGTCTGCAATATGCAACAGGCGCTCTGTAAACAGCCCGTGGGCAGTTTGTGAACGCCTCAAACTAAGACTTTATAAGTCTGCATATTTGAAATATAGGTGTTTATCACTGAAATCACCAGTCAAGAAAGATAAATCTTGGGTAAATCTTGACCTACGATGTAACAAAAATTAGAAGTCTTTGGAGGTCATATCAGACAATGAAGATTAGCAATGCAAATGTTTAACACACTTCTCCTTACTCTGCCCTGAATCTCAATGAAAGCAAATGATAGCTCACCATTGATTCAAGCATGCTAAGTGGACTTGTAAATATTTTTTTGTTCAGTGCGTGCCACCAATAAGTGAGCAATTTCAGTATTGTACGTTCAAATCATTCAAGTCATGTGTTTTTATGCAGGGTGTCACCAATCCCTTGTGTCGACAATAATGTCAGGTTATTGTCATGTTTTATGCACCAGCGCCGTATGTCTATTTATAGATGCAAATCTTTTTCCATTCATTTCTACCTCCAGCTGTTTAGCAGTGGTGAAGTCTTCACATGTGTAATTCAGGCCACACATATCTATAAAGTACACACGGAACTCGGTGTAATTGATTAGCGCTCTATGTCAAAGACAGAAATACAGCTTGTACATTCACCTCACATCCTCCCTCCTGTCTGTCTGTTCCCATTGTTTTTCTGAGCTGCACTCAGGCTGTAGTGTGTCTTTTCAAGTGTGTTTTCTTTTTTTTCCATTGGATTTGTAAGCTATAGTTTCCTCCAATCAGGGAATGAAAGCTGGAGTACTGCGCTCTCACTGTTGTTATCAACAGATCTGTATTCATTTCACACCTGCCAAAACACTTTCGCTTTTATTTATTTATTTCTTTTCTGTATCCTTTCTCTTTGTGCACACAACATGGAAGTAGATTATTATCTGGATGTGAGCGTGTGTGTGTGTTTTTTGTGTTGTACGTGTGAAAGCACGCTGTAGTTAGTGGTCAGCGTGGGTTTTTTGTATTGTTTTGAGTTGCTGGTAAAAATATAAAACAAATATGATGGTGTTCTGGACTGCAGTCATTATAAAGTATAATAGCTCTCCTGGTAGGAAAGTGTTGTGGTGGTTTAATGGAAGGCAGAGGGCTTGTCATAAACAGGTGTGTGGTGTGTTCACTAAGCAGCTGCTGTAATGGCACGGTCATTATGATAATGGCCCAGGATGGATCTCATAGTTCTGGGTTGTCCCATCCCCATGTGTTTGTCTTATGAGAGGGCAGGTCTGGGCCATTACTGGACTGTATTGCAGGACGTTGCTGCAGGTATAGTCACACAGAACCAGGCCACACGCAGCATTCAATGAAATAGAAATAGAGAAAAATGTTCTATTTTGCAGGTTTTTCTGAAACAGCCAACAAAAAGAGACCATCTCATCAAGTAAAGGTGACAAAAATGTAATTTATTCAACGTTTGGCTTACGACAAAATCTCATCTTGTTATATTTTATGTAACTTTAATCCTGTATATCAGAGTGCTGCCTTTGTACTTTTGACTGAATTGCCTAGCAACTTTTATGATGGCTGTTTATTAAATATTATTATTCAATAAATAATATTTCATATGAATAATAGTAGTATGTAATTATAGTATTTAGTATTGTGTCCGTGATGGTGATTAGTTACAATGTTCTGCCATTAGATGACAACAAGAGGCTGTTTTATGAGTGAGTCAGCATTAAAGACTTTTATATTGAAAGAGACTGAAACAGGGTTGTAAACAAGGAACTTTTTACTTTCAACATTTGTAAGACAGCCAACAAATGCACTGAGCAGCGCTCTCATCAGAAATCACCCTTAACAGATGAAATGATAGTATGACAAAGATATCTTCAGTGGACATTCAAATTAATGTTTTATTGTGAATATGAGATTGAGCTAAAGAATGATTGCTGTATCAGATCCAGGTAATCACATTCGCTCAGTTCATCTTTCTCTCATAACACTCTACATACTCTTTTAATACAGTAATACAATAAGCTTTCAATGAAGCAACTCAATGTTCCTTCGTTACTAGTTCTAAAGTGACGTTTTTGAATTATTAACAGAGGCTTGGGCTCAGCTGTTAAACTATTAACTTGAGATTTGAATCCATAGTGGAAGGCAGTAGTTTGCACAAAAGAGGGTTTTTAAAGACACTCCATTGTTGTTCCTTATATATTTACATGCTCGTGCTGTTGTATAAATGCAATAATACACAAGAAGCAGTGCGATATGGCTGTATATCAGCACGCTGTGATTACCTATGGCCAAATCACTCATACACAATGAAACAACACAACACGACAGTAGAGAAGATAACAAAATAGAAGAAAACAAAACAAGAAAACATGTCAAATCAGCCCATATTCGGCCTAAGATTCTGGTAAATGCTTTGCAATTCATGTGTGTGCACATTTAAGCATTAATCAGGCTCATTACTAATACATTCTTAATGTGTCTCATATCATTAAGAAGCAGGGAATTGTGGGTAAACAGCTGTTTTTGTCATTCAGAGTGCATTTGTGGGGCAGAACAGGGTGAAAGGCTCCGCTGGTGGTTAGAGCTGTAATGCTGTCAAGTTCAGCAGCTCCGTCTGCATACTGGAGAGGAAGAGTCTGTCTGTGTGACCCTAGAGAGGAAGAGAGAAATAGTATTGAAGAACAGAAACAGAGAGAGAGAGAGACAGAGAAAGGGACTTTAATGAGTCCTTGTAATGGGTGTCCCGGTAAACAGGCTCTGGCTACTGTTATCTCCAGGCTAATGATGTCTGCCGCGCTATTCAATTAGGACAAGAACAAGGTCACTAACAGCTCAGGACTTAAAGACTTTAATTCCACCCTCGCCACTACACTTCCACTCCATTAGTCTGTGTTGAGTCCAATAAAACGTCAGCTGTGAGAACACAGGCCACAGCCGCATGCTGAATTTCCCTCACATTTGTAAAATAGTTATTTTTTGCTCTACATACAGTAGTTCTTACACACAACACATGGAGCAAATACAAATGATGCATTCATTTTCTGGCCTTTAGAAATTAAAATGCCCTCAAGCTTTTCAGAGCCTTATACTTTATTTAACAAATAAATCTTCCAGCATTGCTGAGAAAAAAAAATAAAAATCAACACACTACTATTCAAAATTTGGGGTCAGTAAAATTGTTTTATTATATTAAAATAAATGAATACTTTTATTCAGCAAGGATGCATTACATTGCTCAAAAGTGACAGTAAAGACATTTATAATTTCTATTTCAAATAAATGCTGTTCTTTTGAACTTTCTTTACATAAAGATTTGCTGCTATTATCAGTGTTGACAAGTGTTTTGCTGCTTATAATATTTCACATAATTACTCATTTGACTGTATTTCTTATCAAATAAATGCCACCCTATTGAGCATAAGGTATTTTTTGGTCCCACTTTATAGTGTCCCTAATACCTGTGTACGTACACAGTAACTAGATGTGTACATAGTCACTGTCATTCAGTTGCGCTGCGGTAGCTTCTGTCATGAAAACAAATTCCTTGTATGTGTAAACATACCTGGCAATAAAGCTCATTCTGATTCTGATTCTGATTCTGACATAGGATGTAACCACAGTGTAAGTACACGTTGGTACATTGTATCTATAGCTCTAATGTTTGTGTAACTACACATGTAACAACCCACGGAATGGTATGTGTAAGTACAAATGTGTAACAGGATATTAGTAACAACACTTTTTGGTAATGGAAGTACAAATGTGTAACAGGACTAACAGCACTTTTTGGTAAAGAAAGTGTTACATTAAGTAGACAAATCCTATGGATTTATCATGTAATTACTTTGATGTTACACAGCAGCGGCCAGTAAGTTAGGCTTTACATATAAATTGTGGTTGGTGTCCAGAATGTTACACTTTATATTTAGTGGACAGTTCCTGAGGAGTTACCATGGTATTACACTGGTATTACAGTGGTGCACCAACTCAACCAACTCGAGATCCAACTCCTCCCACTTTACATATCCCTAAACCTACCTGTTTCCACCCCTTGGATCCCATTCCACCCCTAAACCTACCCATCTCCACCCCCTGGATCAAATTGTTCCAATTGCTCTTATACATACTGTTGTTACAAAATGTAGTTATATAATTCCAGTTACACGAGTACTTAGTGAAGTGAAAAAAGTGTTGTGACCAATGTCCTGTTACACATTTGTACTTACACATACCATTTTGAGGGTTGTTACATGTGTGTATAGTTACAGAAATATTACAGCTGTAGATACTATGTACTAATGTGTACTTACACTGTGGTTACATACTACGTACACATCTAGTTACTATGTAAGTACACAGGTATTAGGGGCACAATCTAAAGTGGGACCATTTTTTTTTAAAGACATTAAAAATCTTAACATGCCTAAACTTTTGAACAATACTGTATGTCACACTAAATGACAGAGATGGTGGCAGAAATTGTTTTAAGCCAACAGCAGTTTCCCATGAGGCGCCGCTCACTGACAGACAACTGGCCTTGACTAACCTCCCATTTGCATTCATCGACTCACATGCTTTCTCTCTATTTGTCCATCTCTTTCTGTAGGAGCTGGTGGGAAGTAACCCTCCGCAGAGGAACTGGAAGGGAATAGCGATTGCGCTGCTTGTTATTCTGGTCATCTGCTCTTTGATCGTCACCTCTGTCATTCTGCTGACTCCAGGTATGCAGCCTGGGAGCAAAGGGCCCGGGGCCATGAGCCTCTGGACCACACTACACACACACACACACTTATAACACTACACACACACACACACTTATAATGCTGTAAACAAACCAGCACGTTTCAAGTGTCTACATACAGGTGCACAATCCTATTACAGACGCAGCCTCTCATGTCACCACATCCTGCCAGAACACCTTGAATGTTTTCCAAAACATCTGGGCTTGTACTTAGAAATTTCAATTGGGACAAGTTTTCGCATATGTGACACAACCACGCAAACAAAATGAATGCTTACAAGGGTTCTAGACACACCCAGTGTGGCCAAACAACACAAATGTGAAGTGTAATAATAGGCTTCATACTGCAACTAAACCGGTTGCAAATGCGTCAGAAAATAAATATGTCCCACAGTAATTTAAAATGTAGTCACCATTGGCCACAGTCAGAAAAAACTGTTACAAAAAATGTTATTGTTATTACTCGGCATGTGAGGTCCCCCCACCCCCCAAACAAGCATTGATACAAAACAGAACAATAATTACATGACACAAATACAATCAGGATCTTTAAAGTGACAAAAAAAGATTGGAACCAATTTGTAACTAAAAACACACTCTAGTGTACGCTACAGTTCAAAAGTTTCAGTTCGGTTAGATGTTATAATGATTTTCTAAACATCTCCAAGGCTGTATTTATTTGATCAAAAACAGAAATAATATTACAATTCCATTTCATTTCATTTCTTTTCATTTAATTTAATTTCATTTAAAATGTAATTTATTCATGTGATGGCACAGCTGAATTTTCAAAAGCAATTGCTCCAGTCTTCAGTGTCACATGATCCTTAAGAAACCATTCAGTTGGTCAAGAAACATGTCTTATTATTATCAGTGTTAAAAACAGTCTGGAATTTTGATGAATAGAAAGTTCAAAAATAAAAAATAAAAACCTCTTTACTGTCACTTTTGACCATTTTAATGTGTCAATACTGAATAACAGTATTCAATTCTATCAAATAAATAAATAAATAAATAAACAAACAAACAAACAAACTTACTGACTCCAAAACTTTGAATGGTAGTGTATTAAACTATTACTTAATTTAATAAATACTTAAATTACTGTGGTCTGTCTACTAAACATCTCTCCATCATAGCACACAGCAGTGACTTGTTTAAAGGCAAAGAAGCAACTTCTGTTGAACTGAAACGATTCTGCATAACCATTGCTATTGTGTGATTATGCAATTTTCTTTTTTTGACTTAATTTGTAACTTGGGTACTGAGTGTTCCAACTTTTAGAATCCAGTGGTAGCCAAATGCAGTTATGCCTTTGAATGCAGAAAAAAAATCATCAGAGTATGTTATATCAGATCTGCCTTGTTTTTTTGTTTGTTTGTTTGTTTTGTTTTGTTTTTGTTTTTGTTTTTTTGTTGTTGTTTTTTATTTTATTTTATTTATTTATTTTTTTGCCTAAGAATTGAGTGTTAGTAAAATTCCAGTCAGATTCTGAGTTTGTGTCCTTGTTACAGTGTAATGACACAATTAAGTACTGAGTAATATAAGTAAAAGTAATCAAGTTACTTGTAATTATGCATAATTTACAGTTTATTATATAAGTACATACATGTAACATGTATAACAGACACTGTAAAGTCTTACCACAGTTGCTTATTTATTCTTGTTCCACAGACAAAAATCTGCTTTAAATTAGTTAGGTTACAGTGTTGTTCTCTGCCATCGAAATAGTACCGAAAGAAGTAACCAATCTGTGTACAGAACGGGATTAAGCTCTCACTAGAGGAGTAACTACCATATTTAACTGCAGTGTGTACATGGCCAGTGAAGCCTGTTACTGGGCAATATAAATCTCTGCCTTCTCTTGCTCTCTGAAAGCCATTAAAATCTCCCAGCCGTACTTTAATTAGTGTGCTGTGAATGCTGGTTTGCCTACATTAAGCTAGCAGGTTCAGTCATTGAGAAACTAATTGAGAAGTTTTGTCTGTTTCCACACATTTACATTTTTCTCTAATAATAAGCTCAGTATAAAGTCTTTTAATGAGAGGCACAGATTGAGATGTGACACCCTATTTGATTTGTGTTCTGTCAGTGAGTGTGTGTGTGTGTGTGTGTGTGTGTGTGTGTTACACATCCTCATCTGTCCATTTGGACACCTTGTCTGTCTGCTATTTTTGTTGAAATATTTATATTTATAATATATAATTTATTTGTTATATAATTATGCATTTATTGTATTTATTTATGTTGTAGTAAAATCCTCTTAGAATTTAAAGAATCTATTTTTCTAAAAATAATTTCAACTTTAAAAACATTGCCTATCCTGTGAGTCCCAGGAGGAGGTCATAGTAATAGAGCCCCTGTCAGTTCACCATCCTCCCTGCTGCCCTGCTGATGAACAGTTCAGCGTTATCCACACTGCCAGATACAAAATGCTCCTGACACCCCACCACACTCCATCATTGATGTTACTCTAGATTTCCTCTAGCCCGAGTGTTTTTTCTCAATCTCCGCTGTTGTCTTGCTGTGACACGTCCTCTCTTTCATGTAACAGATAGGTTGATATGATGGGGCTCGATCAGTGCTTTGACTGGAAAACTAGGTCAGGTCTTCTTTTATCCCAGCTTTATTATTATGTTTTTAGAGGAAACATCTCTCACTGAAGACTGACGCTTAACTGACACAATGACAGCTAATTGGACATGCCTGAGGAGCTCATTTCTCTGAGGGTTTGTGATGGGAACTCCTTTTTCTCAGATTTCACAAATCTCTCAGAAACCATTGCACATGGTGGCAGCATAGCGGGGGGTCTGTCAGATAACCTTCTCACAGTTATTTCCACTTCTCTGTCTTGTTGTTAGAGAAATTGCACTTTCCTTGTGCGTAGAGATCAGCCAAGTCACCTTCCGACTCCCCAGGAAATTTTCAATATGACTGCCAGAGGAATTTTTCCCCCCAAAAAAAAAAGTTATTTTAAATGCCTTTTAAGTATTTTGCTGATATCTAAGTTGACAGCAGTGAATTGGGTCAGTTACACCAGCCTCTCTCATGAATACTAACAATGTCAGAGTACATAGACAATCCTGTGTGTACATCTTTCAAAGCACAATGTCAATGAAAACATTGTCAAAGCATCAAAAATACAGATGGCCTTTAATAATTGTCCTCCCTCAGCATTCACATTGCATTTTCACATTGGCAAATGATGAAAATAACGCTAGCTTCTTCTGCTCCACATCAACGAAGCACCATCTATTAAGAAAAATAATGAATCATGCACCGAAATGGAAGGTCTTCATTTCCTTTTAATCGTTTCATTAACTTTGGGCCGAAGGGCTGACAAGTAGGATTCACGTGTCTGTCAAACAAAGAGCAGTGCATATGAAATCAGCACAGTCTTACAGATAACACTGTGATCTTCTTAACCGACAAAAGTTCCTTTCATTCAGCCATTCTGACTCTTTGAAGTGGAGAACATCTCCCATTTTCTGCTGCTTATGAAAGCTCTTGCTGTTCTTTAATTAATGCCTGTGATTGTCCTCATTTTATGTGTTCAGTTACTTGGTCCTTATTTTCGCCATTTTCATGGCAGTGGATTTCTGGGAGAGGTTCTTCACCACACTAATATTATGCAAAGACATTCATACATGAATTTTACCATTAACAACTCCTTACACAGAAACCTAACAACATATCTTCCAAGATGCAGGATATATGCGAAATAGCATATTATACACACCATGCTACTCATATTTGATCAGACTGCCAGAAAGTAGGACATTTTTAAACATTTTGATTTAAAATGCAAAATGTATATAAACTTGTGCATATAAAAATGCATATATTTAAATATATTTGTGTAAAATTAATTTCAAGGGTTACTCCACTCCAAATTGAAAATTTTGTCATTAATAACTTACCCCCATGTCATTCCAAATCCGTAAAAGCTTTGTTCGTCTTCAGAGCACAATTTAAGATATTTTGGATACAAACCGGGAGGGTTGTGATTGTCCCATTGACTGCTAGAATAACACTGTCTAGTGTAAATAACACTGTCAAGGCCCATAAAAGTATGAAAGACATCGTCAAAATTGTCCATCTGCCATCAGTGGTGCAATCTGAATTTTATGAAGCGACGAGAATACTTTTTGTATGCAAAGAAAAAAAAATAATGACTTTATTCAATAATTTGTCTCCTCTGAGTCAGCGTAGTGGTATTTTTGGAGAATATCTGCTGGAAGCAAACTGCGTACGCTGTTCTGTGTCAGCCACATCACACAGATATGTTTTCTACGTATATTTATGCTTTGATTAGAACGAAAACAGCATACCTGTGTGGTGTGGCTGATACAGAACAACTTACGCAGTTTGCGTCCAGCGGGCATTCTCCAAAATAGCGCTACGGTGACTCAGAGGAGACAAATTGTTGAGTAAAATCTTTCTTTTTTTTTTTTTCTTTGCGTACAAAAAGTATTCTTGTCGCTTCATAAAATTCAGATTGAACCACTGATGGCAGATGGACTATTTTGACGATGTCCTTCATACTTTTCTGGGCCTTGACAGTGTTATTTACCTGGCAGTCAACGGGACAGAAATATGTTCCGAAGATGAACAAAACTTTTTACAGGTTTGGAATGACATGGGGGTAAGTGATAAATGACAATGTTCATTTTGGGGTGGAGTAACCCTTTAAACGTACAGTACCAGCTAACATGTACAGTTAGGTTTTTAATATTTTTGAAAGAAGTCTCTTATGCACACCAAAACTGCTTTTATTTGGTCAAAATACAGTAAAAACAGTAATCTTGTGAAATATTATTGCAATTTGAAGTTGACCCCAAACTTTTTTAATGGTAATGTGTAGTATATGTATGTATTTCATTCAAGGCCTTTCGCAGCACAAGCGCCGATCTAAACGGTGTCTAACATGCCGTCTTTCTGTGCAAAAGCTGATGTAAGCTTGGCATGACAGAGTCGTGCCCTCTGTCAGCGCAGACTGCCAAGCTGCCCGGTCTTCCGCAAGGTGATGCCATTGGTCAGGGTTGATGTTAAAGACATTCATGTACCGCTTGACGACATCCTTAAAGCGGAGCTTGGGTCGGCCACGAGGGAGGTGTCCAACAGCTAACTCCCGATGGAAGATGGACTTTGGGATACGTTCATCCGGGATACGGTGCACATGGCCGATCCATCTGAGACGTCTCCTCTGGATCACAGTGTACATGTCACTGCTGTTAGTGTGCTTCAGCACGGTGGTGTTCGGGACCCGATCCTGCCATGACAGACCAAGGATCTGTCTTAGACAACAGAAGTGAAAAGCATTAAGCTTGTGCTCCTCCCGCCGGTATGTAGGCCACGTTTCGCTTCCATATAGCAGAACGGAGAGCACACAGGATTCATATACGCGCACCTTTACTTTGAGAGAAAGGTGGCTGTTGTTCCAGACACGAGACTGAAGTCGCCCAAAGGTTGTTGAGGCATGACCGAGGCTATTGTTTGCTGTCAGGGTTGAGCCGAGATAGACAAATTTCTCGACAACCGACAGCACTGTGCCGTTGATGGTGACGTGAGGGGAAGCAGGAACATTCTGAGCCATCACCACTGTCTTACTGAGGCTTATAGTCTGTGCAGAAAAGAATTGCACATCTCCTGAATTTCTTGCTCAGTGTGAGCCACGAAGGCAGCGTCGTCTGCGTAGAGCAACTCGCGCACAAGGACGCGCTTCACCCTGGTTCTGGCCCTCAGACGAGCCAGGCTGAAGAAGTTGCCATCACACCTGGTGTGCAGCAGAACCCCACCTGGATCCGGAAATGCCTGTCACAGCACAGCCGAGAAATAGATGCCAAACAAGGTGGGAACGAGGACACACCCCTGCCTTACTCCGCAGCAGACATCAAACTTGTTTGAGCGGGCACCGTTGAACTGTACAGTTGCCCGCATCCCATCATGGAAACCTTGGAGTATTGTCAAAAGAGACCAGAGCGACTCACATAATCGAAAGCCTTAGTCAGATCGACAAACTCCATATACAATGGGCGTTGCTGTTCCACACACTTTTCCTGAAGCTGGCATTCCGAGAAAATCATGTCCAAGGTCGAACGACCAGCACGCGGAAGCTGCACTGACTCTCCAGCAGTACCTGGTCAGCAACGCGCTGCAGTATTGGAAAGATTGCACGGGCAAGGCATTTTCCCGGAAGGCTAAGGAGAGAGATGCCTCGATAGTTGTTGCAGTTCTGCCTTTCACCCTTGTTTTTATAAAAAGTGATAATGTTGGCATTCTTGAGTTCGCTAGGGATGCATTTGTTCTGCCAACAGCGTCGAAACAAGCAGTGAAGCCGCCTGACCAACACTGCCCCACAACACTTCTGCACCTCGGTGACTTGTTATTCTTCATAGCTGCAATCGCACGCTTGGTTTCCATTGTTGAGATCTACGCATCCAGCTCGTTAAAGACAGGTAGTTGTGGTACAGCAGCAGAAACAGCGTTCAAATCGGCGTTCACAGAAGTGCCATACAGCAAGCTGTAATGCTCAACCCATCTACCAAGCTGGCCTGGGAGGTCGTTGACGATGGTGCCATCAGTGGCTCGCAAAGGTGCTGTTTTTTTCACTGTAGGACCCAGTGCCTCATTGATGCCGCTATAAATGCCACGTATGTCCCCATTACTTGCACACCGTTCTACCTTCTCACTGAGGTCCTGCCAGTACTGCTCGTAGGCCTGGCGTGTGAGATGCTTCACGTCATTCCTGGCCTTACGATAGTAAGCGATGGTGGAGTCGTTTCTATCTTGGAGAATGCTGAGACGGGCAGCACGCTTGTCAGCAAGGGCCGGGAGCAGAGTAGCAGAGCTTGCAAGGAACCAATCCGACTGTTTCCTTCTACAAAGGCCAAAGACCTCAGATGCAGCCTCCGTCATGGAATCTCTTAGCTCGGCCCAGATGTTTTCAGGAGTGTCGTCAACTCTGAAGTGAAGGCCCTCCATTCGCGCACAGAATCTTGCCACGTATTCATGTTTCCGCATCAGCTCAGTGTTTAGCTTTGGAGTGGGCTTTGGAGCGGCAATGTGAATCTTCTTTGGGGTGAGTTTTAGAGTGCAGCGGACAAGGGCATGGTCGGTGTCACAGTCTGCAGAGTGCATGCTCCTGTACCTCTTGACAGCTTTGAGTTGGCGACTCCTGACAATAATGTGATCGAGTTGGTGCCAATGTTTGGACCAGGAGTGCATACAGGTAACCTTGGATCTAATAGATCCAGATGAAAAGGAACCCGGTAAGCATAGGCCATGAGCAGCGCACAACTTGAGGAGACGTTGGCCGTTGTCATTGATGCTACCAATCCCAAAATGACCCAAGACCGGCCTCCAGGCAATGACATCCCCTCCAACTCTGGCGTTGAAATCCCCAAGCAGAGCTAGATCGTCCCCGGCCGGGATGGAATGAATGACCTCGCTAACATGGGCATAAAAGGCGTCCTTGTCCTCAGGAGACGCGTCAAGGGTGGGTGCATAGGCAGAGAGGAGAGTGAGAAAGCCAGCTGAGTGTGACATCCGCAGGGACAATAGACGTGGAGAGCAAGCAGTTGGTTTAGAGACGGTGGACAGCAGGGTGTTTCGCACAGCAAAGCCGACTCCATGCATTGGATGATGGTCGTCTGGATAACCACACCAGAAAATGGTGTAGTTCCTCTCATGCACCAAACCACTACCCAACAGCAATATAGCAGCAATATCCACTCCGAGGCGAGATAGTTCGCAGTCAATGACGGCTGATTTCCGAGGAGCACTATTGAGGTCGGAGTGCACTCCAAGACTTCTGATGTTCCAACCGCCAATATCAAAGAAGAAGAAGAAGAAGAAGAAGAGGCAGTCGCAGAATGTCGACCTGACTGCGCCTGCCTTGCACGCATGTCCTGCCAAGCAACAACAGCCCTTGAGTGCAAGGGCTCCCGATTTGCCAGTCGCTGAATATGTATATGACTTTCCATGCATGCTATAGCACAGAGTGCAGAAGACGGATGTTTGCCCAGAACAGCCGCCTTCCTCTGGGTCCTGCACCACTAAATCCGACGGAGTGCAAAGCACGACAGTCAAGAGCAACGCAGGATCGCCCCACAGTAGCCTACTAACTTGGCCTGATACTCGCTGACCGTTGTCCCGCTAAGGATCATTCGCCCATCGAGGAAGCAGTGGTAGACCAACCAGGAAACGTTCCAATGCTCTACAACAGCTGCCAACTCCTGCTGCCGAGTTGACATCTACTATTTGACCCATAGTTGGGAGGCATAGAGGGGTACTGTCACTTGCCCATGGTGAGCCCCTATGACTCGTGGTAGGGCGGGGTCGTCTTACTCTCTCATACAGGTCCGTTAGACCTGCCCACTGCCCATATGTATGTATATCACATCACTTTCAGAATTTTTTAAAAACACTTATAAACCTGACTAAATGACTGAGCTTTTTTGAGTATACACTATTTGAAGTGCAATATACCCAGTCAACAATCTGCATCCCATTTTGCACTATCCATACTATATAGCAAGTGTGGTTCATGTGATTGCCTTCAAAATCATAGTGTGACAAAAACAGAGTGCCAGAAATGCTTGAATGGTAAACCGTTTCTGGCAGATGTAAGTGTGCATCCATGCAAGCTTTTTAGGCTGCTATTACCCAAAACCCATTATGGAAAAGGGGGAGTTTTCGGCTAAATGCTAAAAATTTTTTTTTTGTAATTCTCCAAAGATCTTCTTCATTTCCACTTTCTGGAGTGCTTGACTGTTTTTCTGTAATAATAAAGGCCTATTACTGAGTTTTGTGCTCTAAATGGCTGCTTATGGCAATGCACTTTGTAAATGGGCGTTTACAGTGATGAATATTCATCTTGCTGCAATGGTGGGCAGCTCAGCTTTAATAGTGCACAGTCCAGGCACGCTGCAGACTCCGTCTGTAGCAGGCAGCCAGGTGGAGAAGCTTCCAGCTGGGCTCATTTCTCCTCTTTGCACCATGCAAGAAAATCAGCCCTCAGCTGTCAGCTCTAACATAGACACAGCAGCGGGGCATAAGACTTGAATATGCGTCCAAGACATTTCTTTTGTTGTCATTCTTTGAAATTCACTTTACTGAGCTCATTGGCAAGGATTATTATATCTTGTTTGCCTAATAAGCTGAATGTTTATGCAATGTGTCGGTTTGCCAGCTGAGTTCTTTTTCTGCTCACGTTTAAATGTTTCCTAGTATCAGCCTCAGGCGGCATTCCCACAGACCGCCTATGGGCTGCTCAATGCATATTGCACACACAAACGGTGGCTGACATCACAAACTCCTATCAGATTGCCTGGATTTTATGCAGTGTCTGATGCGGTTCTTATCAGCCCACCAGGAAACAAAGTCGTGTTTACAAATTCTGCTACACTGAGCACTTCTGAGATTTTTATTTTTTATTATTTTTGCAATTTAGAAAATAAGTCTGTGTAGTACCAATAGGAGATCCCAGGGAGAGAAAACTGTAGCAGGACATAACACATGGCTGGATTCAAGAGGTTCTCAAACTCTGTAGGAGTCAGCGACAAAGAAGATACAGAATAGAACACATGAAAGAAAAAAAAATCTTTTCAAAATCGAGTTCTTTGAAATACTCTTTGTAATCAGGCTAATTTCATATGGTTTTGAAAAACTTTTACATAATTTACTATGTTAACTGAAAATATCATAATCATTCATTTATTAATATCAGTATGTGTTTTGACACATGACAGTTTATAACCATGCCTTGTCATAAAAAATATCAAATTAACAGATACTTTAATAGACTTAATGTCCCTGACACAGGCACACAATCATGAGTCATGCAGGGGTCCTCTCTTGGGTAGCATTTTACATTTTACTGTTAAATGTTTAATAACCCGACACATATTAAAGTAATTAAAGAAATAAAAATACATTTATTCATTGAAATTCTTATATTTCCAAAATATTTTATGAAAATGACACATAGAGTTGTCAACAATTAGTTTATTTTAATTCGTTTTTATTTTTTTTATTTTTTTAAATCACCAGTTGTATCACCCTGACATTTTGCCTATATCTTAGATTTGACCATTAAAAATACGAAAAAAAAAAGAAAAGAAAAAGAAAAAAAAGGGGGGGGAGAAACATGCTTATCACAGAAGTATATTCCATTCATTGTATATTTGAATAGATTTTTATGTATTTTTGAATAGTACTGGAAAGTCAGAAGTTTATGGCTTCGAATCTTTGTTGAGTCTATTAGGTAGAGGTCTTCACGGGTCCACTTGGATCTGAAAACCCGAGACCCAACCCGAGCGGGTTCGGGTCCAAAACTTCTACGAGTGCCTCGGACACGGGTCGGGTTCGGTATTAGCAGCCCCGGGTCTCGGGTAATTAAAATAAATGTGCTTTTCCCAAATGGACCCGATTAGACCCAAATTCTTATAAACTTTCCCGGATGCGTAGCCTACTTGTGCATTCATGTTAAGTTCATTTTTGAGAAACACACATAAAAAAGGAACATACGTTTGTAACCTCAGAAATCCATCTTATAGATATGAGATCCCTCAGGAAATCCACTCACTTCATCACTCTGCGTGTCAATGCAAGGCTTTTCTTTTTTGTGTGCAGAAACCCTTCACTGGAGATGAGGTAGCTAACGTTGCAGACAAAACTAGCAAATCCATGATTTATTAACCTATCTATTTAATTTTTAAAAAACTATCACGTTTATATTTCAAATCCACTGGTTACAATTGAAAGCCAAACTCAGAAATAACATGTATCCATCAGGGAGGCAAAAATATAAAGTAATAGGCTAATAAGTAAATAAACTGAATGAAAGTAATGGAGCAGCGGCCAAATCAGTCAGCAGGACCCCAGGATTTTTCCGGACCGATGCAGGGCGGCAGGCTGTGCACACGTCAATGCCGTTTACGTTCGGATCCAGTCGGGTTCGAAAATAAATGTGGTCGGGTCGGACTCGGGTCTAATTTCATCAGGTCTGTCTCGGGTCGGGTTTATCTTTAAAAAAAATATATTTATGCACGTCGGGTTTGGGTAAGAAGTGATTCGGGTCGATTCGGGTCGGGTACAGATTTTAAGACCCGAGAAGCCCTCTACTATTAGGTTCCCATGCATGAAAAACCTGGACATATCAGGGATTTTTTTTTTTTTTAATTAATTAATTAATTTATTTATTTTGGTTATTTCCAGACCTTAAAAAGCCATGGGAATTTCTAGTTATGCTCAGCCTTAATTCTTAATTTTGAAATAGATAATCTACAAATTGCCTTTTTAAATGCCATCTCTATAAAATTATTATTAGATCTTTATCTGGTATTAATGAACAATACACAGAAATTCATTGTTCGTATTACTGGACGTGCGAGCCCTGTTAGTAACAAATAAATGAGACTTCCTTGGGCTCAACTGTGTATTCTGCTCTTAGTTATGTCCAAATGCACATTTATCCAGCCCTATATATCATATAGAAAAATATACTGAGCTTGGTCATTTAACATCAGTCAGACAGCCCTTTCCTGTCTAAATGGGCAGCTCTTGGCCAAAATAAGCCGTAGAATAGACCACACCATAGTCCACTAGGCAATGTAAGACTAAATACTTTTTAGTTTGTCTCAAATAGTATATTTCTGATGTTTGCTCTTCTGCACTTTTCCCATTTAGAATGTACAAAACTGCTCATCCTGACAGCAAAGTGAAACAAATCAGATATTGCCTTTTCTGCATCTTTCAATGCATATGAAATGAGTCATATGCTAGACGAAAGCACTCTGTGATCATATCTGATGTGCAGAATTATGACTAAATAAATCAGGTTAGTGCTGGCATCAGCTGCAAATGCTCAAAGCCCATTTTAATAATGAAACATTCAATTGGTCTAAAGCAGAGCCTGGAGGGATGCCCAATTGTGTTTACTCCCATGTCCTACCTTTTTTTTTTTTCCCTCCTCTGCAGCAATGGAGAATTGCACCCGGCCCACGCGTGAACCCACACGCGTACACGAGTCAAAGTGACAGCATAATATTAGTCGGAGCGAGATGAAGTGTGCGCGAGTTGATAGATTCTTCCCCGCTTTCTCTGTCAAACACACTGAATACATTCTGGTGTTCATTCTCACCTTATGGGGCTGTCATTTAATGCAAAGCTCTGCCGCCGCATTCCTTCTCAATGCATGTGATTTTAAAATGGTTTTCTACTACGCCGCGTGTTCAGTCTCTCTAGGTATTGATGTGGCGGTGAGTTGGAATGAGTGCTAATGTCAAACAGAGGTGGCCTGATGGAGGCGATCTTTGGGCCCTGAGCGCAGCGGTAAGGCAGAGATAATGAGCCCAGGCACTGCTGGAAGCTGGAACAGTTAGAACTTTCCAGCGCAGCGTTAAGAGAGCACTGTGGTTTTCACATCAAGCCCAGGAGCTGCAGTTGCCATTACTGAAGGGACTATAGCTTCTTTTAGAGGAAAAATCACCAGACTGCCCTCTAAGAAGAGCCTGTCAGCCAATTCAGCCCAATGCAGATACAGTTTGCCTGTGAACCTGGAAAGCTTAAAGTTTTTTGACATGCACTGAGGAGAGGAAGGAGGCATGAAGATTGTGAGTTGCACCAAATAAACTTGGAGGTCTTGGTGCTAAATATAGAGATGGGCCTTCTTTCAAACAATTTTGTGAAGTTTCGAAACCTTTGCAAATTATTTATTCAGAGCCAGTGATTCAGAGCACATTTCAAGCCACGAAAGTCACACGATTTCATTAAACGAGGCTTTCTAACATCATAGCTGTTTCTAAAGGTTTCGTATTCAACCCAGATTCACTGAAAATACGTGCTTGTGGTGACATTTCTTCAACACCAATATTACGTGCCTTACTGCACGTTTAAAGTGAAATGACCAGTGAATGGTGCTAAAACGCATATTCAATACGTGACCATGGCCACATTTTTATTACAATGCTTCAGGTAGGTTTTGGGGCGGTTCCGGATTCAAATGTCCAGGGAGTGTCGCTAAAAGGTTAATGCTCCATTGTGTTAGAAATACCCCCTATACCAAACCCAACAGTAAACCTTACCGATAATGTTAACGAAGGCAAACGTGATATAAAAATGCATTCACTGATGCAACTGTGCTATTTAAGCTTCCTCATATGCGGGTTTGAGCTGTTGAACCGTATTTCATGGGCGCTCATTAACAGAGCGCTTCACCTCACAAGTGCAACGCCGTATCAGGTGAGCTACCAAGCAAACCTAATGAATTAGAAAACCCTTACATATGAAGCTGTATATGTGATGCTAATGTTCAAAAGTATCAACTTTCAAATCTTGCAGCATGTTAGTTGTTTCGAAGTCATAATATTGTGCAAGGAATTGTGCGAAAATTAGGCTTTCTTAATCGAAACTGTGACCCTGTAAATCATACTTTGTGTGAAAAGGAATGAAAGTCGGAGTTTTACTGCCTCTAGTGTTCATTTTAACTGCAAACTGCAGCTATTCATACATATGTAGGTTTTTTTTTTTTTTGTTTTTTTTTTGAGTTTTGTAGGTGAAGGTAGAGGCAAGTATTTCCAATGAGCCTAGGTGGTTCTTATTTCAGTGTTTTGCCGTCTATTGCTGCATACGAAATCGGATTCTGTATAGTAGTTACTACAAATGGTTTGAAACTTCTTTCGCAACCATTCAAAAAATATGTCTATATAATATGAATGTGTGCAGTATGAGTGAAATTCGTGCATATGTACAACATCTGCCATGTTGTCCTTGTAATGTGTCATTTGTGTTGTTTCATTTCCATTCACAAATCCTCTCCCATGGCCTCATGGGATAGTAAAGTGCCCATCGGATGCACAATTCAGAATCCTACCAGAAGTAGTAGGTCATGGGTACTTTTCATCTACTGTTTTATGACATCAAATATTACTATATAGTATGGAAGTAAGCATATATACAGACGCAGTGTATGAGTTTTGGATCAGTTTAATGAATGTATTGATTCACAACATTTTTATACACATTTGTATAATAAAAAGTAAGAGTTGTGGTTAGTAGTCTCTTATTGGCCCGATTAACTCTCCATAAAACAAACAAGTCATACAATTTAATAAACACATACAGACACTTCATATTTATTAGTATTAGATTATTTGTAATTACAGTACATTTAATAGAATACAGTTTCAATAAAACATTTGCAGTTGGTTTGTAATAGTTTTTTATGCGTGTTTGAGCTGAGTTTACCTTGCATTTACACCATTTTCACCAGCAGGCTTCACGAGTGTGTGGCATTTCGCGAGCTTTGAAACAGTGAATAATTTTGTGAAGCAATTGGTTCAGTTAGTTCAAAGTTTCAAAAGCTTTGTTTCTCCCATCACTAGCTAAAAGTCTTCTCTGTTCTGTATTTCTCCCTATAGGTGAGGATGACAGCCTGGCTTTTAAGGGGAAAGTGACAGTGGAAGAAATCTTCAAGAAAGACTTCAAAGTTCATGACCCGAACGCTAAGTGGATCAGCAGTAAGTGCTCTCATCAGCAGACATTTGATTTCCTCTATTGCTGTTCTTCCATTATCTGTCCAGTATCTGATACGATTGCAGAGATTATCTCAGCACTGAGTCGCAAACATACTATAATTCTCATTGTGCACATAATCAATTCAGAGAGGCAGTGAAATACAGGCATTGCTAATTTCCTCTTCAAGGTAAAACGAAAGTATTGATTCTGTTTTTTTTTTTTTTTTCTTTCAAAGTCATGATTTTCAATCATTTGAAAGTCAAGATCTTCCTGAAACTCAAATAAAATCCCAATGACCAAAAAGAAGAGGTTTCAGTTTAAAGAGGTAATGATCTTAAGAGTTTCCAAATACAGGGACTGAAAAAAATATCTGAACATATAATGTCTTGTCTGAATTGCATGTAACAGCTTTAGATGATTTGGAATAGTGGAATTTATTTCGAAGAAAGCATAAGCATACTTTTCAAACAAAACATAAAAAAAAATAGGTTTGAAATGATAGATATAGTGTTGAAACATTGTGGATGTGAAATGTGTGGTTTGATCATCTGCAAGGACACCTGTGTGAACTTGAGTAATTATATTATACATCCACTAACCCTTGTGAAAAAGAAGTACACTTGTGTATACTTTTAAAAGGAAAAATGCTTTTTTTCATTTGTACTTATTACAAATGAAAATGAATTGTAGTTGAATGTATAATTAAATTCAGTTTGCTGAACATGAGCTGATTTTTGACCCATTTAAGACTTGTTTACATCTTTATATGTCATTTCATAATTACTTTATAAGTAATCATTTTCTTTGTTCTTTAATTTATGTTTAAAGATTGTACTGACAAGCATTTATGGTAAACTAATATGTAATTTAATGTCATTACATTGAAAATGATCATAAATGTAATACATTTATTCAAATATATATTTATGTAATATATTTAAATGTATTTAATGACATGTTTGTAATGATGAAGTTGCGATTTTTTTAATTTATAATATATTTTGTTAATATAATATAATATGTTTATATAACTTTAAAGTAATAAGTACTAGACTATGGTTAAAATTATAATCATGTACTTTTACATGTGTACTTCTTTACTTCTATTTTAAAGCGTGGAAAAAACTATTAAAACCTGTAATCCTAAATATTACATATTTTATTTTATATTTTATTTAATTAATATTACAATGTCTACAAGCAGATTTAATATATATATATATATATATATATATATATATATATATATATATACTTTTAAGGTTTGAAGTACACTACAAGTCACATTCATTGCAATTAAGCACACTTTTTTCACTTGTGAAAGAAATGAAAATTCTTTGCAAAAACAGCACAGAAAGTTATGCGAAAGTGCAGATGACCTGCTTTGATATTATATTTGTAAAGAAATAGCCATTCAAACTTGTTTAAGTGGGTCTGAAGGTTTCCAAATTGTTTTTGGGGCAACTCTACAATCCTGAATTAAGTCAGAATGAGGGTGATTAAATCTTTGTGGACATGTGTCTGGATTGTGATGTCTTTTCCTCATGCAGACGGATGACTTAATGCGAATGGAGGGAGGCGTTTATTAGCGGCTAGATTAATCAAGCAGTCTGATTTGAGCTTCATTGAGCTGTCTCCTCTAATCAGCTGCTTTAGACTGTGCAGATATGGAAGCTCTCTTCATGCTCTAGTCTTAGCCACAAATGCTTCAGAGACAATTAAATGCATATTGCCACAAAAATGGCAAAAACTCACTGAAGTTGTTTATGTATTTATTTATTTATTTCACTTAATTATTGCCTATTATTGCGGTATCTTCAATTTCAGATTTAATTACCCTTAAAGTTAGCATGAAATGAAAAATCACATTCAGCTATTTTCTAAATGCATGTTATTGATCTTATTGTGAACATTTCATTCATACATATAGATTATTTTATTTTTTACCTAAAAAAGTAGTGATTTTTAATCAAATGACTGGTGAAATTATAGACTTATTGCTTGTAAAGCAAATTAAAATTGTTGTCACTATTTTGCTGTAACAAAACTGCATGTAACAAAACTGCAAACTTTGTTCTGTTTCCATGCTTTTCCCATGCAGTTACAATACAGTTACAATATATATACATATATTTTTGTGTACTACATTCCAAGTCGTATGCAGTAGCTTTGTGTGAAAAACAGACAGAAATATTCATTGTTACCCACTCCAAAAAAATCTTGCATTTTGAAATGTTAATAATGATGACACAATCATTTTCAAGGATTACTTTGGCTGCAGCATAATAATGCTATGCAGGACAACTAAAACAGCAGTTATATCTGACCTGCTAAGTCAACAAAACCTATGTCGCTCAGTTTTGTAGATGTTGTGACACATTTAAAGCACAGTGATGATCATTTCGCTCATTACAATTTTGTTCATGTTCCTGCATTGCAGCTATATGGAGGCATCAGCAGACCCTCATCACTCTCACACAGGAACAATAACTCAGCGCTCACAGTCATTCGTCTCATCTGGCTTTGATTCATAACATAACAAAGCGCAGTTCACCGCCTAGCAAGCGGGTGGAGTAATTTAGCTGGAAATTATGGCACAATGTCTCTGCTCTCGTATTGATTGATGCTCTGCCCATTTTTCACACCATCATTTTAGCTCGTTATCGTTCACATCAGTCCAGCAAAGGTAAACAGATCTGTCAGAAAGTAATGAACTGAAAGGTGATGGGAAACCTCTGCCTCTCTGTTTCAGTAATGAGTTTTACAATTTCTACATTTACTGTTTTTGTATTAAATGTTTGTTGCATTGTTTTTAGAATCACTGTGGGTAATGTGGTTCTTTTTGAGTTTACACCATTTCAATTCATTGTTACTTTTTTACTTGTTTTTATTTAACTGGTAGTCTTAAAAATATATATGTTTTGAAGTCTCACAGCAGGCATGCCCATTCAAAAAGTGTGTTCTTTGGATAAATCTATCTGCTAAATGATCAAATGTAAATGTAAATCAGATGTGTAAATTTATATCTTTAGACCATTTATATATAAATTATGACCATTTTTGACTACTAAAACACCAAGATTATATGCACACCTCAGGAATCATTTAAAAAATCATTTCATGAGTCTTTGAAGACATACAGACCCACTTTATATGAAATATCTACGAAATAACTACTATTAACATTTAAACTAATCATTTGATACAGTGCACATATTGTGTACATGTATTTACGTTGTACTTACATTTAAAAATACCTCCATGTAATTACATCTATAATTAATTTCTATAATTACATCTATAATTACCCACTCTTAAACCTAACCAATACCATCAAAGCTGTCCCCAAACCTTAACCATATCTCACCTCAGTAACAGCAAGTCCCATTTTTTCTTTTGATAAAAGTACACAATAGTTAAATAAAGACACCTATTATAAAGTGGGCCCACGAATACAATTGAAAACCTCTCTGTGCTCATAAAATAGTCATGTAGACAGCGTGTGACAGTGATGCAGTGTGGAAAAACTACAGTCTTCCTATTAATGAATGAAGCTGTTCACGCTGCAAACTGTGTGACATCTACACAGGGGTTTAGTCATCGAATGCAGACTGTGTCGAGGGGACAAACACTTCAGATTTGAAAAACACCATTCTAGAAAAGAAAGCGTCTCAGCCAGCTAACAGAGTAAAAAAAAAATACAAATAAAAATAAGGCCTAACATGTTCCTCTATATAATAACTGAATATATTAGTCCTTAGAGCACAAAAAAAAACTAATATAATAATATACCTTGTATATTATATAATAATAAATACATACATACATACATACATACATAAATAAATATAATTTTTTTAAACCTTCAAATGCCAAAATATACTGGAAAAAATGTTTTTCAAATGGGCAAGAAAATACATTTCCAATTTTCCAATTTTGGAATTTCCATGTCCATTTTGAGTACACTGATCATATATTTTTGACAATATAATTTTTTTGTTTTTTTGTTTTTTGATCAAATATACCATGGGATTAAAAACTTTATGAAGGGAAACCTGAACAGTAGGAAATGTGGGATATGACACGGTTTGTCACCATTATAATATGATTACGTGGCTCCCCCATGACTCACCTACGGTGAAATCATGAATGTATGTAAAGACTTTGGCCCAGCCACAGTCAATTAGAGAAAAGAAAGAGCACTGCTCTGGACATCATTGGCTGATTATTTGATCTTCGTTAAAGTGTCAGAAGCACTTAGCTGGGCAGATCCACAGAAAGCAGGGCCCATGCTTCCTATTTGGAACATTAGCTATTACTTGATTTCCAAGGACAGGCCAGAAATTGAATTTTTTAATACTGAGTTGGCGCAGAATATGCTTTCCCTTTTTATTTTTTTCCCCAAAGAACTTTCCCCAACTCATCAATCAAAGTCAGAATGTCACAGCTGATGCAGCTCATACTGAATTAATCTATAAATGAATCAATGATACAGGTAATTTATTTACACAGGCAAAGCCTTTCTCTCCCTCGGGCTTCTCCGTCCATCGACCACTTGCTTCCATCACAGAAATCTAGTGTTTTCAGAAGTGCTCTGGTAGTAAAACTCTGACAAAGGAAAACAAATAGAACACTTGGATTTCTTCATTGCCTTTAAGGAAACATAGACTATTATGAAGAAATAGGATCACATTCAATCCAGGAAATAAAAGCTCTTGACGTCCCTCTGATGGGGTTAGTTCATCCAAAAATGTTGTTCCAAACTCATTCATTCATCTTCAGAATGCAAATTCAGGTACGTTTAATATTCTCTCCTCGTTTTTTGTCCATCCATTGAAAATCTAGGTAATCAAAGGAAGATTAAATGTACGCGCTTGACGTCTTCCAGTGCGTTTGAGCTTCCGTTGATCGTATTTGATGTATGCGCGTTGATCAGTTATGTGAATAAAACCCTAAATTAAATCTGTTCATCATATAAAGTGATCCTTTCTCCTCAGAAGATTCAGATTAAACTGCTCGATTCATATGGATTACTTTTACGATGTCTTTTTGAAACTATACTTTCAATGGATGAACAAAAATGGTGAGGAAATATTAAAAATATCTTCATTTGTGTTCTAAAGATGAACGAAAGTCTTATGGGTTTGGAGCAACACAAAGGTGAGTAAATGATGACAGAATTTTTATTTGTGTGAACTAACCCTTTAAGATCTGCCTTGAATCATCTTTGCTATCATGAATCATTTTTTGCTAAGCCATCTTGCAGTAAGCCGCTGTCATTCAGCGTTCCTCATCCCACTGTTCTGTCCTCTATCTCCCTTTGGCTGTAATAGACTCTCTCATTTTGATTCTGTCTGCCTGCCCCCATTATGATTGTACTAAAGCAGCTATATAATTGCATAATTAGTGGAGCCCATTGATCTGCCTCTCTAGCTAGGAGTCTAAATCAAACAGATACATCATCGACATTACTCAACACTCGCAATGAGAAATTAAACTGAGCTAATGCCTGCTGTGGCCTAAACCATCTGGTTCCATTTTAATGGCCCACCCCTGTGTCCTTAGCCTAAGCAGCTGCGTGGAGCCTGACGTATGCTGAGTGTGTACACACTGAATGCTGTTAAGCAAACAGGAGTATGATTGGTGGAATAAATGTCTTTTAACCTTGATGGGAGTCATCGACTTGCCTCATATGATAATTTGTTGAAGTTAGCAGCAATCTCAAGGAGACCAGCACCCCCCAGTGTCAAAACTCTCAGTGCTGTCAGAGTTTGTTGAGCAAAAACAACCACCCTGTGCTGAGGGATATGCACAGAATTCTGATGATGCTGTAGGTTAAATCATTTGCATTGCAGTTGTTTTCTAATACCCATTTCCTAGTGTATTTATCAACATGAATAAACCCACCAAAAGCCTGACTACAGAGAGAAAAGATTTATTTTATCTGGAGATAAGAGAAAGCATATAAAAGCTGTTCTAAAACCTAGTGAGCTGTCTACTTTGACAGTAATTTCATGGGTACACTACTGACGTAAATACTATTCCAGAAGGTGGGATTGCGCATATTCTTCACACAGCAATGCCAGATTCCAATGCATTGAGTTCATTGGAAAAAAATCCAAAACAATCCTGATATTTCCGAGTAGTGTTGATTATATTTAATTTAGTATTCAATTAAAAATGGGCCAATTTACTGAATATATTTGTTTATGTATGTTTTATGCTTTTGAGAGTTGTATGCTTCTTATTTTATTAGGTTAGCATCATGCTAACATCAATATCTATTTGTACTGTTGCTAACACTTTAGTTTCGGGGCCAATTCTCACTATTAACAAGTTCAGCTTATTAGAATATGTTATTAGAATATTGGCTGTTTATTATTACTTATAAAGCACATATTAATGCCTATCCCTTAATCCACCCCATACCTAAACTTAACAACTACCTTACTTACTATTAATAAGCAGCAAATTAGGATTTTATTGAGGCGAAAGTCGCTGTTAATAGTTAGTTAATAGTGAGAACTGACACCCAAATTAAAGTGTGACCGAATTGTTAAGTCTAAAGGCTATTTTTGTGAAAGAATATAACTGAGTCATTCATCTATAGTTAATAATGTTAGAGGTTGACTTTTTTGAGCTGCATGAGCTGAAGTCAAACAATGAATTAACACTCATAAACTGAATCGTTTTGGTAGTGACTTCATTGACTCATCGACTTCATTGACATAAATACACAATATAAATGTAATATTACAACTTTCTACACAAAATGGAGCAAACACACAAGTGAACTGAAATAAAAAAGAAAAAAAAATGTTGAAAAGTGGAAAAGATACTAGTAATTTTCTGCCTGGACATTATCTGTTAAGTTTATGGACACTTTCTTTAACCCAACCTGATCTCATAATGAAAACGTACCTGTGAGAACTTTTTCGCAACACATGAAATACGTACCAAAATGTACGTTTCGTGACATATTCAATGTGAAATGTCAACTGGGTGGTGCTAAAAGAGTTTGTTTTTTGTTTATCCCCGGAACAGATGAACGTACATATGGTATGTTGTATGTGACATTGGTTTTGTACGTGTCACCACAGTTCTGACTTGAAATATCCGTTGACTGGTGCTATAAGTCTAATGCTCTGTGATGTTTTAAAATAACATACCATCAGCACTACACCTAAACTTACCCAATAGTATGAACAAAAGTGAATGTGATGTGAAAACGCAATCGCAACCATGCCATTTTAGCTTGTTTTTCGATCTTCCATCTTTCAGCTCTTTCATTGTGAGTCATGTTTTCCACGGGATTTGTACCCAAAGATTCCACATCGTGCCGGCTGAGCTACTGAGGAAGCTTGTTATGTCTAGAAAGCGAAACATATGGAGCTGTAATCATAACTGTGTATGAAAACGATCACAAGTGCTCAATGTTTTACCGCCTTTAGTGTTAATTTCTGTTGGAAACTGCTGTGATATGTACTTATTGGTACGTATTTCGCGTCTTGCGAAAAAGTTCCCAAAGGTACGTGGGAATTTGACACTAGCAACGCTATCATGGGATCTATTCCTAGTGAATGCACGAACTGATCAAATGTACACATTGCAAGTTGCTTTGGATAAAACCATATGCCAAATGCACAAGTGTAAATGTAATGCAGATATGTAATTCAAAATACAAGTAAAACACCTGTGAAAAATCAATACAGAAAATTCATTGGGCCCTGTTTTTGCAAACTTTTCTTCGAGTATAAGTAATGCACTAGTCAGAATGTTTAAGTCACATTGTGAATATGCACTTTCTGTAACAATTCTCTAAAACACAGACAATGAATATCTAGAGCATGAAGAACGTCTCAGGTTACGTATGTAACCATGGTTCCCTGAGTAGGTTATGAGACACTGCGTCCTCTAGGGGTCACTTTGGGGAACGCCATCAGCGTGACCCGTGTCTGAAGCATACATACAAAAACCACAACATGTTGGCCGGCGACAGCCTATGACGTCACTACCGGCGCAACCACAGTATAAAGGGGCGCCGGGAGAATATGTCATCCACTTCTTCGTCTGAAGCTTGCATCCGAAGCATGGCACAAAGCCTAGAGGATGCAGTATCTCGTTCCCTACTCAGGGAACCATGGTTACATACGTAACCTGAGACGTTCCCTTTCGAGGGAACTTGTAACTGCATCCTCTAAGGGTCGCTTTGGGGAACGGAATACCCACGTCACCATGCTGAGGGGAGTGCATGCCAGCACAAAGGCGAGCACTAAGTACCAACTCTACCAAACTAAGGGAGTTGCCCCTGGGACGGTTCGATCTCTGTCAGTGACATTATCCCCTTCTGCCAAAGGCCTGAGCTGCATACCCCAAAATACTTACCTGTAAGGGGCCGGGTATCCCGGACCCAGGGTAGAGCTTGAAGGCTTGGAATCAGAAGAAGAGATTCTTTTAAGGGGATATGGTCAAGCGCATAGGATAGTAACCAGGTTTTATCCTGTCACCCAGGGGCTACCACTTGCTCTGCATGAGCTCGCTGAGGGAACTGTCTCAACAGACCCTTGGTAGCAACACCCTGTTCAAGTCAGTATCACTGGAATACATAGGTAAAGTGGAGCCCAAGGTGAAACCGGGGCCTGACCAACTAAAAGAAAGGGGTAGCGTGCTCGTAGCTGACCCATCTGGAATGAGGAGAGCACTGCTAAGCCCACCACGAGAACAGCCTAAGGGGAGTGGCTTTAGGAAAGGCCCGATCCCTTACGAGGCTGCCCAGTAGAACTCAAGGAGCGGGGAATTCAGCTCCACCAAAGGGGAGGGAATCCGGATGCTCAGAAGGGAGCAGCATGCTCATAGATGACCCTCTACAGTGAGAGGAGCAATGCTAGCTTGACAAAGACAGCTCACCAGGGAGGCAAGAGAAGGCCTAACAACCTGGCACAGCTGTTGACTAGAGCTCCGAAGAGTGGAGGCCCAACTCTCGAATCGGAGAGGGAGTTGAACGCTCAGCTTAGGCATGATATGCTCGTAGGTGACCCTCTAAGTGAGGGGAGCAGTACTAAGCCCAGACAGAGAAAAGAGCAAGTCAACAGGGAGGCAGAGAGAGGCCTAATCACCTGCGGTCGCTTCTAAATAGAGCTCCAAGGTGTAGAGGACCCAGAAGGGGGGACACCTCAAGCGCCTGGCTGAGGACAACGCTCAAGCCAACCCACAGGGCGAGGGTAGTATTGCTAGGCTCAGCACACTCGGACAACTCATAAAGGAGACAGCAAGCGGCCAGTTGTCTGAAGATGAATCAGACATTTCAGTAGAGATGAGTCTAACAACTCAATATGGCTGCATAGCGAGCAGCGGCGCCCTCGGGCTGAGGTAGTTCAAGGCTAACCCTCACAGAGAGGGGAGCAATATCTAGCTTAACCAGAAGAAGGTGCTAGATAAACAGGCAGTGCCGCCCTACGGGGGACCGTCAGCTATTGCCACCCCAATCCAGCCCTGTGCTTTCTATCCTGAAAGAGAGCATGGGCACCGTTAACCAGAACCGCAGAGCCTTTAGAAACAACAGGGCCCAGATCATGCATGGAGCTGTTGCTTCTTAGAGCCAGAGCACTCAGGAAGGTCCTGCTTGCTGAGGACCTACCCTAAACAAGGTAGGAAACACGACAGACAGGTCCCGCAGACACTGCAAAGAATGGCTAGCAGAAGAAAAAACACAACCACCAGCGAACAGTTTATGAAATGGATCGTACTCACCCACCATGGTTCCCGCGCATGAGTTCAGTTCCGGAGGCGAAGTCCGAAGAAGCCTCGGGTCCAGACCATCAGTAAGGTAGTTTCTATGAGACATAGAAGCTGACCAGAAAAATCATAGGTCCAGCATGAGAGACTGAAATGCAAGCGCAGGAGGTTCCTACCTAACCTCGGTCAGGTGGAGTTGATGGTGGTTACAGGGGAATTAGAGAGGGGAAGACGAGAGCAGATGTAAGGCCCCCCGAGGGAGGGGAGTAGATGTTCAGGTTTGCTTACTCTGGTCCTGATGAGAGCGTTGAGAACTCCTCGTCTGGATCACCTCCCTCAGGTCTGGCCTACCTCCCATTGACCCGCGCTTCCCTCTAGCCTCACCCGCAGGCGGGGGAGGGGCACGAGTCGCGACACTAGCCTTCTGCGCCCATCTCTGATCCTCAGACTGGGACGGGCCAGGACCCCTGCGTTGTTCGGCTCAGACCTGGACCTTCGTGGAATGAAGGTTTTGAAGGCTGCAGAGCGTGCCTTCACCTCCCTAAACTTCTTGACCACCGTCTCGATGGAGGTACCAAAAAGTTCGGAAGGCGAGACCGGAGCATCAAGGAGAAAGCCCTTCTCTTACTTCCTGATATCTGCCAGGTTCACCCACAGATGTCTCTCCGTTACCACCATGGCCGCCATAGACCTGTCCATAGCAGAGGCGGCCTGCGTAGTGGCATGGAGAGCCAAATCCATGGTGTAGCACAGCTCAGCTACCTCATCAGGGAAAGGCCTTCACCCTTATCCAGGTCTTTCAGCAGACCACCCTGGTACGCCTGAAGCACCGCCATAGTGTGCAGTGAAGCGACAGCCTGACCTACTGCTGCGTATGTCCTGCCATTTAAGCGAGATGTATCTTGAAGGGGCTTAGATGGCAAGGAAGGGAGCCTTGAGGGAGGATGTCTCGCCCACAGAGAGATAGCTAGCTAGCGTCTCTTTTATAGGGGCATCCTCTCATAGCCGTTTTCACGCATCCCCTCAATGTTGGCATAACTAGTATGCTGAAACCTATGGATGTGAGTGGAAAACGGCTTCTTCCATTCCTTCTCAATCTCCGTGTGGAGATCAGGAAGAAATGGAAGGCTCACTTGAGCTGGGGGGCTGTGGTCAGAGAGATAACGCTCATCGAGACGACCCCGCGGCACCACCTTCTTAGCCCGCTTCCATGGCAAGTCAAGCCTCGCCATGGCGTGTTGCATAACCTCCAACAACTCATCATACGCAGGGCAGGAGGATTGAGAGGGCTCAGTCTCAACTTCTTTGCCCTCAGACATCTCCTGCTCTTCCTGGGCAGAGCCCAGCAGAGCACTAGCCGCTGGATCAGATGATGTCAGAGAAATCGCATCATCATCATCATCATCTTCAGACATGGGTCACGATGACGGCATTCTCCAAACCGACCCCTAGAGGACTCAGTTCGAAGTTCCCTGGAAAGGGAATTTACAATATTGTATTACAGTTGTGTGCTCATTATAATCTTATTTCAAAATATAAAATGTTGGAATATTTGGTTAATTTTGAATGTTTTTGTCAATTAAAATGGGATTTTTATTAACTAATTTTAGGTGTCATTTTAGTTTCAGTAAAATATAAAAAATAATAAATATGACGTGATAAAATATTGACAAAATGGTAATAATGTCAAAAAAAAAAAAAAGAATTAAAAAAAAAAACTGTAAAAATTAACACTGGCATCAGATGTGGCCCGTGTAGGCAGGGTGAAAGATAAACAGAAAAACAGACAGCAAAGAGATGATGTGGTGAGATGAAGGGTATATATTTATATGTAGTGTGTGATGCAGCTGCCAGCATGTATTTTCATAATAACTCTCTTGTTTTCTCTGTGTGTTGTCTGTGGGAGGTGACCTCTGCTTTCAATCAGGTCTTAATTAGATTAACTCTCGCACCTTCTGTTTCAGCCATATCACATGCAGTTGATCCATACACATCAATAAACGTGGGATTTTTTTTTTTATGCTTCTATGCAACAATTACCCTGTTTCAAACGATGAGCTAGACTTCTGTAATTCAGTAGGCACCTGCCTAATATTTGAACAGCTTTACGAGACTGCGCAGAGTGATTGACTTTTGAAACATGGAGTTTCACACTGTATTGGCTGGATGAGAATTATGGGGGTTTGTTAATTGTATAGGTACACAGAGGTTGAGAAAGAAGCCCTGATCAAATACCCATGAGGTTTATGTATCCAGTGAATCACGGTTGAGTGCCTTGAAGACTGAAGGGAAATGTGTGTGTGATTTGAGACTGATGTTTAGAGAGCTGATGTGTGTAATCATATTCAGTGCTTTCAGTAAGATATCTGAACATTAATACTCTTTGGTACAGTGTGCATGGTCCACAATTAACACAGCCAATATTTTGTAAAAATTGTCTTTGATGGGGATATAAAAATACTTGCCAGTTGTCCTGCAACCACAAAACTGCAGCATAATATGCTTTTATTATAATTTAATCATTAGATGACCATCGCTAATGTACATCAGCTTGAATCAAAAACATTTACAAACAGTTCTAAGTTTATTATTATTATTTCCCCAACATACACTACCAAAAAAAGAAAAAGAAATTGAAACTTTTATTCATCAAAGACACAGTGAATCAGAATGATTAGATTGATTTCTGAAGGATTTTTTTTTTTTGCCCTCTGAATTCTAAATTGTTTTTTTTTTTTTTTTTTTTTTTTTTTTATCTCAAAAAATGGGCATTTAATTAATAAATAGAAAGAATAAAAAGTAGAGAGAATACAAATAGAATAGTGTTAGAAGGTCAAGTTATTATTTATTTATATATAATAAATATAAAGAAAGGTAGACAGAATAGAAAAAGAACAGAGAATGCTAGTGTTAGAGGGAGTTTTTTTTTTATAAATAAAAAGAAAACAAGTAGGTAGAATAGAAATAGAATAGAGAATGTTTGTATTAGAGAGTCAAGCTTTCATATAATAAAAAAAAAACAAGTTGAATAGAAATAGAATAGAGAGTGGTATTGTTAGAGGGTCAAGTTTTAGATAGATAGATAGATAGATAGATAGATAGATAGATAGATAGATAGACAGATAGATAGATTTTTTTTTTTTAAACAACTTCTAGTTTGAGTTAATGATCTCCCCATGGGCCCCATTTACTCAAAATTTACTCTGACTTTGCAAGTGTCTGTTTGGATGATCTTGTGTATCTGAGCAGTGTGTATACAGTATGTGTGTTTTCAGTTTTATGATGGACAGCCATGGCTGTATAATAAAGCATCATGTTCTTTAATTTGGCTGCTTGGGGCAGGCTTTCCTGTGGCTAGCCGGCTCGCGCTCTGAGTTCTGACAGCAAGTGGTGAAAAATGAGCCGCACGGTCGACCTTGATCAGCATTGCTGATAACTATAAATCACAGAGAAAACAGCCATTCAAGGCAGGCAGGAGGCATTGGTGGTTCTGTTATATTACAGCCTGTCTACTTTGGAGAAGGAAGGGGAACGTGGCAGGCCTTCCCTAAGGATACACGTCTCTGATCAGGATATGGGAAATGACAGTGGTCCAATTCAAGTGGCTGAGCATGTGATTTACACTGATTCAGTTATGCATGGGGTAATGCCTTAGTGAGGTTGGATGGTGGAGTCAGGTTTGGCTCATTTCAGTCACTTCATTGGTGGTTATTTCATCGACACTATTATATTCTTAAACATTTTCTTGTATTATTTTAATTTGTCATTCTTCAGAGCATGTTTTTTTTTTTTTTTTCAAAAGAAAAACCTCAGACAACATAAGAATAATAATAAATTTTAATGATATTTTTCATTTACAGTAGTCAACATTTGAAGTGGATCAAAACCGTTCATCAAAGTTGTCCTAAAACCAAAACAATACACGTTCTTGTCTTAGGAAAACTTTGATTAACTTTTTTGATCCACTTCAAATGTTGACTACTATAATTTGAGGAAATAATTGAACAAACTCGGGTCTGTATTTTTTGTAATATTTACTAATTTCAGTAGGCAATAACAAGGTTAACTAACTCACTCCTAAAATAAATGTAACAATTAGCTTAAATATAAGACTTTATATCTGCATCCAACCGCAGTAAATCAATGTATGCTGTCCATCATTTTTCCTATGCAAAGTGCACTAATGATGATAATGAGGAACCAGACCAGTGAAGCACGGCATCTGGACGGGACCCAAAATTATGTGTTTAAAGCCTGTTTTCCAAAGAGGATCAGTCTTTGCTCCAATGGAACAAATATCTAAAATCAGTGGAACAGAGATTCATGCACCCATTGACTCTACATGTATATATTTGTTTAGGAAAAAACAGCAGCATAGTGTTGTTTGATACTTAAAATACTTAATAATGAGTAATTTTATATTTATGTTATATTTTACATGTACATATTTTTGCTGGATTTTTGAGGAATTTTTTGAGGAAATCTTTATTATATCACTGCAAAAAAAAAAAATAAATAATAATAATAATAATAAAAAAATATAATAAATAAATAAATAAAATAAATAATAGCAAATATCAATAGATTTGCAGGCAGCCAATATCCAATATGATACAGATATTTGTGATGTGACTTATTTAATGATTCTAAATGCCATGTTCTTAAAATTATACAAATGAAATTAACTTTTAACATATGTAATCCATTTTGACCTCAACTGTCTCAAAAAGTACATTTCACATATTAGATAAAAATAATCCCTTGCTTTTGTTTAGTCATCCCAATTTCTTAAATGAAAAGCATTATTAATAAAATGGACAAGTAAACAACAACAGTGCACACAGTTGTTTTAACCATAGTATGTGTCCATTAGCAGTTGTGTTTTCTCACAAAAAGACCAGATCAAGCTAATTCCACAATCAATTCGACATTAACTGCAGCCAATAGCACACTGAGGTTTGAAATTTTGTTCTCTTATTGTTCTTATTTGTCATATTTTCAAGTTTCACAAGGTGGAATTACACCATAAAGACAAAGTATTTAAGTGTTTTGTAAAAATAAGATCTTCATATTTGACAAAAGAAATTTTCTTGCTAGTTACCTTTTTACTATGAGATAAAACATTTAAAAGTGACAAAAAACTATTGAGGATACAGAAGTCATGCTATTGTACTAAATGAAACCAAACACAAATAGCACATGGTATTTAAATTGCACAAGACTACTATAGTTTTACCATGGTATATGTTCAAAAAGCAGTGAAAGTACTATAGGCTGAAGTTCAGTGAACTGAATGACATCAATCTCAATTCTGAATGATGTGTGACACCAGGATCGGTGGATCACCTTTAAATTGAAAGCGTTTTGAATAATTTATAATTGCATTTCTTTTTATGTCTGTCCTGAGCCGGAGGGCGACTGAGGTTTAAGGTGGATTTACAGCACAGCAAATTTCCATTCTGCTGTGACTCACTTTGTTTCTCCAGCCCTAGCAGACACCTCTTGCAGCAAATTACCTGTACAAGAAGAAGAAATCAATTTAATCAGGAGCAATTAAGCAGGAGCTGAAGTCAAAAGAAAAAGAGACACTAGTTACGTAATCACCAGGTTTGTTCCCTGCTCAGCGTGAGGCGTCTTTTAGCACAGCACAGTTGGTAAGAGTACAGAGTGTGTGCTGACGCTCACATGCATTCTAAATGTCAGAAATGATTTGCGTAAGAAATCTCCTACCAAGGTGTATTCAGGAAAAATTCTGGGTACTGCAAAGTCAGCACAACTTTGACAAGCAGTCATTTTTCCACAAAGGTGCTGTCAGTTGAATGTTGAACATGGGTCCAGCTTTGTTCATTTCAAGGGTCTGAGAATGATTTGCAGGTATTTTAGAGCATAACTCATGGTCAAGAAAAGTCCAAGCCAAACCAATGAACCGAAATGCAAAACACAAATTTTCGGTAACACTCTATAAAGGATCAATTCTCACTATTAATTAGCAAGCATATAAATATTGGCTGTATTTTAATACTTATAAAGCACATATTAATGCCTTATTTTGCATGTCCATATTTTAGATCCCTAGTCCTACCCTATTCCTAAACTTAACAACTACAGTACATTACTGACTGTAAAATTGGGAGTTTATTGAGGCAAAAGTCATAGTTAATAGTGAGAGCTGGACATTAAAATAAAGTTTGACCAAACTGTCTGTATAAAAAAGTTCTTTCTTGTCCCAAATCTGATTGGCTAATGATAACAGAGCCCCAACCGTTTCAACATTTGTATCACTCCACTTGCAGTATTTCTCACAGTGAGTGTTATGGCGGATGCCTAAATCAACTATAATTTTATAAACAATACAGTTTTTTGGTCATGGAATGTAGTTTTAAGAGTTTAAGGCGAGAATGTACTTTTTTTAGACTAAAGATAATGTGTATTTGAAAATTTGCTTCAATGTTTTTGGAGATTCCAGGGTGTCAGCGGCTGTTCAATGCTCATGAACACGCAGCCTCACCTCGGCCAGATCTTCTGAAATTTGTCGCTGGCTCTGATGTCTCATATTAGAATGATTTCTGAAGGATCATGTGACACTTTAGACTGGAGGAATGGCTGATGGAAATTCAGCTTTGCACCACAGAAATAAATTATACTTTAAAGTATATTAAAATAGAAGCCATTATTTTATATTGTAATAACATTTCAAATAAATGCGGCCTTGATGAGCATAAGAGACTTCTTTAAAAAACATTACAAAGCTTACTGATCTAAAACTTTTGAACGGTAGTGTATATTGATATTTTAGTCACACGGTGTAAATAGAAATTGTAATAAATTGTGTTCAGTGCTAAAATGTAACTGAATTCTTTTTTTTTTTTTTTTTTTTAAATCTGTGTTCACTTTTTGATTTATTATTTTGACCTGTCTGAGTAGAGTACATATGTACTTAGATGTTATAATCATTCATATGCCTCCATTTTTTATAGAAGCAGCAACCTTCAGTAACATTGCTGCTCTCCTGCCCTTTGAAAATAAAACTTGCTCAGATAGAGCGAGGAAAGGAAAATAATTAACCATGATTCAGAAGAGTTTGTGATGAGATTGTATGGAGGCTAAGAAGGAAATCAACAATCACAAGCTAAAAGGTGACCATGTTTCACCATCTCTTTAGAATCTTACTAGAGTCTCTATGTGCAGTGACGTCTGAATGCCCTTGTGCATTACAGCTAAATACAGTTCTCTTCTGAGCTTTGTAAACACTTCCAGTTATTTACTTGGAGTGAAAATCTCATTTCACAAATTTATATCTAAATAAATCAAAAAGTGACAAACAAATTTTCCTGAAATCCACATATGGACAAAACCAAACACAAACACCTAAGTCCAGTGACCTAAATAGATCAGCCATTTTAATTTGAATTATAAAACATACAGAAAACATTTATTGTAATTTAAATTTGGATTACATTTACAGCTAATGTGGTATGTAAACAGTGTACCTTTAATTAATTTCCACATTGTTTTTAGAATTTATGAACTTTTATCAACTTATTTTAAACTTTTTTTTTTTTTTTTTTTTTTTTTTTTGAGCACATGAGAAAAGGCCTTAGTCTTTTTACCTTCACAAATAAATACATAAATACATAAAAAATGTTACAATGGACATTACACTGGTTATTATTAACTGTAAAATCTACTCTGGTGAAAAACACAAAAATACATTTTAGCATGCTGTTGAAATAATTGTACTAAAGAACAGACTATATATAAGTGTAAATTGAATGTGTAGTAATATTCTGGGACACTTAATTGCATGTTTATTGTAATTAAAGAAAACTATATTGGTTTAAATGTAATTTTAAATTGCACTTATCTAAACTTTAGAATGCTTTTTTTGATGTATTTAAGTAGGGCGTACATACTTCTTTATATGTAATTTCATAATTACTATTATTGTTTTCAAAATATTTACTGTATTGACAAATAACAAGTATTTAACTTTAATTTCATTTCTATTGAAACTATATTTAAATATAATTTTAATTACACATTTGTAATGGTGAAGTTGCAGTTTAGTACATTAAAAATGGCTACACTTTATTTTAATGCGTCCTTATTACAGTGTAATTATACATTTAAGTACTGAATAATATTAATTAACTACGTGTACTAACTATATGGGTAGGGTTAGGATTAGAATTTGGTCTACGGTTACTTGCATGTAATTATGCATAATTTATTGTTATTATAATAGTAAGTACATGTAACGTGTAACAAGGACACCTTAAAATAAAGTGTTACCTTAAAAAAATATATACAATTTAAATGTACACTGTAAAAAATGAAACTGCACATTTTCCAGTTTACACAACATTTTGAGTCTCAAATACTAAAAAATGCTATTTTCTTGAAACTACATAAAAACCCTTGTCAGACCAACTAAATTACCCCAAATGTTGTCCCAACTAGTCAAACACAGTTGTCTGAACAAAGAATTTCATATTGTTGAAATGTTAAGGATTTGTGAGTTCCCAGCATGCATTGCAGCATCAATAAATTATGCAGTTACTCTTATAGGATTATTGTTTTGCTGTTTGCTGATTTCATTTAAACTTTTTTGTTGTTTTATCATTATTGTTAGTTATTTGTTGTACTGTGATGTAAAGAACTCATCTTTTTAACATTTGTTAATTGTCACCGTTCTTGAGGTTAGTGTGTCTAGTTTTGAGGCCTAGAATATGTTCAACCACTTATGTCCATTTTCTGGATATCTTAGTCTTGTAAGTTATCTTACAAACAAAGACAATGTTGTCTACTTATTAGACTAACTTATTCATTAATGTTTGTCCTTTGTAAACAAACATAAATTTGATAATGTGGTGACTTTTTAAACATTCTTTATTTCTTCCAAGAAACAGAAAAAAAAAAAAAATTACATCGATGACAGTAATTGTTGTTTCAGTTGTCGTGACAAGAATTTTTCTATTAGCAAAATATGACAATCAGCATTGCATGAACAAACAAATATACATTGGCTCAACAAAGTAACTTTACTGAGCAGAACTTAAAAACTATTGTTGAGAAAACTCAAACGTCTTACTGCATCAATTTGCCTTATTTTTTTAAGTTTTCTCAACAGTTTATTTTTTACAGTGTAATGTCAAATAAGTTAAAATTATGACCAAGTACTTTACATATTTCTTAGTATGTTAGTCAACACATTAAAATAAGTGTACTTCTATAAAGCTTGACAAAAGATTATTAAAACATTATTTATTATTATTATTATTATTATTATTATTAAAGTAAAACTGTTAATTTGGCATTATTACAAAGTGCAATTTTTTAGGTGTACTTAAGTTTGTTAAACAGATGTGTACTCTCTAAAATGTGTACTCTCTTTAAGTACACTTAAGTAGCCTTTTATTTCAATTATATTATACTATCTGTAATACAGTTTCTAAAAAGAATAAATAAATAAAATAACTTTTTTTTGTTTTTTTTTTAAGTACTCTAAAAAATGTGCATTCAATACATTCAATACAATTAATCTTTTCACAGGGTTGTCCAATTTGTTAATTAGTTTAAGCAAAATTCAGCTGTTTATTTGTAATGTATGTGGGCTTACAGATGTTTGTAGCCAAAAGTGACTTCTTTATTTTGTACTCACAGAATGATAACTTACAGGATTCACATCCACAAATAAATGCGGATGTCACTCCTAAAACTTTAGTGTACTTGGCCAACATGCATCAGGCACAGAGACAGAAATAAAGTCCAGCTGTCAGATGGAAGAGTCAGATCAGAGACAGAAGCTTGTCCTAGAACAAATTGAGACAGAAAGGACTGATAAAGAAAGTGCAGGGTAAAGAGGGATGAAGGGAATCATGCTTAGGGGTGTGTAAGAGAGGACAAGAGGGGAAATGAAAGATAGGAAGAAAGTCAAGGTGAGTGAGTTATGCCCTGAAGAACAAAGAAGCAGAGGGAAGGTGAGTGCTGTGTTTGAGTGAGTGACCCCGGGCTCCACTGCAGGAAGTGCTGCGTGCCAGTTCCTGCTGCTCACCTCCATCAAAACACTGAGAGAGCACAGGAGAGATGCCAGGTTGCAGGGGCCAGGAGACTCAGAGATCACGATTTTTACTGACAGGAATGAGGTGAAGAGAAAGTTCTTTATAGCAAAACAAACCAGAGGAAACAGAGAGCATATGAAATGACATGAAAAGCGCCCACCTAGGCAACGTGTTTTGGTGTGCACTTGTGATGGCTGTTCCAAACAGCAGGAACCAAAATAATTCTGCCTTATAATAAGTTACTTTGTTTTTACCCAAAATTTAGGGCAGCGTTGCTTGTATCCTTTTATGTATAAGGCAAAATCAGAAAAAGATCAGTGAAAAGTTTCATCTGAGATGACAGACAGAGTCAATGGAAATATCAGTTTCAACTAGATTTGCATTTCCCAAAGGAAATATCAGTGTTAGCAAGGTAGCAAAATAATATTGTTGAAGGTTTAGGTGAGGTTAGGCTATAATTTTTACTATATGTAAAAGAAGTTGATTGTTGCAACCAGGGCTTAAAATGAACACTCGCCAAGTAAAAATCTAAAAGTATTATAGTAATATTTCTTTATTGATTTTTACAATTTTTCTAACTTATTATAATAATAATAATAATAATAATAATAATAATAATAGCAATTAAATGCCTCCCCAATTTGTTCTTTTTTTTTTTGTTTTTGTTTTTTTTAATACTGCACATGCCATTTCATGACCAGTAAAAAGTACTTAAAACCAGTAAATATTCTGAAGTCACTGCCACCATTGGCATGTGTGGTGAAATGTTTTATAGCATGGTTGCAGCACTATAAAAATTTGTAAACAATGATCAGTAACAATTCAGTGCGCAAACAAATGCAAAAAAAAAAAATAAATAAATATAAAAAAAATAACACAGTTACAATGTTATTACAATATTACAATGTTATTACAACGTTATTACAATGTATTTTGCCCCTGTTTTGCAGTCTGGATGAGTCAATGCTAGTTGCTGAAAGTCAGAGCCAGTGTGCAGATTTTGGGCAGTTGACAGCATAGAGCATGATGGGCACAGACTCTGTGTTCTAGCTTCAGACTATGATGCCATCCAGTCTGAGGATATCAAACGTGTTTGATATTTTGAGCCACTTTTAGAACATATACCCTATTGCAATCTGTAAAGGGCACACTGATCATGTATACCCACCCAAGACCAGCTCTTCATTTTTTTTTTTAGTGTATGATGCCCAGTTTTTCCTCTTTAACCATTTACAAAGTCAGGAAGCGTATGTCTGATGCCTAGTGTTTAAATTCTGTTCATATTTTTTTGTGTAGCATATTCCAGTCTTTATATTCAGGAAGGTGAAAATTCTAGTAATGATTCTAGTTAAAAATGCGCCAGTTCATGTAATATTTGTGTTTTATTTGTTCTCATGCTCAGAGCATTTAGTCATTACTCAAGTCTCTTGTGCAGTTATTTTTGTGTGGTTCATGAGCTACAGCGGTTATTTGAGTTGTCGAGCTACAGTTTTGACACAGTGCATAATTGAAAGATTAAATACACATTTTGCAAAAATCGGGCTGCTACAGTTTCACGTTTAAAAAAAATATATATATTGTTTTAGTCTTACTGTAATCAAACTGAAACTTTTAAAATGTAAAAAAGTACTTTTATTTTTTTTATATATATATTTTTTTTTAAGTTTAATCCATATAAATACACTCAATGTAATTAAGTCTTATAAATACTTATTTATAATTAAAAATTAAGTTTTTTTTTCTGAAAAAAAAGTGAATTTAAAAAGTCTTTTGGAAAAGAAGTACACTATCATACTTTTAAAAAGAGAAATAATATACTTTGAAAGAATATACTACATTATATAAAAGAATATGCATAAGAAAGTGAATGTTTTTGAATACTTAATTGCATGTTAATTGCAAGACTAAATGAAAATGTATGATAGTTTAAAATGAAATTAATGCAATTAGTTAAACTTTATAGTGCTTTTGTGACCCACTTTAGTGCAACTTAGGTATACCTTTATATGTAATTTCATAATTACTTTATTAAAATATGGTTAAAATGTACTGCTGAATGTACTGATAAGCATTTATAAGCTAAAATATATTGTAATGCCATTAGAGAACCCATGTGCAGTTTTATTGATGACAAACAATGACCAAACAATGCAAAATGCACAGGAACAAACAATGACTTAACTTGAATATGAACATGAGCATGAAACTCACCAACAGAAGTTTACAATAACAAAGAGGTAAAGGAAACATGAGGACTGTATATCCACATGGACTAATGTGGATAAACCTGAAAGTAATCAAGACAGTGAACAAATGACAAGACAGAACTGAGAACCACCTGACAAGACAACAAACCAATGAAAACATACATGAACCAAAGGAACCAAAGGAGGCGGTTCAAACAGAGGACAGTTAGAAATCTAGGATGAGCTCAGAGGAGTCCCAAAGAATGAATGATGTGTGGAGAAGTGTGTTTAGAGCACACCTGTCTGAATGTGTGATGGATAGAGTGTGAGAGATGAATGAGAGCAGAGGGGAAGAAGACGCTTGATGAGGTTCTGATCTGAAACGTACGGCCCAACATCAGGTCAGAGGAAGAGCGAGAAAGGAGGAATTTGTCAAGTCGACAAATGATTGTTCTGCCATCTTATCAGCTCGCCAGTCAATTTCAGGCATGGAAATACCAGAGTGAAGGGCACCTTTCTTCCAACAATCACCATAAAAATGAGCACATTTAACATTCAGAGCATTACAACAACCATTAAAGAAAAAAAGAAAAAAACAACACTATGCCATTATTATTCATCATGCAATGCATTAAACAACTCATGTTTTATGTCCATCTCAGATTATTTACTTATTAATTGCGTTCCATATGACCTCAGCGATCTGACCCATTAGAACTGCTGTGCTTTCAGTGCCTTCCGCTTTAGCTTTAATGTGATTGTGATGGTAATTGTGTCACCTCTTATCATCGATTAGTTATGCAAGCAAGATAAAAAAAAAGCCTTTGCGTACCATTCCCCTAATCCGCAATTAAAAGCGGCGATGGGGCTGTTTGCGTTCTTCTCACCGAGGGCTGTGTGCTGCATTCCAGACCTCTCAAAGAGCTTTTTGCTGATGTCCTTGCCAAAGACATCGTTACAAGTGGAAAACCAAAAATGAAAAGTTTTATCATTCCTTTTCAACTGTCAGCCCCCCTGGTACAGCTAGAGAGCATTGAGGGGCACATTCATGACTAGATTATTGACTGAGAGCGAGTGAGAGACAGTCACTGACTAATTTCTGCTTGACTTTTTATCCTACTAACTTTCATCCTCTGATCTTTTCTCTTTAGGTAATGAGCTCCTCTATCGTACCCGTGAAGGTGATGTGGTCCGCTTTAACATGGAGACCAACGAGAGTACAATCCTGGTCACAAACAGGAAGTTTGTAAGTGTTATACTTCACCTCGTTCTTCCCCCTAAAATTGTGAAACCCTAGAAAAGTTGCCCCTAGAATGAAAATTTTCTGAACATTTACTCACCCTCGCGCCATCTAAAATGTAGATGAGTTTGTTTTTTCCTTGGAAGAGATTTGGAGAAATTTAGCATTGCGTCATTTTCTGCAGTGAATGGGTGCCATCAGAATGAGAGTTCAAACAGCTGATAAAAAACATTACAATAATCCACAAGTAATCCACACGACTCCAGTCCATCAATCAACATCGTGTGAAGTGAAAAGCTGCATGTTTGTAATAAAATCCATTAAGATATTTTCAACATATAAGTCCTGTATCCATAATATTGCTTTCAATGACAAAGACATTTCCCCTGAATCAGGAGAGAAATATGCACAGATCAAGTAATGTTTAAAAGTGAAAACAGTCCAAAACATCTTATATTTTGTCTAGAAGCAACAGATTAAAGTTAAAGTCTTAATGATGGATTTGTTTCTTACAAACATGTAGCTTTTCAATTCACAAAATGTTAATTGATGGACTGGAGTCCTGTAGATTACTTTTGGATTATTGTGCTGTTTGGACTCTCATTCTGACGGCACCCATTCACCACAGAGGATCCATTGGTGAGCAAGTGATGTAATGCTAAATTTCTCGATGATGAAGCAGCAAACTCATCTACATCATGCATGGCCTGAGGGTTCAATTTTAGCAAATTTTCATTGTGGGGTGAAATCTTCCTGTGAGGACATATGAAAACCAAAATTGCTACTATTTGTGGACGATTTTTCTGTTAAAGTGATTCCAAAAAGTACTTAAAATGTCTTTTCTCTTCACTAGCTTCACTTCCTTCATCATTTTGGTCATTTACTTTAATCATCTGGTATTTTGATGATTTTAAGTGGATGTATGAAGTCAGTTCTCCTCAAGTTCACACAGGTGTCCTAGCAGAGAATCACAGGTGTAGAGAATCACATTAACTATCAACATGATCCACAACATTTGACAACTAGAAAGTGCATGAATCTTTTGTTTTATTATTTCAATTTTGTGAAAGGATTTGTCTGAATTTGTGCTTTATTCTTTAGAATAAACTTTTGATATGTGGTTTATACATTTTTTATATTTTTAGGGTCACCATATTCTATACACAATTCTTTATTTTCAAGATGTACATTGTTAAAAAAAAAAAAAAAAAAATCCGTAAAAAAAAAACGGCAGCTGTGGTTGCCAGAATTTTATCGTAAAAAAATTATGGTTTGGAACGTTTGAGGGTTTACAGATTTAACTTAAATTTACAATTAAAACCGTATTTCTTTAACTGATGTAATGTTAATAAACCAACCTATTGAAGTTCTGAAATATGTTTTGTACCTACACTGATAACCATCAAAATCAGGTGGTGATGAGAAAGTCACATGATGAACCAAAGCTCACCACAAGCAGCTTTTCCACAAGCTGAGAAGGCCAATACTAATATATATATATATATATATATATATATATATATATATATATAGAAGGTGCACAATGTCATTCACACAAACACTAAACACCATCATGGTGACACTCATAAAACTGAAATATGCAATAAACATTTAACAACATTAGATGTAAAATACAACCCTAATAAACATAACTGATAAGAATAAACTTAGAAGAAACATAGTTGTTTCAAAGAAAAAACATCAAATTTGAAATGCAACACAGGAAATTCTGGGAACGTCAATTTATGGGTTTTCCCTGTAAATTATGCAGTCTTTTTCACTTCCAAAAACTGTATTTTGCCATTAAATTGTCTGAAATGTCTATTACAGTTTTCACCGTATATAGTAGGGGAACTTACCGTTAACCATTTAACAGGTTTTTACTGTAGCATTTTCACAGTTTTTTACTGTTAAAATCACAGTAATTTTTTACAGTGAAGATAACTTCTGTCATAATAACTTTTCTCATAATCAAGGCCACACATGTAGAAAATAATATTAAACAGTATAATATTATACAAACACATAAAGAAATGAATAGTAAGTTTCCAAAATGTATTTATAAAGATGTACTCTGACATAAAAAAGCCGTTCTTGTGAAAAGAAGTGCACTTAATCATATTGAATGTGCACTTGTAGTGAGCTTCAGATCCCAAAAGTATATATATATATATATATATATATATATATATATATATATATATATATATATATATATATATAAACTAACAGATAATATACTATTAATTAAATGCACTGTGTACTTAAGTGCACTTAAGAGTACACTTTCAGGACTGTTTCTTAATACACTTAAGTACACTTTTTAAAAAAGTGCTTTTTTAATGTCAAGTTATGGTTTCACTTTAAAGTTCATTTTAAATCATTATGGTTTAATATAGGTGAAATCATATGGTTCGTTTAAACATTCAATAAATTTGCCAATAGCATGTCTACTGTACAATGTACAATTGCACAGTGATCAGAAAGTGCATCAAAAAAAACAAAAAAACAAACAAAATAGTCTAGTCAAAGGCAATGGATAAAATCAACTTCCACCCTATATTATTTCCTCATAAATATGTCACATTATGAGAGATAAATGCATTGTAAATGTCTTATTGTTCCTTCAGCACATTCAAGCAGAGTCATGCATCAGTATAAATTACTCCACCGTCATACAGCACATCACTGGACCGACATTTCTATTGTTATTAATAGAGCTGAACGCATCCATTATTAGAGCAATGTTCTGTGTAACTCGTTAACAGCCTCAGATCGTTAAAGTGGGGCTGGTGGGATGCAAAACAGTGGAGGCAAGGACAGAGAACATGATGTTTGTTAAGAATCAAAGAGTGGAATCTCTGATTAATGCCACGCTCTCCCTCTGTCTTCGCGCTGCGATCTGTCACAGTCGTTTAAGGAATATGGTAATGAAACTATGCTTTCTAAAAAGTCTCATTTACCTTTTCTCTGTTCTTTTTCCAGGAAATGTACAAAGCCAGCAAATATGAGGTTTCCCCAGATATGAAACTCGTTCTGCTGGCTTACAACGTGCAGCCGGTGAGGCCTGTGTTTATTTGGGTGTTGTATGTGTGTGTTGAGATGAAAGTAATCATGGCACGATGTGAAAGGGCTGTCACACTCCACCGCCTTACCAGAACAAAAATATACCCCACTGAAGTGACAGAAACCCAGCAATCGCATACACACACACCTGCCAGTCGAGAGAGAGGAGGATAGAGGCTGTTTTCACACCTGGTTTGATTGGTTGGTCTGAACTCGACTTCTATTCCACCCTCACCCCCATCTCTTTTCATATTGTGTTATACAGTATGGCTCCGAACCACAGGGTGTCTGCATGATTGTAAGAATTAGCCGCAGGTGTTGCTAGCTATGTAACAATTCAATAGGAGACGGCACCAAAAATCTGTTTCCACAGTAACAGAAAGCCTGGAAATAACAGGGAATTTTAAAGTGTGATTTCCAGACTTTGAAATTGAAATGTAAAGTTAAAATGTAAATGTAAATGTAAAGGAAATTTCTATATTGTAGTTTTCAGTTCCAAAGTATTTGATCAGCTTACTATTACTCTATATGTTAACTAAATGATCTTCATCCAATCAGATGGAAATGTCATAGCTGAAAGGAAACTACACACAAATTATGTCATCAATTGCAGATTTCATAAATTTGATCTTTTTTTTTTATACAGGTTTTCATCTTTAAAACTGTACATTCATTTAGTTTTTTTGTATTTTGAATATAAATATTTTAAATATTTTAATATGTTACTAATAATAGTTATATTAATTGAATTGTGAATTGTATTACATTTTATTCATTATTTTACTATTATCAATGTTTTCCAATTTCCAGTTGTACTCTCTTTAAAAGTGTATAATTTATTTTAATATTTTAAAATAAAATAACATTATTTTTTAAATTATTTTATTTTGCTAAGAAATTTTATTAATATTAATATTAGTTGAATTATTATTCATATTTTATTACATTTTATTTGTTTATTACATTTATTTGTGTGTGTGTGTGTGTGTGTGTGTGTGTGTTTGTGCGCGAATTTTTGTGACAAATGAGGACATACATTTGTGTAATGACACAGGTATGACATAGGTATTACAAGGTGAAGGTGACTTTTCAGGACATTACCTCATGTCCCCACTTTTAAAAACTCTTATAAATCACACAGAGTGAGTTTTTTTTTTTTTTTTTTTTTTTGGGAAAGTAGAAATGCAGTCTCCTGCAAGGGCTAAATTTAGGTGTAGAGTAGGTGTAGGGCAATAGCATATACAGTTTGTACAGTATAAAAACCATTACGCCTATGGGATGTCCCCACTTTTCACAAAAACAAACGTGTGTGTGTGTGCGTGTGTGTGTTATCAATAGCAGTTCTCTTTCATAAATTTGGTAAAACTGAAATATTTTAGTTTTATTTTTTGTTATAATTATTATAGTGACCATATGTACTTTAACATAAACACTGAACTGAATTTGCACTTCATTTGAATTTTGATCTGCTATGTGCTTCTATAAACTTTGTTGAATTTGTTTTGATGTTGCTTTTGCCCATCTGAATTTCTCATCACGCATAATTTTTCCATACACATAATGTACATTATTAGTGTCAAAGATGTTACTGAATGTGAATGAAGTACTGAAGTATCAATTTCTTTTTGTTTTTTGTTTTTTTGTTTTTGTTTTGTTTTTTGTTTTTTCTTTCGGATGATTCCAACCATTTTGTTTGCATTAATTGTTATTTTTCAGTTTAATTAAAATGTTTTAAATGAACAGTTCTTTTCTTTTCTTTTCTTTTCTTTTCTTTTCTGTGTTGGACATTAACACTGCTCCAAACCACAGTCAGTTCTTTGCTGCACACCTAATTTCAGGAAACATCTTCCACATTAACCAAACAAACCAGACTGTCTTCATACAGACTGCACCTAAAGCTTTAGTGAGAAAACCAATGATGAAAGCACAAACGCTAGAGTCGGATACCACAGGTCTGAGCAGCAGTTGATGAGTTAGTTTGATCAGGGCAGCTGTCGTACAGAGCTGAAGAGATGGAGGAGAAGGTGTCATGAGCACTGGGCAGTGACACCAGAGCACTTCACACACACATGACAAGAAAGAGTGAGCCAAAGCAAAGAGTGTGAGCACTGCCTCTAGTTTGTTATTCAGTGCCCGTCCCAACATCACCTTGATGGATGACAACCTCGTCCCCCAGCTGTCATTGCCTGTGCTTACACACACACGTTCATAACGCCCCTCATTCTCAAACTCTGTCATGGTGCTGCTTGCCCTTCACAAAGGAGCTCTCCATCTCTCTGCATCTGTAAAACAGAGGGAGGTGGTGAATACAGGTGTTGAATGTTAATCTTTGACAGTATTAACAGCTCTGCTACAGCACACGTGTCAAGCTCATGTCAGCTGTGAGCATATGCTGCGGTCAGCCCTCTGGCTCATGGACAGCTGTTGACACTGTCCTCAGAGTGATACAACAGTGCTTCTGCCTTCTTCAGCAACCATGGATTAGGATTTTATAAAATGAGTTAGTTCTGCCTCTGAAATCTGATTGGACGTACCATATCTGAAGTACACCTGTGACAGCTGAATTCTATATTATCAGTTGAATTATATATTAATGAACGAATTTGCATTCTAAAGAGAGGCTAATGTACTATACAGTTTAGTTTGTTTTTATGTATGTATGTATGTATGTATGTATGTATGTATGTATGCATTTATTCATTCATTCATTCATTCAGTTATTTATTTATTTATTTATTTATTTATTGTTTTTCATTTAAAATCTTATTTAAAGATTAAAAAAGTAATTACATTTATTCCTTTATATGTGTTCAAATAAATAAATAAATAAATAAATAAAGTTTTATTTCATAAATAAATAAATAAATAAAGTTTTGCTAAATTAAATTAATGGTATGTCATGCTATGTAACCTTCAAGTAAAAAGTAATATTCACTATTAACGATTAATCCTTTTTTCTTTTGTTTTTGCAAATACTGTATGTAAATAACTAGATGAATACTACAAATATTTAAATATATTTTTCAAGGTGAGAAGCTTGCTTAACAAATATCTTAAATTTCTAATATACATAACAATTTCAAAAACATTATTACAAATTACTGTATTTGTATTAAATTTTGTACAACTATTTATTGCAATATTTATGGGGTGGGTGTATCATGCCATTTCGTAACTTAAAAACAAAACAAAAAAAAGTTTAAACAATACATTTAATATATAGAAATAATAATAAACACTTTCTCTGTGTGTTGCGGGTTGCTGAGGCGAGGAATACGAAGGAGCACAAGGAGGCAGATATTCCAAAATAAAGAGTCTTTAATGACACGACGGAGAAAACGCAGGAGAACACAACCACTTAAAACGACGTTCAGACAGGACAAAGAACTCTACGAACTGAAGGCTTATGAAGACATGGAAACAAAGGAGCATGATTAATTAAATACAGGAGAACTGAATGAAAGATAAATAACTAAGAACAGGAACTACCAAATAAGGAAAAACAGGAACTCAACAGAAACCTAGACGTGACAGATGCCCCCCAAATCCCCCCCCCCCCCCCCCCCCCCATCCCCCTCCCCCTCCCGGACGGCCGTAACAGTACCATCGGGGAGGGGGGCAGGCAGGCGCCGGTGCAGGACTAGAACAGGGCGGAGACCAGGAGAGCCTCCAGGGCGGATCAGGGAGCCATGTCTGAGCAGAAAGTTCGGGAAGCCATGGCGGATCAAGGTACTCAGACGGCCATGGCGGAAAACTATGAAGTCAGGGGGGCGCTCTGGAGGAGCGGGCACTTGAGGGCGCTCGCGAGGAGCGGGCACTTGAGGGCGCTCTGGAGGAGCAGGCACTGGAGGGCGCTTGCGAGGAGCGGGTTCTGGAGGGCGCTTGTGAGGAGCGGGCTCTTGAGGGCGCTTGCGAGGAGCGGAGCTGGCTGGGATCAGCGGAGACGTCGGAGACGATGGAGGGCTGGACTCCGCGGTAAGCTCTGTGACTTGAGTGGGCTCCCTCTTGAGCTCTGTGACTTCAGTGGACTTCCTGGTGAGCTCTGTGACTTGAGTGGACTCCCTCTTGAGCTCTGTGACTTGAGTGGGCTCCCTCTTGATCTCTGTGACTTGAGTGGGCTCCCTCTTGAGCTCTGTGACTTGAGCGGGCACCCTGTTGAGCTTTGGAGAGCATTCTGGGGCGGACTCAGGAGAGCATTCTGGAGCGGACTCTGGAGAGCATTATGGAGCAGACTCTGGAGAGCATTCTGGAGCGGACTCTGGAGTGAGAATAGGCGCCGAGAACTCCGGGGTAGCACCGTATCCAGGAGCTCTGGGGTTGGAGCCGCGGACGGCGGGCTTGGGAGAGCCGTGAATGGCGGCGGGCTTGACTTCCCCGCGAACGGCGGGGTTGACTGGGGTTTGGTAGACGGACTGGACGGTAGGCTGGTTCTGGATCGGGGCTGGACACTCTCCAGACACCGGAGGATCCAATCCCTCCAGCTCAGTCCTGTGGTGTCTGGGAAGTCCACGGGGCGATGGTAATTAGCCCCGATCCAGAACAGGGAGTTGATCGTGGCATCATCCAGTGCCGTCGCTGCGGCGAGCCCGCAGAATTCCTGGGCGAACTCGACGATCAGGAGATCACGGCGGGCCAGGGCGGAGAACAGCTCAGCGATCTCTATTTTTTCTGTTTGTTCCTGTCTTCTGTCACGGGTTGCTGAGGCGAGGAATACGAAGGAGCACAAGGAGACAGATATTCCAAAATAAACAGTCTTTAATGACACGACGGAGAAAACGCAGGAGAACACAACCACTTAAAACGACGTTCAGACAGGACAAAGAACTCCAGGAACTGAAGGCTTATAAAGACATGGAAATAAAGGAGCATGATGAATTAAACACAGGAGAACTAAATGAACGATGATTAACTAAGAATAGGAACTACCAATTAAGGAAAAACAGGAACTCAACAGAAACATAGACGTGACACTGTGTTGATTATTGACTCTGACTAATTGATTTTGCTTCTCTTTTGGAAGTCGCTTTGGATCCAAAATAATCTGCTAAATGTGATTTTATTATTATTATTATTATTATTATTATTATTATTATTTTAGCATATTTAATTTAATTTAATTTATTTATTTTTAAAGAGAAGACATATTCAGGTCATTATGTACAGTGGGGCAAAAAAGTATTTAGTCAGCCACCAATTGTGCAAGTTCTCCCACTTAAAAAGATGAGAGAGGCCTGTAATTTTCATCATAGGTATACCTCAACTATGAGAGACAAAATGAGAAAAAAAAATCCAGAAAATCACATTGTAGGATTTTTAAAGAATTTATTGGTAAATTCCTTGGTAAAATAAGTATTTGGTCACCTACAAACAAGCAAGATTTCTGTCTCTCACAGACCTGTAACTTTAAGAGGCTCCTCTGTCCTCCACTCGTTACCTGTATTAATGGCATCTGTTTGAACTCGTTATCAGTATAAAAGACACCTGTCCACAACCTCAAACAGTCCAACTCCAAACTCCACCATGGCCAAGACCAAAGAGCTGTCAAAGGACACCAGAAACAAAATTGTAGACCTGCACCAGGCTGGGAAGACTGAATCTGCAATAGGTAAGCAGCTTGGTGTGAAGAAATCAACTGTGGGAGCAATTATTAGAAAATGGAAGACATACAAGACCACTGATAATCTCCCTCGATCTGGGGCTCCACGCAAGATCTCACCCCGTGGGGTCAAAATGATCACAAGAACTGTGAGCAAAAATCCCAGAACCACACGGGGGGACCTAGTGAATGACCTGCAGAGAGCTGGGACCAAAGTAACAAAGGCTACCATCAGTAACACACTGCGCCGCCAGGGACTCAAATCCTGCAGTGCCAGACGTGTCCCACTGCTTAAGCCAGTACATGTCCGGGCCTGACTGAAGTTTGCTAGAGAGCATTTGGATGATGCAGAAGAGGATTGGGAGAATGATGAAACCAAAATAGAACTTTTTGGTAAAAACTCAACTTGTCGTGTTTGGAGGAGAAAGAATGCTGAGTTGCATCCAAAGAACACCATACCTACTGTGAAGCATGGGGGTGGAAACATCATGCTTTGGGGCTGTTTTTCTGCAAAGGGACCAGGACGACTGATCCGTGTAAACGAAAGAATGAATGGGGCCATGTATCGTGAGATTTAGAGTGAAAACCTCCTTCCATCAGCAAGGGCATTGAAGATGAAACGTGACTGGGTCTTTCAGCATGACAATGATCCCAAACACACTGCCCGGGCAACGAAGGAGTGGCTTCGTAAGAAGCATTTCAAGGTCCTGGAGTGGCTTAGCCAGTCTCCAGATCTCAACCCCATCGAAAATCTTTGGAGGGAGTTGAAAGTCCGTGTTGCCCAGCGACAGCCCCAAAACATTACTGCTCTAGAGGCCAAAATACCAGCAACAGTGTGTGAAAACCTTGTGAAGACTTACAGAAAACGTTTGACCTCTGTCATTGCCAACAAAGGGTATATAACAAAGTATTGAGATGAAATTTTGTTACTGACCAAATACTTATTTTCCACCATAATTTGCAAATAAATTCTTTAAAAATCCTACAATGTGATTTTTCTGGATTTTTTTTTTTTTTTTTTCTCATTTTGTCTCTCATAGTTGAGGTATACCTATGATGAAAATTACAGGCCTCTCTCATCTTTTTAAGTGGGAGAACTTGCACAATTGGTGGCTGACTAAATACTTTTTTGCCCCACTGTGTCAGTTAATAGATTCGCATTTTAGAATTAAATACAGTTCAGACCTAATGATTTGAATACTTCACTGTATTTCTTTATTTATTTATGTATATTTTTTCAAATTTCTGTATTAAAATTTATTTTGATTTGTGCCAGTGAGTTTTGCACTTTAAAAATGGTACTTGTATTGTCTACAGAAATTCTACTTTTTTTTTTCTTTTTTTTTATACTGTAATTATACTAAATGTATTATTTATTAAACATTGGTGTCTTTTACATTTTGCTTTTGTTTTTGAAATGCAAAAAGCCATTTGAGGTGGTGTGTTACTGTGATTTTACCATGGTAAAAATCTGTCCTCTTCACATTGTGGCTAAAATCACCCTTTAACTGTGCTAAAATCACTATAATGCATAGCCTCTCAAACGTTATAGCTAATAGAGCTTTTTTGGTGCTTGCAGTGGCAGTAACTGCTGTTCTTCCACAATTTAATTTCTCTCTCTGTCTCTGTTTGTCTTTGTGTTGTTCAAACTCTTAGGTTTACGAGCACTCCTTCACTGCGGACTACATCATTTGCAGTCTGGAAACTCCGTAAGTTGCTGAGCTCATATAACAGTCGCATTAGTTTACAAAGTCCATTTGTCATTATAAACCGAAGAACATCGATGCAGCATTTCGCTGCTCACGTCACATGTCGAAGCCATTCAGAGAACTGAATCTTTCCATACTGCTATCCTGCGGTCCTACCAACGAATTCCCAGCCTGTCTGTCGTGTGATTAGCACAGAGACGTACAGCTGCTGTCACCTGTAATTTTTGGACCTGCAGTGCACAGCGTCTTTGTACATGAAGCAGAATGAAGCATCTATATTTATGAGCTCTGTCAGACGGAACAGATGCTGACACAGCGCTGGGCCGCTGCCCCGGCCGGATTTAACAGCGCACTGGGATATACTATCACTGTTAGATTTCCTGCCGTAGGAATTCCCTCATGGTGCTTTATTCGCCGCGCTGTTGTGTTGGGCTGTGTAGTACACCGTGATGGAATCAATATCTGTTGGCACACGCTCCACTGCACCACATAGAGGAAGTGTGCGCTGTTAGCCCTCTGAAGACGTGAATGTTTGACTGATTACCTGTCTGTCTGTCTGTCTGGATCAGGATGGTCAACTAGTCTACTTATCATCCAATATCCAACTAGTTGATTAGTAATGGCTTTGCTTGTCTTTTACAGGGAAACGTGGATCCTGAACCCTCCAGAAGTGCGAAATGCCCATCTGCAGTATGCAGGATGGGGACCGCGAGGCCAGCAGCTGGTAAAGAAAAATTAAATTACAATAAATAACTGGCAGCAGTGAAAAAATACAGTAGGAACATTTTAGGTTTGACAGATTGAACTAAATTTACAGTATATTTTATTAGCTTTTACTGTAAAATGTTAATATACCAACCAAAGCAATACACTGATAATCACAAAAATACACAGATGGTAATAAGAAAAAAATCACTATTAACTAGCATATTACTTGCATATTGGCTGTTTATTACTACTTATAAAGCATGTATAAATGACTTATTCCACATAAACATTTAAGATGCCTTAATCCTAATCTAAATTTAACATCTACCTTACTAACTATTTAATAAGCAGAAAATTATGAGTTTATCAAGGAAAAATGTGCAGTTAATAGTTAGTTAACAGTGAGAGATGGTCCTTAAAATAAAGTGTGACCAAAAACTACATTTAAGCTGTGTTAAGTTCCGGAACTGCATTCTTTGAAGGCTGCATTCTAAAACTGAATGCGTCACTTCAGCCCTGTTTACACCTGGTATTAAAATGCATTTTGGTTTATATGATCACAAGTAAATAATGGAGCACATTCCCATTTACGCCTGGGGCGAGATTTACTAAACAGGGCAAATTAGCCTTAGAACGCAATTCCATAAAAGCGGGAAATGGGAGGGAAAATTCTATGTGTGATTTACTGACAATGCGCACATTAAAGAACACAGACGCAGCCAGATCATTTCCTTAATGATCAACGCAATCTATAAAGAGCAGCACAAATTACCGCCTGCTTTAAGACATACTTTTTTTGGGCGTTAAATAATGGTGCAAATATCAGTAATTTGACGAGTGCAAACGTTAGTAAATCGCACTGCGTGATTCATTTTAATACTCTCCTCCCATAAATTTAGCGTCTGAAAGGGAAGCTCCTACAAATGCATATTGAAAAAGGTCAGGCGCAAAAATAACTGTGCACACCTTTTCAGTGCTAATAATCCACATCTTTAGTAAATCCAGACAGTACTATTTTAACGCCAAAAAAACAGTTTGTGCTGGCGCAAGCTGTTGGTAAATCTGGCCCCTGGTGTTTTAATCTGTCCGCTTTCAACCACTTTCCTGGTTTCTCTGACGGGAGGGTCTATGAAGATATATGTATCTGCTTTTTCCTGATCTTTCAATCTAATATTACAAAATAAGTTTGCACAAAGTACTTAAAAATTCAAAAGAAGACAATGGAAAATTATACGGAGATAGTAGGTTTTGTTTCTGCTCTGATTGCCACAAAACCACAACAAACGCTGTGGGTTTGTAATAGAATTAGGACTGGTAAGGGACCATTGTGCTCTTTTTTTATTTTTTATTTTTTATTTTATTTTTTTGCCTTCAATACAGGTAAAATTACAGTAATTTTTTAGGTAACACTTTAGTATAGGGACCAATTCTCATTAACTAGTTGCTTATTAACATGGCTATTATTAACATATTGCCTGTTTATTAGTACTTATAAAGCACATATTCTGCATAACCATATTCTACATCCCTAATCCTACCCAATACCTAAACTTAACTACTACCTTAATAACTATTAATAAGCAGCCAATTAGTTTACTGAGACAAAATCATAGTTAATGGTGTGTTAAAGTGTGACCATTTTTTACAGACAGTCATCTTCAGAAGTTTAGTCCTAAAAAGTGGTTTACTATTTTTTTTGTTCTTTAATTCATTTTACCTAGTGATACTTCAGCATGAGACTGTCTCCAAATACTATAATATTTTATTATGGCATGTGTCAGCTGCACTGATAGAACTGCGCTCTATGCCGCTTAAAACACCAAACAGCACTAACTGGAATTCTCTCGCTACAGTGGACACGCACATTCAGTTGATGATGGGGAGGAAAAGGGTAGAATGATAGATGTGATAATGCACCAATTATAACAAAGAATCACAATTTTCACACAACAGCGTGGGACACAGTTAAAGGGGAAGCTAAAGTGACAGTAGATTATGGACTTACAAAGCAACAAAACAAGTGGGTACAACTAGGGTATACATAAATATTAATCCTTAGAAGTCGTAATACACAAACAGCCCTGGGCAAAAAGCAAGCATACGGCGTATGTGCGTAGGGCCCTGACTACACCACTGAGCAGTAGGATGCCAAAATGCTCATACTTTGGTACCAAGTAAGTACAAAAAATAAATAAATAAATCAGTAGTACAAGTGCCGTCTCAATTTGATGTGTGACTTGACAGGCAGCTGCAGGTGAGCACTCACATGTGTATTTGCGTGTGTGCTCTGTAAAGAGCGGCTACGCTTTACGGTAATGCACCTGCACTTGTAAACTGTCAGATGCATTTCTTAGTTAATTTCTCGTCTTGGCAAGGTATTGGTGTAAACACACTTGGTTTGTCTTCAGTGAATGTAAACTTGCAGTATGAAAACAAATCAGATTTATGTCAAAATATCAGATTGGTATACTGTATAAATGCAGCCTGATAGACCTACTGCTGTCTGTTATGGTGTGAATATAATAATCAAACAACAACATTGACCAAAATGAGAAAACCACTCACTGCTCTGCATGTATTTCATGTTCGACTGTTTATTTGAATAATTATTTGTTTACTGCATCAAGAAATACTTTAAGGTTTCATGTCATTGTTGTAATTACTTTTTTTAATTAGTTGCTTTTTAAGGCTGAGTGATATAGCTAAAAATATGCTTGATTTTTTTTTAGAGTAATTAGAGAAACCATCATTTCAATCAAACAGTTAGTGCCAAGTGGATTAAACATGTTTCATCTTTAAAGAACTAAAGCACTGTAAAGCATCTAGTTAAAAATGATCAGTGAATGTTTTCCACAATCAGGGAAAAAACAATATCTAGTCATTTTAATTTGCATGCACCATTAGAGCAACACACAATAATGCACAGCAATATTTACCATCATATACACAAGCACTCAAAAGTTTGGGACCAGTAAGATTTTTAAATGATTTTTAAAATAAATTTATGATGTTCCCAAAGGTTATGACAATAACACAGCAAAAACACAAATTGTGAAATATCATTACAACTGTTATTATTTTACGATTTTAACACATTACGATTACAATTTTACGATTTTTCGACTGTTATGGTTTTAACACGTTACAGCATCACAGATGGACAGAAGTATTCATTTCTTTAAAAGAAAAATCTTACTGACCCCAAACATTTGAACAGTGGTGTATTTGTACTAAAACATTTTAATACAATTTGTAAAAATTACAGAGAAAGACATTTTTAATGAGCCGCAAATTAATCATTGAATCAAAGTCTTCATTTGAATTTGCATTGAAACTAATTCACGTAATTGAATCTACTAATTCTATAATTTACAAAATAAATAAAGATCATGAATAATGACACTGTTTAGGAAATTTTCTGACCAAATGAAAGCAATCATCACAGTTTTCACAGTTTCTGGACCAACTTTAAGTGCTTAGAATATTGTTGTGGTATTGAAACTGATACTGAGCACTGTGAAATTGCTCTGATATTAGTATCAACTATTGAAATTTTGGTATTGTGACAACCCCAATCTGCAGCCACTTTAACCACTTTAGATCCCTGAAAATATGAAAAATAAAAAATAAAAAATCCAATCGCAGAAGTGAATCACACGACCTCCTCCTCCTCCTTTCTCCCTCTCTTCCTGGAAATAATCTCAGTGGTTTATAGCACAGGCACACAAAAGACGAGTTTATGATTTCAAATGTAGAAAAGCTCACCAGCGCTACTCATCTCAGAGACTTTATGAGTGTGTGTGATATTAAATAATTAGGACATCTTGTCGTTCAGGATACATCCTGTGGTGTGTCCTAGATGTCCATGCCAAACATGGTATTATACACATCTCGACATGCATATTAAATATACGCAGCATAAAACTCTCACCTCAAATACAAGAATCTCAACTTTTTTCTAGTACAGATGAGCTGTCAGTTCAGAACACCTTGAACTGAAATGAATTCAGAATAATTCATCTCATCATATATTCATGGGCTTTACTTTATTGGCCTGGCAAAAGAATATTTCAGGATTTCTTCAGATGTGTTTGTTCTGGTTTTTATAGTCAATATCTGACAGCCATTTCTCTCCATTTGACAGAGAAACATTTCATGGAGGAAACAGAAATGTATTTGAATCACAGATATTTATGGAGATTGCTTGCTTTTATAATATTCACACCGCGTCCCTGTTATTATTTTTAAAGTTACCTTGAGACTTTTACACTTGCATACAGCTCCACTTTAGGGTTTTGAAAACAGCATTAAAACCCATTGTGTATTTCTATCTGTCATTATATTCATACATGTTTCAGCCGTATGAATGAGGAGTGCTTGTGTAGCTTGACCTCCTCCGTATGCTGTAACTACACCATCTGGCCCTGAAAAAGCATCTTTTTTTTTTATTGACAGCCATTAAAGTTTAGCCATGTATTTTGGTCCTGTGCCATCTGCAGAACTGCCATTGGGATAAGTGCTAATAGATAGATCATGTTTTTCATCTCGTCTTAATTCATTAAAACATCAAAATTGTGTCAAATTTATTTTTCAAAACAAACAGAAGAGATAAAAGTCTTAAATGACATTTGAAGATGCTTCTTTTAAGGGGTTGTTGTCAAACGGTGCTGTTCCTCTTGTGAAAAGTACACATTAACATTCTTTTAAAAAGAGTACTCATTACAGAAATAGAATACTTTAAAAGATTTACTTAAGCGCAAACTGAATGTAATGTTTTCGAACACTTAACTGCATTTAAATGAAAATGTATGATAGCTTAAATGTATATTTATTGCAATTATGTTATATTTCAAATTTTAGAGTTGCTTTGACCCATACATGTGGGACTTAAATACATCTTTATATGTAGTTTCATTATTGGCTTCATTGTTTTTGAAATATGATTAAAGTGCACTGCAGAATGTGCTGACAACAATTTATGGTAAACTAAAATGTACTTTAATGTCATTTTGATTTAAAAAAAAAAAAAAAAAAAAAGTCATGTACTTAAATATATTTGTAATTACACATTTGTAATGAGGAAGCTGCAGTTTACTGCATTTAAAATATATTTACTTTAAATGTAATATTTAATAATACCCTACAGTTAAACCTACAATCAAGAACATTTTTAAAGATTAAATAAACACAATGATTTAAAAAGTAAAACTTTTAAATTAACATTATCACAAAGTGCACTTTATTAAAAGAAGCAGTCATGAACTCAACTCTCTTTAATTATATACAGGTGCATCTCAATAAATTAGAATGTCATGGAAAAGTTAATTTATTTCAGTAATTCAACTCAAATTGTGAAACTCGTGTATTAAATAAATTCAATGCACACAGACTGAAGTAGTTTAAGTCTTTGGTTCTTTTAATTGTGATGATTTTTGCTCACATTCAACAAAAACCCACCAATTCACTATCTCAACAAATTAGAATATGGTGACATGCCAATCAGCTAATCAACTCAAAACACCTGCAAAGGTTTCCTGAGCCTTCATAATGGTCTCTCAGTTTGGTTCACTAGGCTACACAATCATGGGGAAGACTGCTGATCTGACAGTTGTCCAGAAGACAATCATTGACACCCTTCACAAGGAGGGTAAGCCACAAACAAAGAAGCTGGCTGTTCACAGAGTGCTGTATCCAAGCATGTTAACAGAAAGTTGAGTGGAAGGAAAAAGTGTGGAAGAAAAAGATGCACAACCAACCGAGAGAACCGCAGCCTTATGAGGATTTTCAAGCAAAATCGATTCAAGAATTTGGGTGAACTTCACAAGGAATGGACTGAGGCTGGGGTCAAGGCATCAAGAGCCACCACACACAGACGTGTCAAGGAATTTGGCTACAGTTGTCGTATTCCTCTTGTTAAGCCACTCCTGAACCACAGACAACGTCAGAGGCGTCTTACCTGGGCTAAGGAGAAGAAGAACTGGACTGTTGCCCAGTGGTCCAAAGTCCTCTTTTCAGATGAGAGCAAGTTTTGTATTTCATTTGGAAACCAAGGTCCTAGAGTCTGGAGGAAGGGTGGAGAAGCTCATAGCCCAAGTTGCTTGAAGTCCAGTGTTAAGTTTACACAGTCTGTGATGATTTAGGGTGCAATGTCATCTGCTGGTGTTGGTCCATTGTGTTTTTTGAAAACCAAAGTCACTGCACCCGTTTACCAAGAAATTTTGGAGAACTTCATGCTTTCTTCTGCTGACCAGCTTTTTAAAGATGCTGATTTCATTTTCCAGCAGGATTTGGCGCCTGCCCACACTGCCAAAAGCACCAAAAGTTGGTTAAATGACCATGGTGTTGGTGTGCTTGACTGGCCAGTAAACTCACCAGACCTGAACCCCATAGAGAATCTATGGGGTATTGTCAAGAGGAAAATGAGAAACAAGAGACCAAAAAATGCAGATGAGCTGAAGGCCACTGTCAAAGAAACCTGGGCTTCCATACCACCTCAACAGTGCCACAAACTGATCACCTCCATGCCACGCCGAATTGAGGCAGTAATTAAAGCAAAAGGAGCCCCTACCAAGTATTGAGTACATATACAGTAAATGAACATACTTTCCAGAAGGCCAACAATTCACTAAAAATGTTGTTGTTTTTTTTTTTTTGTTTTGTTTTGGTCTTATGAAGTATTCTAATTTGTTGAGATAGTGAATTGGTGGGTTTTTGTTAAATGTGAGCCAAAATTATCACAATTAAAAGAACCAAAGACTTAAACTACTTCAGTCTGTGTGCACTGAATTTATTTAATACACGAGTTTCACAATTTGAGTTGAATTGCTAAAATAAATTAACTTTTCCACGACATTCTAATTTATTGAGATGCACCTGTATATATATAGGTTTAGGGATGTAGAATATGGTCATGCAGAATATGTTCTTCATATGTACTAATAAACAGCCAGTATGTTAAAAATTGGCATGCAGTTAGTTGATAGTGAGAATTGTTCCCTATACTAAAGTGTTATCAAAAAATCTTAAAATGCCTTAATTTCAATTCCCTTATGCAAATACTCTGAGTTTGCATTGTTTACTGTTCCTTGGCCATGCCTGAATAAATAAGTGTGTGTCATCCAGTGTGCTGTGAAGTGACTGTGGTGTGTTTAAGAGAAATTACAAATCAATGCTTCTCCTGAGCCAGTCCACTGTCAATAGTCCTTCTGATATGTTATTGACGCACCTCATATTCAGTGCAGTGCATGAGCTCCAAGAAAAAACATCATATAACAACAGCATCAAGATGTTCATGATGACATTGGGCCACAAGGACTGTGTTTCCCTTGATTTGAAAGGGGACAGCTTGCAACAGTATATACTTTCACAAACAGGAGCCACAAAAAAAAAGAGGTTCATAACATTTAAAATTGTATAGACCCCTTTTTACACCCAATGGTGGGTTTACAAGCACAACCACACATCCTGATGGCAGTGGAATGTATTCAGGAGTATTGACTAGCTGGTCCAGGGGTCAGATTTTCTGGCCACTCCAGCCGTCTTTCTTTTTTTCAGATTACTTCATGAACCATAAATAAAACCCTTTAATTAGGTTTTTAAGAATAGATGAAAGAATAAACACTTTCTTTGTAGTCTATTAGCAGTTGCACCCCCAAAATACCTAATGCAATGTGTGAGCGATTCATAAGTAAACCCACTGAAATAAACCAAAAATTAAAGGGTTAGTTCACCATAAAATGAAAGTTCTGTCATCATTTACTCACCCTCATGTTGTTCTAAACCTGTATGAATTTCTTTCTTCTGTTAAACGCAAAAATAATTTTGGTAACCAAATAGTTGGTGGTATATAATACATTACCGGTCAAAGGTTTAGAATAATCAAGATTTTGTAAAGATTAAAGATTTTGAAAGAACTCATGAGCTCGCCAATAATATTGTAAATATATTATTACAATTTAAAATAACTGTTTTATATTTTGATATATCTTAAAATTTAATTTATTCTGGTGATGGCAATCTAAATTTTGCATGTCTTTAGTGTCACATGATCCTTCAGAAATCATTCTAATATGCTGATTGATTTTCAGTTATAAATAGTTGTTCTTATTATTATCAATGTTGAAAATTTTTGTTTCTTAATATTTTTGTTATACATTTCTTTTCAGGATTCTTTGATGAATATAAAGTTCAAAAGGGCTCCAGAAATGGAAATCTTTCTAACATTATAAATGCCTTTATGGGCACTTTTGATCAGTTCAAAACATTCTAATCAAATCAGTATATTAAAATGATTTCTGAAGGATCATGTAGCCCTGAAGACTGGAATAATAGCTGCTGAAAATTCAGCTTTGCCATCACATGAATAACTTATGGTCACACTTTAGTTTGGGGACCAATTCTCACTATTTACTAACTATGACCTCATTAAACTCCTAATTTGATCCCTAAACTAAAGTGTTTCCCAAATTGCATTTTAATATATTCACATAAAATAAATAACTTATAAAAAGTTATTTTAAATTGTAATATTGTTTCCCAATATTACTCTCTTCACTGTATTTTGTGTCAAATAAATAAGATAAATAAGAGACTTCTTTCAAAAACATTAAATCATGATTATTCCAAACTTTTGACCAGTAGTGTATATTTATATCATTAAGGAAATAAATAAATTAATTGACAGCAGTACTGGAACCACCAACTGTTATTTTACCAGTAATATAGCTCTAAATATGTAATGAAGTTGCACCAGGAAGCGCAAAAAAAAAAAAAAAAAGAGCTTTAATTACAGTATTCGACGAAGGTCAAAGTAAATGAGAAGCAATGGGGGGAAAAAATACAATACTGCAATCACACACATTCCTATCTGGGAAAACAGATTTCTCGGAGGACTGCCGGGTTAGCCAAAAAAACATTGGGCAATTTGCTCTTTGATTTTTACCGAGGTTGTGCAAGCAAAACACAGACATGTTTGATTCAGACAAGGTTAGTATGTCTGAAAGACAAATTGACCTGACCCCTTTAGGGAAAACTGATCCTGTTCGAATTTTAAACATATATGCATCAATCAATCAATTATCATTATTGATTTTTTCAGATTTTTCAGTCATTTTAATTTGGTTAAAATATATAGATTTATGTTCAATTATTGTAAATATTTGAAACTTTGAACTGAATAAATCATTATAATCATTCTAGCTGTTGGCACAATTTTTTAAAAGGCTCTTGGTTTTGGTCTGATCAAGTTCTCTTTTAGAAGGTTTTCCATTTAAAAGTCAAAATGTCCTGTCATCTTCCCCCAGGACCTTTTTCTGTGATCTTAAGCATAGAGAGTGTTCCTTTTCATTTCTGAGTGCAGAGGTTATTTTAAAGATGGTGCTATGGAAGTCATTTTATAAATGAAACTGCAGGTGACTCTTCTGAATCTTTAGAAATGATCATGGCTTGATACTGACACTCACTAAAGCAAAATAATAATAATAATAATAATAATAATAATAAATAATAATAAAAAAATTACAAAAAAAAAAACCTTTGTAAAGGCCTGAGTTAAATGAAAAAACATCTTTGAAACTGCATGAGCTCTCTGTCAAACTGTCCTTTATTTACTAAGAAAACATACAACAACTTTCAGAACTGACAACCTACCCAGTCCAAAATAAATACATAAATAAATACCATTTATTGAGACTAAAATGCAAAAATGACTCAAAGACATAATGCCAACTTGACTTGCCAAGTCAAGGTGAAAGCAATATAAATATGATTCATCCAAAAAAGCAGAAGAACTCACATTTAAATGTGTAAAGGTTCACCAAACCATGTTTCTGTGTAGCAGCTGCTGTCTTTAGATCCTTGTGAAGAATCTTGGTGTTATAAACCAAAGGGTGAAGTTTATTTTAAACAAGATGTCTGATTATATGAGTTTGACCTCAACTGAATGACAAAATTGAAAATTTGCTGAAAATGGACAGGGTATCCAAAATGTAGAGCTTGTTTCTTCATTGGAACAGATTTGGAGAAATTCAGCATTACATCACTTGCTCACCAATGGATCTTCTGCAGTGAACGGGTGCCGTCAGAATGCGAGTCCAAACAGCTGATAAAAACATCACAATAATCCACAAGTAATCCACAAGACTCCAGTCCATCAATTAGTGTCTTCTTTTCAAAAAAAAAAAAAATAAATAAATAAAAGACATGTTTATAATAAACTAGGTGTTTTAAAACTTCAGACCATCCTTATATCCATAATATTGCTTTCTCAGGTGAAAAAGTTGTCTTGTCTGAATCAGGAGAGAAATATGCGCAGATCAGATCGCAGCATGTATATACGCAAACCAAAGAACTTTTATAACTGCAAAGGGGCAGTTCCTAAAGGCACAGTAGCAAAAACCCTGAATGTTTCTAAGGGTCAGAGAGAGGGTGAAAACAAAACAACTTACTAATATTATAAATGGACCTCAGGGTGAAAAAATGTAATAATAAAAACGGTATGATATGACCCCTTTAAAGTTCTCCATGCACACTGTAAATGTCATCCCCAGTAAACCCCTCCTGGCCTATCCATCAAATTTTGATTGCAGTGTGTTTGTGTTTCTATCCATTTCTCTAGATTTTTATATTTGAGAATAACATCTATTATCGGGCCACTGTGGAGAACAGATCCATCCGTCTGGTTTCCACTGGGAAGGAGGGTGTGATATTCAATGGCCTAAGCGACTGGCTCTATGAAGGTAGGGAAGATTTGTATAAAAACATGGACATTCATTTTTATGCCTTGCAAAGTTAAATGAGGTTTTGTCAGGACAAATGTTGGCTAGAAAAATCTTTATCTTTATCGAGACCTGAGAACTAAGGTGAACATTCAACAAATCAAAAGCAAGTATGCATCTTTAAAGATTATGAACTGTAATCTATATAAAAGCAAATTGCATCTGATGTAGAAGAGGCAGATTTTGATAGTGATAGATGATGATAGATTCTGTGCATTGTCAAAGAATCAAAGCAAGAAAAATCAATATCCCAGCATCTCCCAGAATGCACCACTGCCTTTGACAAGACTCAGTGGTTGTGGATTTTTGCCTAGTGTGCTGTGAGTCTCCCATTTAAACTTTAATCTGGGCTCATATTGCAGAGACTGACCCTTGCCATGAGTTTATGAGGCGCCGAAGGTCTCGAAATTGACACGTATTATTTATTGAAGGGGATGAATGTATTAAAGAGAGCAGAGACTCATCCTGACCTATTTCTGATGCTCCTGATCTCTTTGCTTCAGTTTTCAGTATGTATGATTTATCTTTCTATTAGTCATCCACCATATTTGCATTCTTTGTTTGTTTGTTTGTTTTTAACATATTGATTGGACTAGTTTTAGCTCAGTGATTCTGATTGGATGACCCACATTCAAAGCCATTGTTGCACAGCTATTAATCACACACCTGTGATGTCATTTGAATTCTGTATTAATGTGCAAAGTTGCTTGGTAACCCTAAACAGACTACAGGGTGAACTCCATCATGCTGAAATCATTCTCTGACATTTCGAATATACAACACATCTGGGTGCATTGGATATATATAGGATATATATATATATATATATATATATATATATATATATATATATATATATATATATATATGTATGTGTGTGTGTGCAAATGCATTGTTGTTTATATTAGTTAAATATATGTCTTTGAAATGTGGTTAAAGTGTACTGCTGAATGTACTGACATGCATTTATGGTGAACTAAAATATATTTTAATGTTTTTTTTTGTTTTTTTTTAAATCCTGTAATATAATGTATTTTAATACATTTGTAATTACACATTTTTAAAGATGAAGTTGCAATTTAGTGCATTTAAAGTATATTAAAGTGTATTAACTTTTAAGAAATTACATGTGGTTTAGTAGGTTAGTAAACAAGTAAAATCTCATCAAAAATAAATAAAAAATAATGATTTGACGTACTTTAAAACTTTTAATTTGAGGTTGTTACAAAGTGTACTTAATGCGTGTTAAGAAACAGTCATGAAAGTGTAATGTCTTAAGACTTAAATGACCTTTTAATACATTAATATTATACATATATACATACACACACACACACACATATATATATCGTTTTAAGATTTAAAGTACACTACACTGTAAATTTCAAAATGTTAATGTTACTTGGAAAAAAATTACTTGAAAAACTTAATGCCTCAGAAAAAATCTTAACTACAGTAATCTTGACTAGATTTTGTCAATATTGCAAGATTTTATTGCAAGATTTCTGAGCCAATATTGCAAGATTTTTTCAAGTAAAGTTAACAAATTGAAATTTACAGTATGTAGATGTATATTCAATACAATTCATAATTCCACCTTTCTTCATTCTGTCTGATAATCTATGAACACTTCTTAATGCATAGCGAGTTCCTGCTGGCATGCTACTGAATTTTTGGCAATGAACAAGTGTTTAATTCTAGCAATAGAGCAGTATCACAGCAATCTTGGAGTGAGACAGAACAATGTCCTGCCAAATGAGGAAAAAAAATAAAAAATAAAAAACCTGTGGCTGTAATACAGAAACTTCTTATCTTGATTCTGGACTTAAGATTTGAACAAGTGAAATTACCATGGTTATTAATAAGATAGGATAGGATGTTTCTGTAATACAGTCCCAGGACTCCAAATCCCAGAACCCTGCTTCCAGTCCGTGCTGCCCACATTGTGATCCAACCTGTTGGTTCAAGTTTACATGTGCCCCATGGAGCCTCTCTGAACTGTCCTTGACTTCCTGTCCATGGGTTTTAAGGTTAGTTATTGTTCATGTGAATGGCTCGCATCCGTCAAGTTCACCCGCAGATCCTCTGAATGATTAATGAATCGTCAAGCTTTGTGCAGTCTGAGGCTGTTGAATACAAATCGAAAGTCTGTTCTGTGTTTGGAGGAGAACAGGTGGCCATGCATTCATTGACGATGGAGTTTATGCCTACTGGACCCTTCTGGATATGGAGTTCCCTGATGTGCTTAGGGAAAGGTTAATGTATGTTAATTCAGATTACCCATGCCAACCAAAAAAGGCTAAAACAACCGGTATCATCATTACGAGAGCAGTTTAATTCCTCCAGCTGTATGGAGTTGCATTAAAGTTGAACGATCCACAGTGTTCATTTACTTAATGTGATTTGAAAGTGGCTGAAAGTTATTATGAGGAAAGTGTTCTAATCAACTTCACCCCTACACATTCTCCTCTCTGTAATTTGAAGATCAAGAATGTAGATTGTCGCATTGTTGTGAGTATGCTTTCTTAGAGTAGTTCATCACTTTGCCGAGAGGATATTAATTACCTCAATCAGTCTGCATAATCAATGCTGAGTTTTAATTACCCCTGGATAATCAGTGAACCGCATGTAGTTCTTGCTGTGGCAGACCACGTCTGCTGTAATGAAGTTCATGAAGTGAACCCTGCAAGAAGCTGACAGTAAGGCGCTCTTCTTGCAGTCTTGCGGTGCGCGCTTCTGCATGTTCACAAGATCATAGGACGTCCTGTTTGATTCAGAAAGGTGCTCACAAATTACTGATGTCCTTTTTTCCCAAACTGCAGCAGTGCAGACTTCATTGCAACAATGAAGTGTAAATATTGGCACTTGTGGTTTTATTTGAAATAATTATTTTGAAAAAGACTTTTTGGAGCCTATTTAAATATTTAGTTATTTGCAGACACCCTCTTAAATCTGTTTTTCAGGAATCGAGTGATGAGGCTGGTGGAGTTTTTATTTTAATAGAATTTTAAAATTAAGAGATTAGTAAATCAAATGCAAAATAATATGATTTGTTCTGGTGTTTTGAAGCAATGCTCTGTTTCAAAGGATTGATTTTGTACATTTTTGCAGTTAGTGCATCGCACTGTGGTTGCTAACAACATAAAATGAAAACATTTAATCCAAAGCTATTTCATCTTCTGTTCATAACTATAATCCAGAAAACTTTTTTTTTCTCAAGTGGGTTTTTAAGGAACAGCTTCCTTGTAGTTCCTATTAAGCCCACTAAGCTAAGAATATACATTAAACCTTTTATATGAATGTAATTTTGTCAGGTTATGACAAAACTTTAGCGTTTAGATGATTTATCATCCATTTAATATTTATCTTATTGGGGAATATTTTTAGATATGTATCAGAAATGAGTAAAATTTGAGCTTAATATGATTACTTTTTTCCTAATGATGTAATTTTAAAGGAAAAGTTCAGCCAAAAAAAAAAAAAAGGCTGAAAATTTACTCAGGCCATCCAAGATGTAGATTAGTTTTGTTTTCTTCATCATAACAGATTTGGAAAAATTTAGCATTAAATCACTTGCTCACCAATGGATCCTCTGCAGTGAATGGGTGTCGTCAGAATGAAAGTTCAAACAGCTGATAAAAACATAAAATAATCCACAAGTAATCCACACAACTCCAGTCCATCAATTAATGACTTGTGAGTGAAAGCTGTGTGTTTGTAAGAAACAAATTCATAATTAAGGTGTTTTATTTTTAAACCATTGTTTCTGGCCATAATCCAAAATAACGCTTCCTCCAGTGAAGAAGTCCACCTCCTGTTGTCCTCTTACATTAAAAATCACCGACAGATAAGTTTAGATGTGTTTTGGACTGTTTTCACTTGCAAACTGTGCTTGATCTGTGGCTACTTCTCTCCTGATTCAGATGAGACAAACATGCAGCTTTTCACTTCACAAGATGTTTTTGATGGACTTGTGGATTATTGTGATGTTTTTATTGGCTGTATAAACTCTCATTCTGATGGCACCCATTCACTGCAGAGGATCTATTGGTGAGCAAGTGATGTAATGCTAAATTTCTTCAAATCTGTTCAGATAAAGAAACAAACTCATCTACATCTCCATAGCCTGAGGGTGAGTAAATTTTCAGCAAATTTTCATTTTTGGGTGAACTATCCCTTTAAGCACTAAATCTGGCAGAACCTACAGCACTCCATACAGATTTTGAAACGTTTATGACAGACCTCCCTACACCTCACAGCGGTATGCTGCTGCCCAGCATTTCTCGCCTTCCATTTACATTAAATTCAGCAGTTTCCGATGTTTTGACGCTCTCGCCACTTGGTTTACACTACTGTCAATCCCACAATCTCTCATACAAGCCTGCCATTCAGCTCCTATAGAGAATTAACTGAAAATGCTGCTCACTCTGCGCCAGTGAACATACATGTTAAGAAAGCCAAACTTCCCAGCCTCAGTACTCATTGCAGTTGGCTGTCCTCATATGACCTTATGTTTTGTTTGGAACAGCCTCTGATGCTTATATAGCTGAAATGAAGTGATTTTTATTAAAGATTCATTTACTTTAATATCATCTCTGTTTTGTCATCTGACTTGCATCCTATTGCTCACTAATCTCATTGGCTGGTTGTGAAAAGACACTATGATGTGTGGACAGCTTCTTGTTTTTCTGATAACTAGATATCATTAATCTGATTAAAGCCTGTGTTCAGTTTGTGTGCTGTCATTCCAGTGTTTAGACTGCATTCGCTTACTAAGGCTCTCTACTGCCCCCTGCTGAAGTGAGCTACTAAACTGACCTACATTGGTTACAAAGAGATAAAACAATTTAAGGGGCTTTACCTTTTAAATATTCATCACTGTTTGAAAGTTTTGTTTGAAAGAAATGTAAGGTTTTATTCTGCAAGGATGCACTGAATTGATCAAAAGTGACAGTAAAGATATTTGTTATAATGTTTTAAACTTTCTACCTTCTGTTCATCAAGGAATCTTGGGAAAAAAATATTAAGCATCACAACTATTTTAAACATTAATAATAAAAAAGAAGTTTGCAGCAAATCAACATATTAAATTGATTTCTGAAAGAACCATGTAACACTGAAAAATGGAATAATAGCTGCTGAAATTTCAGCTTTGCCATCACATTGTAGTATTAATTCACAATAGTAATGTTTTTACTGTATTGATCAGACTTTTACACCGTAAAAAGCGATCAGTTGACTTTACTTAAAAATTGAGGAAACCCGTTGCCTTAAAATTATTAAGTAAAGGAAATTCATGCAAAATTAAAAGAAAAAAGTTAAATGAACTTGACAATTCTGAGTTACATTAACAAATAAACAAAAGAAAATGTGTTGTGGTCACTTTTTATTTTAAGTTGGACTAACTTAAATTCATTAAATTGCGACTTAAAAGTGTGAATCTACTTAACTTAAAACTAAGAAGTTAATCTGAGTTCTGTCTACTTAATTAAATTGAGGAAACCCGTTGCCTTGAGAAAATTAAGTAACCACAACTTATTGTATTTGTGTAATTACAATTCACTTGAGACTGATTTGATGTAATCTTATTTTACTGAATTCTTTCACATTGAAGGCTACTAATACAATTCTCAAAAATACTAAATTGTTCAAAACAGATAGCACACTAACATTTCTATGAAGAATTGTCAAAAGCAAGTCAACTCACTCTTATTTATATATAGCACTTCAAACAATACAGATTGTGTCAAAGCAGCATTACATTGTTAAACAGGAAAACAGTGTCAATAATGCAAACAAAATTCAGTTATGCATTAAAGCAGCTCTAAAAAGAGGACAAAAGTAAACCGTCAATATTTCATCGTTGATTCAGTGATGTCATCAACATCCAGCTCAGTTCAGTTCCCTTCAAAAAGTGTCTCTGCAATCAAGTCGTTAATATTGCCAAAAATTAAGTGTCCCCAAATAAGCAAGCCAAAGATGACAGAAATGGAGAAAAAACCTTGGTAGAAAGCAGGCTCAGTCGGGGGGCCAGTTCTCCTCTGGCCAGACGAACCAACGTGCTGTTTGTCATCGTGGTCTTTGCTGAGGTTTTGTGCCGATGAGTGGTATAGGTGATGAGGCCTTCACTGGGGATCTGTCTTTGGGGCTCATCTAGTTGACATGGTCTCTGCTGACATTCAGGGCTGTAGAGTTGTCTCCACCATCTGGACTGGGTGACTGCAGTGACCATCTGATCTGGATACAGACTAGATCCGGATGGCTACGGTGACCTCGGAATAAGAATAAAACAGACTAATATTAACACAGATGCCACACTTCTTACGATGTAACAAGTACATTAGGTGTTATTGACATTGTTATTGTTAGCGAACACCTTCAGAATGAGACGTGGCCTTTTTGGGACTAATTTAACAGACACTTCAAACATTACAATTACTATATTGCAAGACTGTCAAAGTAAATAACTTACCACAATTCGCCCACACGAAAGAAGAATGTATAATCCATTAAATAGTCCCGCGCTGACACTTCTGCTTAAGCGTGTTCTTAGCATATGCCTGAAATGAGATGAGAGCCATTAACACAAAATGGTTGACTAGGAATAACCGCAGTCTCATTTAGACATCATTTATACTGCTTGACAAAATAAACACTCTTAGGATGCATTCAATTAAAACTCTACTTATCATACAGTGGATAACAATTAACAAATAAACAATTTAGTTTAGTTGGGTTCATAAAGAACACTACCAGTCAAAAGGTTTTGAACAGTAAGGTCTGTTTTTATTTTTTTGTTTGTTTGTTTTTTTTTTTCAAGTTTTTAAAGAAGTCTCTTCTTCTCACCAAATATTTCAAAATATTTAAATATTTGTGTACATTTATAAATATATATTTAAAAATGTTACTATTTTTGTTGTACTTAGGATCACACAAATGCAGGCTTGGTGAGCAGAAGAGACTTCTTTAAAAAAATAATAATAATAAAAAAAATAAAAAAAAACATTAAAAATCTTACTGTTCAAAAACTTTTGACTAGTAGTGCATGTTCACCTGTTGGAGCTGAATTGGGGGGAAACTTCTAATTAATTTTTATTTAAAGCTGCAATTAACCAATTAAAATTCTGGTACATTCAAAGATGGTACATTCATTACTCTTGCAATAGTCAAGTGTTCACGCACCTGAATAATATCTGGATGCACAATAATGAGAAGTACACACATAAGTGCCTCCATACAGCAGAGACTGATGTGGCAGGTGGAGCTAGAACTGACTTCATGAACTGCCCTGAAACACAATTGAAAAACGATTATCATAAATATAAATATAGCTTCACAATGCTCATTTTGGCTTCTGTCAGACTGATATTTAGTCTTTACTGAATCGTTTCAGTGTGCTTTTTTAAATTATTTTTAAATTGTAAACGCCTCTCACAGGCTCGCGTGAGCGTCCGGGATCCACGACAAAACCTATTTTACTACAAGAACAAACACTTCACACCAGATAAAGTTTTGAAAATATTAAATATATTATTGTGAAGTTACGTGTTTTAATGACCAATTTAAACAACTAAAAGGGATAAACATAAATTTACCTCAGACTGTATCTTGAACCACCTCAAGCGCAAATACACCAACAGGGATTGCCCATGTAAAATAACAAAGAGGGGAATTTGAAAACTTGTTAACACTGAAAAATAGAAATTTAGAGTGAAATTTAACATTACATGGACAAAACGACAAATAAAAGTAGATTTATAAAGCTTAGCACCCATCCATTCGCGGCTAATTTCAAAGGGTTTATTTTGCTTCAATTACCACCTGGCAACACTTTAAGCATTACCATTACAGTGTTTTTGCTTACATATTTATAGACTGTGGAAGTAAATAACTTACCGCCGTTTGACAATATATAAAAAAGCATGCAAATATCTTTTGAAAATGCCCGCGGTAGCACAAGTGCTTGCACGCGTCTGTCGGAAGCGCCGGCAACCCGCCAAAATAAAAGCCTGCTGATTTTAAGTATGAAAATGAAAAAAGAAGTAAATATTAGTAATATTAAGTTTACTATATAATAATTATATTTTTATTTAATACACACTTTTTATTTTAAAAATACAGCTAACTAAAACAATAAAACAGAATAAAAACATAATAAAAACATGATTTTTGAAAATTATAGTTATCTGTTTTTGCAAATAAATTCTTCATATATATATATATATATATATATATATATATATATATATATATATATATATACGTTACGTGTTATGAGAACCAGGCTGAAAATCTAATGTGCACCTCTGTCTATAACACATGCACAAAGGAGTCACATGTTCGACCTTTTCATTGAACACAAAGAAATTAAGTTTATTGAACTTAATTGCAATGCTTTAAGTAACATAAAGTAATAAAAACTCGATCAAACTGAGTAATGTCAACAGAGCAGAAACAAGTAAAATGAACGTAATTTTACTAAGTTAACAGTGCATCATCTTTTACAGTGTAATGTTTGATCAAATGAATGCAGCTTTGGTAAACACAGCAGCCTTAAAAAATAAATAAATAAATTATATTGACCTTAAACTTTACAACTGTACAGTATAAGTATTAGATTATATTTATTTCTAGTGAATAGTTCTCTCAGAATTACAGCATGAATCACATTCATTAACACTGTGGATGGTCAGGACGGTCGACTAGTCGTCTTGTTCACAGCGTAATTTCTCCTGTGTGACTGCAGCAGCAGGAGTGCTTTGAGTTTTTCACTGGCAGCGTTTCTGAAGTGTGACACAGCTGGAGCTCTACAAAAAATAATAACGACATTGGTTATTTCTTTTGATAGCGGCCATACATTATAGAATGCTCTTTATGAAATCTTCATGAGGTGAAGCAACTCATGGTAATTTATTAATACAAAGAACAAAATTCAACAATTGTCTGAGTAATTGCAGTAAAATAATTTTATTTTAACAATTTGGTATTAAAATAAAGCAATGAATTTATCTTAATTAAAATAAAGACAAACTTAAAGACTAAAAATACAAATGTTGCCTTGGCAGCTAAGTGAAATAAAATAAGTAAAGGTAGTAAATTACTAAAACTAAAACTGATATAAAAATAAATCAAAGCTAAATATAATTAAAACTAATAAAAACAATAACAACGATAGGAGCACATAACAAAATTACTCAAACTTGAAATAAATTCAAATTCAAATATGAAATCTGTTAAATATTTCTTTATGAAAGAACACTGCTATGTTTCGTTTTTTTTTTTTTTTTTTTTTTTTAAAGAAGCCAAACCACAAAAGTTGCACTAACATGCAGTAGCGTTTGTAATGACAAATGGCTTTAGTTGAGTGATTGTGTTCGCATGCGCTAGCGGAGCTGATCAGACCTTCACAGGCCTTCACCCTCATTGAATTATCTTCTCAATGAACTCCAGCTAATTAAGTTGCTAATGGTTTGTTAGAAGCCTGTTATTACCCTGATGAATCCAATGAAGGTGATGAACAATGCTAAAGTCATGTTTGTTAGGCTCTTTTGAATTTAAATGAGAATCTTAGAAATGTGCTGCTTACAGACATAGACATGTGCTGACGTGTGGAACGTGAACAGTGGACTTGTTGGATTGATCTCTCATTGGTGCAGTATGATCAATGTATAGCAGAAATCAGCAGACTCTAAAGAGGACATACTGTATGTACTCTATTTAGATCATCTGAGTATATTTAACTAAAGTGTGTGTCCAGGGAAAAAGGGCAAGAGAACAGCTTTTGTAAACTAAATTTGTTGTCTTTTGTAAGTTTATTGTCTACATACACATCTTCCTGAGACATATTCATACTCAGAGAGGGAAAAAAAGAAAGAAAGAAAGGTGAAATGGTGTATTAGGAAGAAGTGAATATTTAAGTATTGAGTGAATATTTACTTCTGTGTTGAAAATTTGGTCACATTTTATTTCAAGGTCCAATTCTCGCTATTAACAAACCATTAACTACAACCTTTGCCTCAATAAACATTAATAAAATTTGCTGCTTATTAATAGTTAGTAAGGTAGTTGTTAAGTTTAGGTATTGGGTAGGATTAGGGATGTAGAATATGGTCATGCAGAATATGTGCTTTATAAGTACTAATAAACAGCCATTATGTTATTAATAGGAATGCTAATAAGCAACTAGTTAATAGTGAGAATTTTATTTATTTCAAAAAAAATAAACTTTCCTGTGGGATGGCAGGCAAGTTATGCCCATATCTTGCAATTTTGAGTTAACGTTTTCCAACTCTGACTTTATCATAATTGTAAAATTTTATAACACAGTTTTGACATAATTTCTTGTGATTACGATTTGAAATAAAAGCTTAAAATTTAGAAATTTGCAATTCTAAGAAAGTTTGAATTGTAAACTTAAAAGTATAAACTTGCAGTTAAAAAAAAAAGTCTGAATTGCGAGATAACTAAAAAGTGCAAGATATAAACTTGTAATAAACAAGTAATAAAAAGATATAAACTGTTATAAACTCGCAATTCTGAGAAAGCCCAAATTGTGAGATGTAAACTTGCATTAAAAAAAAAAAAAAATCAGAATTGTGAAATGTTAACTCAAAATAGTTAGATATAAGCACACAATTCGACGGTCTGAATTGCGAATGTAAATTTGAATTTTGAGAAAAATAGTCAGAATTGCAGGATGCTAACTCAACATTGCAAGAAATAAATTTGTAATCGTGAGAAATAACATCAGAATTTTAGGTAACACTTTAGTATAGTGACCAATTCTCACTATTAACTATTTGCTCATTAGCATACTTATTATTAACATATTAGCTGTTTATCAGTACTTTTAAAGCACATATTCTGCATGAGCTTATTCTACATCCCTAATCCTACCCGATACCTAAACTTAACTACTACCTTACTAACTATTAATAAGCAGCAAATTAGGAGTTTGAGGCAAAATACATAGTTAATGGTTTGTTAATAGCAATAATTGTACCTTAAAATAAATTGTGACCATATTCTATGTTATAAACTTGCAATTCTGTGAAATAAATTGCAAGAGTTGCAAGATATAAAGTCAAAATGTGTCACTCCATTACTAAAACGTTTACCAGGTTTAATAGTAGTAGTTGTTGTTGTTGTTGTTGTTGTTTTGGATAATGGGAGGAAAATGGATAATGGAAATGCTGGGTTTAAACAGTAAAGTTTTATGGCCTGAACTATCAGCTCATTTTCCCCCTATTCCACAGCTGTGTCCTCTGATTAAAAAGGACAAGTGTGAGAGGACTGTGTGTGTGCTAGACACAGCATTACTGTCCTCCAACTCTCAAAATGCACACTCCTGTTTCATCCGTCATTCAGCTCTGCCATTAAACCTCCCTGTGTGAGTAATCAACAGCCCAACAAGCTTCCTGGCTCACTACTGAGAGTGTGAGTGTGTGTTTGGCAGAAGAAAGGGCACAGAGACACAGAAAACAGCAGTGAGAGAGAGAGATGTGTTTGCAGGCTTTCTGACATCTTATGCCTAATGAGAGCCATTTTTGCTGTTTTGTACAGAGATGTCTGCGGCAGACTTGCTTTGGTTCATCCACGGGTCAGCATCTCTGTAATGATCAGATTCATTGAAAAGCTGCCATGATAGTCACAAGCATTTTTTTTTCTAAAATATCCACATCATGCTCTCTAGACATTAAAATACGTTATTGAAACTCTCAGCTGCTGATGCAGTTATTGTCCTCAGTGGCATTAAGGCGCTAGTTCAACCAAAAAATGTGAATCTGAAAGTTTTCCAAGCTATTGTGTATGGACCCATAGCTCGAAATGCACAGGATTGTGGGATATCATTGGCAGTGAAGGATACATCTGTGCTGCGTTCTGATGCAGTTAAATTGCTTTAAATGAATAGTTCACTCAAACATTTAAATCAAAATGTTTTGAAAGCTATATGGACCCATAACAGGATTATGGGATAACACTGGCAGTGAAGTATACATCTAGAAGTTAACCAAATGCAAGCATCTCTTTAGGCAAGCTGTTAAGCCGACATGGATCCGGATGTGCCTTCTTACTGACGGAAAAGTGGTCACACTTTATTTTAAGGTCCAATTCTCGCCATTAACAAAACATTTGCCTCAATAAACTCCTAATTTGCTGCTTATTAATAGTTAGTAAGGTAGTTGTTAAATTTAGATATTGGGAAGGATTAAGGATGTAGAATACGGTCATACAGAATATGTGCTTTATAAGTACAGATAAACAGCCAGTATGTTAATAATAGGCATGCGAATAAGCAACTAGTTAATAGTGAGAATTGATCCTTGTACTAAAGTGTTACCTGAAAAGTCAACATTTTTAATGCTTTGAAGCCAACATTAAAAAATGAATTGAGCAAGGAAGAGTTTTGTGGCTTGAACTTACAGTATGCAATATCAAAACGAATGTAATATTTCCCAAATGTCTGCTACAAATAAAAGTAGGTGAAAATACACAACTTAAATACATAGACTATATAAATTAATGGCATTACAAAAAAGTGCTGCAGGTTAACACTGACAGAAAATGCCTTTTAAATTTGAACATTGTGCAATTGTACATGAATTTGTGGAAACCAGATTTACTTAAGATTCAAAATTTTATTTACATCAAAACCCACACCCTCATTTCAGGTTAAACATTTTCATTCAAATTTGGTAAACATGTAGAAAACAATGTTATTCAAAACCACAAATTTGAAATTATTAGTATTACATTACATATCAATATAATATATTATTTTTGTAACACTTTATTGTAAGGACAGTTTCTTAGTATTAACTAGCTGCTTATTAGCATGCATATTACTAGCATATTGGCTGTTTATTAGTACTTATAAACCACACATTAATGCTTTATTCTGCATGACAATATTTTACCCCATTTTACCTTAATCTAACCCCACCTAAACTTAACAACTACCTTACTAACTATTAATAAGCAGCTAATTAGGAGTTTGTTCAGGGAAAACCCTTGGTTAAGAGTGAATATGTGTTATTATTTTATATTAATTCGTGTTAATTAATGTACACTACTAGTGTCGATAAGATTTCATAACATTTTTGAGGAAGGGTTATTTATTTATTTTTTTTATTTATTTTTTTTTTTTTGTGGTCACCAAGGCTAGATTTATTTGATCAAAAATACAACAAAAACAGCAATATTGTGAAATATTGTTTCAATAAAGTGTTTTCTGTTTTGACTTATCACTATAATTTTAAATAACTGTTTTCTATTTGAACATATTTTAAAATGTAATTTATTCCTGTGATTCAAAGCAGAATTTTCATCATCATTACCCCAGCCTTCAGTGTCACATGATCCTTCAGAAATCATTCTAATATGCTAATGTGCTGCTCAAGAAAATAATATTGAAAACATTGAATTTTAATATTTGTGGTACATTTTGGATTTCTTGATGAATAAAAAGTTCAAAAGAAAAGCTTTTTTTTTGTAATAGAAGTCTAACATAATGTTTTTATGAATTTAATGCATCCTTGTTAAATAAAAGTATAAATTTAGATTTTAAAAAAAAATCTGACTGACCACAACCAGTATATATTACCATAACATATTCATATTAATTCAAAATAAAATTGAAAACAAAAACAGAAATATATAAACGTAGTCTAACAACTATTAATAACTGTCAGAATCCTCAGATGTCAACATAAGCTCTCTGAGCACATTCGTTAACTCACTCTCTCTGTAGGTGATGAAGTGAGCAGATCTCTGCTGAACATGTGACTTCCTGCCCAGTTGAGCACAGGAAGAGGGGTCAGACCCTATTTCCGCAGCCTTTGGTGGCATCCAGAAATTGCTTTTTTCCCTGAGATTGTAGAAGAGAAGGGGCACTTGATGGAGAGGGCCGGCACTCACTCTCGCTGGCCCCACTGAGATTACAGTCCGCCCCGTGATTTATGGGCCAGAACCTTCCACGCTGCCTCTGTGTGAGGGAAGCAAAGATTCATACAGAAACAGGTGGTTACGGAGAAATGCTCTTAACTGCGGCCAGGTGCATCGACTGTATCCGAATGAAGATGGGAAATCTGAGTGTGTGTGTGAAGATGTTGCTGGAATGAGACCTGAGAGACGCTGTGTCATGGATGATTACTTTTTACTATTTCTGCAATTATTCGAGTGATTGAACTGCTGTGAAATATGACTGAGAGAAACTCCTGAATCTTTCTTGCACAGCGGAGATCTTTAAGTCCCACATCGCACACTGGTGGTCTCCGGATGGGGCCAGGCTCGCGTATGCGACCATCAACGACACGCTGGTGCCCAAAATGGAGATCCCCATGTTCACCGGCTCCGTCTACCCTACAGCAAGACAATACCATTACCCTAAGGTAAAGATTATGCACGGCCGTAAACATGAGGATAGTGCTGAGGATGATAATATGTTATGCTTGAACGTTTTTCTTCCAGGCAGGAGAGGAAAACCCCTTCATCTCTCTTTATGTGGTGAATCTCAATGGCCCTCTGCACACCGTTGAGATGAGAAGACCAGAGGACCAAAGAATAGGGTGGGCTGACTGTACTAGTGTTTTTTATTTTTATTTTTATTTATTTATTTATTTATTTTTTGTCAGCCATTTTTAATTTAGTCTTAGTCTTAGTCCTGTGTCAAATGTGCTTTTTTGTTAGTCAGCCTTGTCCTGATTTTGTTTAGTCAAGTTTTAGTCAACTAAATGTCTGAGCATTTTTTGTCTAGTTTTAGTAAATGACTACATAGTCACATTTACATCATGCTGTATTATGGTTAAAAAAAAAAAATGCTCAAAATTATAATGACAATGATTGTTGTCATTTGGGAAATTTATTTTTACATTTCAGGGACTGCACTTTCACCAATAAACACAAATCAGTAGAATGTCGACTCATACACTTGGTTTCCGTAATGAAGAGCAGACATGTGCATGGTTGCCAGATTGCACAAATTAAGCAAAACACTGGGCAAAAAAGGTATCCTTTTAACAGAAAAGCTCTGATTTGCAGATTTGAACTCTTGATATCTGGCAACTGCACACATCAAAGCTTGTGAAGTAGAGACCTGTACAGCAGTCCGCAATATTATTTTATCTCCTTTCTTTTGACGAAAATAAGAGATTTTGGTATAGTTTTTATTTTTTAAAATACATTTTAGTCTTGTCTTTTATCATCAACGATATATGTTGATAAATTCACAGTTATCGTTTATTGACCTTATTATCGTGTCGTTATCGTCTCATTTTAGTCATGGGAAAAAGCTCGTCAACTAACATTTTTCGTCAGTTTTCGTCATTGAAATTAACACTAGACTGTACTCTCTTTCACATATAGCAAAAGCAAAAGTTAGCAAAATATTAGCAAAAGTTTTGTGATGAAAATAATATGAAAAAAAAATATTGCAGTGCTTTTGCAGGGCAATGCAACACTTTTGCAAGAGAACGCAAAGAAAACAAATGCAAATGCAAAGTTTCTTTCTGAGAGAGCTTAAAAGTTTTGCAAGCAAAAGCATTGAAATAAATATTTTCCTCCCATCTCTTAAGGGCAATGAGAACCGATAAATGGACGATATAAAAATTTTGTACAACTTTTTCTACATAAAAAACTTAAAAGAACTAAAATCATTAAATTTTACAACTAAAAATCATTAAATTTTACATTCTACAAGTGAATTTATGCATCACAACATTATAATGTACAGTGTTAAAAATAGATATTCTTTTAGAGGTTTGCTGAAAATTAAATAAATAATAAATAATTAATGTTTTATTATTATTATTATTATTATTATTATTATTATTATTATAAATAATACAAATGTATTTATAAAAATTTATAAATATTTGTATATTTTGTTTTTAAAACACAAGGTTCAAGGTACAACAAAGGTAGGCATAATTTAAATTTAGAAATTGAAATAGACTAGCATGCACAGTTGAATATCCAAAATCACCTGCTATTATGGTTTAAAAAATTATCAGCCTGTAACCTATATGGCACTGATACTGTATATTATGCATCCCCAGCTGAACATATTGTCAAATCTGCCCAAAAATTTAATAAATATACCCATTTTGACGGATGGGCATTTAAAGTCTGCAAAGACATTTTAAAGATTCAGTCCAAACCTATTGATTGGATAGTGATTCTACCAGAAGACATTTCTGCTTATTTCTTGTCTTGCAGTGAGTACTATGTGACGATGGTGAAGTGGGCCACAAGCACAAAACTGGCTGTAAACTGGTTGAACCGAGCCCAGAATATCTCCATCCTGACCCTCTGTGTGGCCACAACGGGTGTCTGCACCAAGGTATGCCTGGACTTGTGAAGTATATTCCAAAGGTCATTTCACACTTCACAAGGAAGGTGAAAATGTGCGGTACAATGAAGCAACCGTTTTACTGAAAAGGTTGATTATTTTTCTTTTTTTAAACCAATGACGTGCATTCACATAAACAGTGCTTTAATCGCTATAGGCTGCCAGGTCACAGTATTGTTGATTGCTTACTCGACTGCAGTGTTACACTTTTTTTTATTATTATTATTATTATTATTTTTTTTTTTTAAGAAAAACCCAACCCTCTAAAATGAAATCACATAAACAAGTAAATCACTATCATTAACCATTTGCTAATAAATTGTTACATTTTTTATATTTTTTTATGTTTTTGTTGTATTTTCCTGTCAAAGTCACATGAGTACGTTTGGAATTATTCAGCTTTTAAGAACAAGCAGAAGCCTAGCTAGTTCCTTCGGTAGTGGGCGGAGCTAATGCCCAAGCAGCAATCTAATTGGTTAACACCCACCTATTACCATTTGATTTCAGCAAATAAGTGAATGCAGACAACATAATTAAATATTCATTGCCCAGCAGCTCATCAGACTTTAGTATTTTATATTTCTATTAGTAGTAGAATTAGTGGTAATAGTAGTAGTAATAGTAGTAGTATCTTATCAGTATTATTGTTAATTCTTTTTAACAGAAACACTAAATGACCAACAAGTTCTGTCAGTATCCCAAATATGCAGTCATACAATTTTATTCATACACATTTTAGTTCTAATTACTAAAGTTCTATAATGAGAAAATGCTTAAAAGTGTAATTGTTATGCTTTCAGATCATATCACATATGAATGTATCTTCATGTATCTGTAAGCTGTGCTATTTTCCGAAGATAAGCTGATTTAGTGGAATCATATATTGCCTAGGTGTGCGCAGAGGGTAGAAGCCGCACACAGTTTTCATTAAATTGGACTAAATGAGCCAAAAACTAGATTCTGCACTCTTGTGATGTTTCACTGCATTTTTTTCCATGTGATTTTCTGTTTTTATGTTTCAGAAACATGAGGATGAAAGTGAGGGGTGGCTGCACAGACAGGTGAGCATTAACTTCCTCCACCCAGAAAAAGGCAAAAAAAATAAATAAATAAAAGATGAGATGAGATGTGCCATGTTAGTGTTTGTCAACGGTAACAGCTCTGAATAGTCGAGGACGTTTGATGTTGTTTGTCTTATCACATTCCCCACAGTACCGTGCTTGAGCTGATATTGTTTTTCCTGATTAGTTGTTCATGTCTGTTTTTTGCCAGAGGGAGAGAGTGGCCGTATGAAATGTTTTGCAATAACACGAATAAAGGATCGTACGACTCCTGCAGAAATAAGCCTGAGGGCACAGACTCACTATTACATATGCGCTGCATTATCATAATAATTCACATTCTAATATATGTTGTTATGGTTTTAATATTTTTGGTATTGCTTGGAGAAATAGGACCGCTCTGTGGTGCGGACACATTCTCTAGTGCTCCCGCAAGTCTTATAATTCAGTAATTATAAAACTCTGCAGAGCAAACCAAATGATGAAACACTACCATGGGAGGAGAACATCACGATGATGACAGTAATGATGGTGCTGGTGTGGCAGTAATGATCGTTTAGAGTTACATTTCTCAAACAGAATGAAGAGCCGCTGTTCTCTAAAGATGGTCTGAAGCTGTTCTTCACCAGAGCGATCCCACAGGGAGGACGAGGGAAGTTCTTCCACATCTCCATGTCCATATCTCAGGTACAAGCCTCAGCAATTGGGAGTTTTTAAACTTTTTGATAAAAGGCAACTATGTATTTTCTTTTATATATAATGAAATTGTCAGGGATGGTTCATGACAGGAGAATTTAGAGCAGTATCTTTATTACACAATTCCAAAAAAACAAAACAGGAGAAACAAGCAATGTAAAGACAAGAAAGGACAACCACCGAACTGAAACAGTTCTAAATAAGATTTAGAACTAGACTAGGAATTGGTGAATAAATGACTAACTATAGAAACTAATGAGAACATCCTTGGAAACAAAAACAGGAATTAAACACAGGAAAAATGACAACCTGGTCTCATGACGAAAACGTACCTCGGGGAACTTTTTTGCAAGACACGAAATACATACCGCCATGTACATTTCGTGACATATTTGATGTGAAATGTCCACTGGGTGGCGCTAAAAGAGCATTCGGTTTTTTTTTTTTTTTTTTTCTCCGGAACAGATGAACGTACATATGGTAAGTTTTATGTGACGTTGGTTTTGTAGGTGTCACCGCAGTTCTGACTTGAAATGTTCATTGAGTGGCACTATAAGTCTAATGACTTTTTAAAATAACGTACCATCTGCACTACACCTAAACCTACCTGATAGTATGAACAAAAGTAAATGTGATGTAAAAACGCAATCTCAAGTATGCCGTTTTAGGTTGTTTTTCAATCTCTCATCTTTCAGCTCTTTCATCGTGAATCATGTTTTTGACGGGATTCCGCATCCTATGTCCAATTCCATGCCGGCTGAGCTACTGAAAGCGAAAAAATAAAAAAAAAATAATAAAAAAAAAAACCTTTTGGAACCATAATCATAACTGTGTACTCGCTGTTTTACCACCTCTAGTGTTCATTTCATTTGGAAACTGCAGTGATATGTACTTATTGTTACGTATTTCGCATCTTGCAAAAAAGTTCTCAGAGGTACTTTTTCGTCATGAGATCAGGTAGCAACATGAACACAGAAACAACAGGATGAAAAGAACATCAAAATATGAGTCCTTGAATAGAAATAACCCAGTCAAAACATACAATTTAAAAAAATAAAAATTGTCTAACTTAGTTTCAATCGTGTTGTGTTTTTTTCTTTCTACCCGCGATTACATTAGAGTATTTTAGATCATTTTAGATAAACCTTAAGAGAAATTAAAACTATGTCTGGCAGAATAAAGTAAATTTTAATTTATAAAATGATTTCAAATTTCAAAACCCCTGTGTTAAGGTATGGTTTATCTAAAACCAGAAAGTTTTGACATTATTTACAGCACTTACCTGCACATTGCTTTTAACCAGTATGTTGTAACTTTTTTGATGAAATACAAAATGAGAATTTTGTAGCTTTCTCATACAACACTAGTTCATAGTGAAACATTTTCTGTCAATGTTAATTAAGTGGCAATATTTAGACATAGCATATCTCTCAGTACTCCAAAGCAAAGAGATTTATTTTAATAAAGAATATGATTAATTTAAACAAGTTCCTTCATTTCCCAAGCCAATATATTTTGTGATAACTAATCAAGCTTTTACAGTTAAACAGCATTTATTTAATTAGTTTTAAGCCTTTACTTTAGTAATTTCTTCAAACATGCTCTACCTTCTCTATTTGTAATATGACACACATTCTTTTATATTTGTTTAAATATTATATTGATGAGCATAATATTCTATTATTCACAATACTGAGTTCCATTCAGCACGATTGATGTCTGTTTAATATGTTTTCTTCATAAAGCCCAACAGCAGCACAGATACTCTGCAGTCCATCACATCAGGAGACTGGGACGTCACGCAGGTTCTTGCGTATGATGAGGACAGCCAGTTAATGTGAGCCAATCCACCAACACCACAAACTGAAAATCAATGATTCATTTTGTCAGTAAAAATGGGCTTCTTTTAAAGGCAGAATGAAATCACAACTGACCTAAATTACTTTCTCAATTCATATTATTTTCTGCCTTAATCTCAATGTATCATTGGCACACATTATCGCAAATAGTATTATTATTTTTTTTTTTATCAAAATGTAATAACTTTCTCCACCTCTGAAATGATTTTTCTTTCGCCTGTGTTATCAAGGTCTCTTATTTTTAACCTCACGACTACAACCACCTGCTTTTGTTCTCATATGAAACGCTCACTTTCTTGATTCAGTCAGTGCCCTAGGCTATAATGTAAATATTATGGAATGTATGGTAATTTTTAAATACCATTGTATACAGTATGTTGGTAACCAAACAATTGACTTCCATAGTATTTTTTCAGTACTGTGGAAGTAAATGTACCGTTCAATTGTTTGGTTACCAACATTCTTCAGAATATTTTCAGAAGAAAGAACTTTTATACTTCAAATCTTAAAATTATATTTAAAAGAAGAAAAAAAAGTATATGCAGATAATATTAATGAAATAAAAGTCCACTTAAATGTACTTAAAGAGAGTACACTTTCATCATGACTATGTTTCTTAACACACTGTGTTATTTGATACATATAAAGTTAATATATTTAAATGTACTAAATTGCAACTTCATTACAAATGTGTAATTAAGAAATATTGAAATACATGACATACAGATTTCAATAGAAATTACATTAAAGTATATTTTAGTTTATCATAAATGCATGTCGGTACACGTTAACCGTATTTTAAAAAAGTGGTAGTTATGAAATGGCATAAAAAGATGTACTTACTGTAAGTCCTACTTAAGTGGATCAAAAAAGCACTACCAGCTAAATGCATTTAAATTTAAACTATTCTTTTAATTCTAATTAACAGGCAATTAGTGTCTTAAGTAAATATAAATAATAAATAAGTACGCTAAAGTATGCTAAAGTGGATTTCTTTTCACCTTTGTATAGCTATTGTTATATGGAGTATGTTTTGATGTTGTATTTTTTTATATGAACAGATATTTCCTCAGCACTGAGGATAACCCTAAAAGAAGACATCTCTACAGGTACATACAGCACATACATATTCATGTTTTGTGCCTTGTGAAGTTTGGCTTGTGCTGTCACAGGCTTGTTCTCGCTGACAGTGTTAATGTATCTGTGGTTGTTCCAGCGCAGACACAGTGGGCACCTTCAACCGCCGCTGTCTGTCCTGTGATTTCACTGACAGCTGCGGGTACGTCAGTGGCTTTTTCAGTCCCAGCATGGACTACTTCCTGCTCAACTGTAAAGGTAGACATCTCTTTTTTTCTATTTTGCTTGTTCTTATTATCTCTTTTTTAATAGACGAGTTTTGTTACTTATTATGCTTTATTTATTTTTTTTAAATGTATCACTGGTATGTGTGCAAACAAGATAACATATATATGAACATATATGACATTTAGCAGTAATTAGAATTGTACATTTTTTTGTAAAAAACGCAAGAAATGAAAGGTCAAGAAATACTTGCATAAAGTCTTGGTTTGGCCTTAAAGCTGAGAATTAAAACGACTCTCTGAATTCACCATAACCCTGACACATTTTCAATAAGCACTTGTGAGTTGACACTGCGGTGAATGTCGATTTAGAGCCCATGAACCTTTACTTTATATTGTCTCCTGACAAGCTTTATACGTCTGTGATGAGTTCAGTGTTACGCAAGAAGAAATAGAGAAAGGCATGGAGACAGCAAGAGTAGACGCATTGTCAAAGAGAATGTTGTTACTGTTCAACAGTGAAGTTTTCATTCTGCAAAGTGCATTGATTATTTGGAGGGCTTGTTTCTACAGAAGCTCATGTGTTCTGAAGGCTTGAATGCTTGTATTCACTGAACCGTTGTGACAGAACTCCTGAGAAATGACTGTTGTGTTTACGATCAGTGCTGTTGTGGCACTCGTTAAAGTTTCACCGCAGACGCTCATTAACAAAAGCTTTTAAGCACCTTTTTCAGTTTACTGGCAGGCTGTCTATAAAATAAACTTTAGAGAACTTGTAAAATGACTGGATAAACTGATCTTGAGCGGTGCTCACGTGTACAGTTGAAACATAAACTATGACTTAATAAATAACAATCATGGTCAACACTTTAGTAAGGGGACCAATTCTCACTATTAACTAGTTGCTTATTAACATGCCTATTATTAACATATTAGCTGTTTATTAGTACTTATAAAGCACATATTCTGCATGACCATATTCTACATCCCTAGTCCTACCCAATACTTACCTTTATATCTTTATATGTTCTAATAAACAGCCAATATGTTAATATAGGCATGCTAATAAGCAGCTAGTTACTAGTGAGAATTGGTCCCTATACTAAAATGTTAACGAAGAAAGATGATTTGAAGTATCATTATGTAGCACAAATGAGGCAGGTTGTTACATACCAAAGTGTATGGATCTTTCATATTTACAGTACGTTGTTTATCGAAATTTTCCGGGTGAAATCCAGTCATTCCAATAGGAATCCACACAATTTGGAGTTTTGCATGAATGTGAAAGATTTCTCCATGCAGATTTCAGTCATTTTCAAGTTGGTCACAAGAATTCTCTGCACTGGCCAACAGAAAGCTGCTTGGTTTGAAAGTGTTGTCCGTGTGAGCCGTGCTTCATCCATCAATAAACCTTTTTGGTCTGCAAAATTTTGCCAAAATTTCACTAATGTGACCACACAATAATTCTTTAGGGCAGTGGTTCTCAACTCTGGTCCTGGGTCCCACTGCTCTGCACATTTTGTATGTCTCTCTTATCTGACACACTCACTCAAGTAAGACAAATAAAGTACTGCTATAAGAGTTAGGTTTTGTTCAAATCTCTTAAAGGGATAATTCACCCAAAAAATTTTTTAAATTTGCTGGTAATTTACTAACACTGAGCTTGGTGATTCATAAAATGCAAGTCTGTTGCTACTGTCACTTTGAGAGCCAAAAAATCATATATAGGCAACACAAAATGAATACCCTTGGCTCATCACAATATATTGAAGTTTATGAAGTAAAAAAAAGTTCACACTCCTGTTTAGGGCTGTTTGCCTGAGACTATGGATTACAGGTAATAATGTTGAAAATAATGTTTAGTTTCTTGCACAGACTGATCGTTTTGCTTCATAAGGCCTCAATATATTGTAAGGCGTCACAGTATTAATTTTGTGTTGCCTGTATATGCTTTTTTGGCTCTCAAAATGACAGTTGTAGACTTTTATGAATCACCAAGGACCATTAAAAGCTAAAAATCTTCTTTACTGTTTTATTAAAGCAAAAAAAAAATAAAAAATAAAAAAATCACCTACATATTGGATGGCCTCGGATAAGTTAACAGCAAATTTTTATCTTTGACATAGAAAACACTGACCAAATTTGTAATCAAAGTTCAAGTCAAAAATGTATTTGATCCAGTTGCTGCAACGGGTGATGTGAGTTTGTGCAATTTTATTTCATCAGTATCATGCATGAAGAGTTTATATAAAAGATTTGACCAGTAAAGAAGCATTCTGTGAGACACAACACAATAGCTATAACTCGTAACTGTGAGAATTACTGATTAACAAAAAAAAAAAAAAACACTACTATTGCAAAGCATTTGTTCAAACTATGAAAAGCAGCGAATGTCCCGTGTCATTAATTTTTGATGATTATGTTGGTATGTTGTCAGGTCCTGATGTTCCGTATGTGACGGTTTACAGCACCCATGACAGACAGAGTGAGTATCCAGCCTTCCTCCTCTCTGTATCATGTGTGTTTGTTCGTGTGTGTGTTTGAGTTCTGAATGATCTGCTGGGTCTTGCTACTGTCATTTGACTGCTTACCACTGAGTAGCATGCACAGACACACAAACAGGCCAAAGTTTCAGGAGTTTCACATCACCACTTTTGTTGTTGTTGTTGTTGAAGCTTCTGCTTCTGCTTGCATGCTCTCTCTGTACCACAATTTATGGGTTACCCAGAGACCACAGGGCCGGTGGAAGAAACTATGGTGAAGAGACAGTCTCAAAATTGACCATGCATGAGTAAAGATGGTAGATTTCAGGGGTCATGTGCCATCAGACCAAGTGCCATGGAGATTAATGCATTTCTACGGACTGTCACTAATGAATTATTAATAGTGAAAAAAAAAAAAGTGAGTGACATGACGGCCAAGTATGGTAACCCATACTTGGAATTAACGCATCCAAGTGCACACACACAGCAGTGAGTAGTGAACACACACCTGAAGCAGTGGGCTGCTATTTTTGCTGCTGCACCTGGGGAAGGGTATTGAAGGTGGAAGAGAGTGCTGTACATTCAGTCCCCCCACCTACAATTCCCGTCGGTACTGAGAATTGAATTTGCGACCTTCAGGTTACAAGTCTGACTCTCTAACCATTAGGCCATAACTGCCCTAGGAGGCATTATAGGGAGGCATTTGATCAAAATGCTATTGTAAAATCATCAAAAGTGACGGTAAAGATTTTTATAATGCTACAAAATATTTATATTTTAAATGATATATATTTTTTTTAACTTTCATGTATACATGTATGTATATATCATTTTATAAAAGTTTAAAGATGTTTATGCATGTTAAAAAATGCATCAGTTTTCACAAAAAAATATTAAGCAGCACATCTGTTTTCAACATTGATAATAATAAGAAATGTTTCTTGATGACCAAATCACCATATTATAATGATTTCTGAAGAATCATGTGACATATTTAAAACATATTAAAATAGAAAACAGTTATGGAAATTGTAATAATATTTCAAAATATTACTGTATTTCAAGTTGAATAAATGCAGCCTTGATGAGCATAAAACATTTACAAAAACATTATTAAAAAATCTGACTGAATTCAAAATTTTGAACAGTCAATATAAATTATAGGCTATCAATAGAAAGCAAGTACAATAACATTGTAGTGTACGTCAATAGATGTGTAATAGATACAGGGCACATTTTCTTTTGTGACTTAACCTCAATCTAATCTGTGCCATTATTATTCCTCCCATATTTTGGCTTCTAACTGATGAAGAGACTCTTTTTATGTGTGGATCATTTATCCTATATTTGTGGTGCAGCCAAAAGTGAAAAGGAAACGTGGGAAAGAGATAGGGTACTGCTTGAAAAAGGTGTCCCACAAGGTCACAATTCATTTTCGGTGAGAAGGTCAAGCAGAATGAAGAGTGGGCGCAATTCTGCGAAACTGCCAGAAAATGGAGCGAGCACCTGGTGCAGAGAACACTGCCCTGGGCGACTGCCTCGATCGCCTACTCCTCAAAGCTATTTAATTATCACAATTCATTCATTTTATACAGTAATGGATTCATATTTCATCGCTGGGTCATTTATACAGTTTAGTGGATTTAGTCCCCATGAAGCAATACTGCATTTTTTTTTTTTTTTTTACATAAAATGTTAATCAGTTTTCATGCCACATGATTTTCCATGCATACAGTAGGTGTTGACACAAATTTAAAATGATTAGTACCTAAGAATAATTTGTACAGACAAATTCCCATGTCCCAGTCATGTTTTCTCAATGTCACTTTGAAATAAAGGTTCCATTTTTTTTTTTTCTTCTAAATTAGCAGTTTTGAGCTACCTGATCTTATGACGAAAATGTACCTGTGGGAACTTTTTCGCAAGACGCGAAATACATACCAATAAGTACATATCACTGCAGTTTCCAACAGAAACATACACTATAGTGTATACACTCTTAAAAATAAAGGTACTTCACGATGCCATAGAAGAACCTTTTTGTCTAAATGGTTCCATAAAGAACCTTTAACATCTGAAGAACCTTTCTGTTTCACAAAAGGTTCTTTGTGATGAAAGGTTCTTCAGATTATAAAAAGGTAAGGAAGAGATGGTTCTTTAAAGAACCTTTGACTGGATGGTTCTTTGTGGAACCAAAAATGGTTCTTCTATGGCATCGCTTGAAGAACCTTTTGAAGTACCTTTATTTTTAAGAGTGTAGAGGCGGTAAAACAGGTGAACACTTGTAATCGTTTTCATACACAGTTATGATTACAGCTCATGTTTCCGGATGTAACAAACTTGCTCGGTAGCTCAGCCGGCACGGAATGGACTTGGGTATGAATCCCGTCAAAAACATGACTCACGATGAAAGAGCTGAAAGATGAGAGATCGAAAAACAAGCTAAAACGGCATGCTTGCGATTGTGTTTTTATGTCACATTCCCTTTTGTTCATACTATCAGGTAGGTTTAGGTGTAGTGCAGATGGTACGTTATTTTAAAACGTCATGGAGCATTAGACTATAGCGCCACTCAATGGACATTTCAAGTCAGAACTGCGGTGACACGTACAAAACCAATGTCACATAAAACATACCATATGTATGTTAATCTGTTCTGGGGGGAAAAAAAAACACTCTTTTAGCACCACTCAGTGGACATTTCACATCGAATATGTCACAGAACGTACATGGTGGTATGTATTTCGCATCTTGCGAAAAAGTTCCCAGCGGTACGTATATCCATGAATATGCTAACTAGGACCCTGCCTCCACTCAATCACACCAACTCAGTCCTGCTCCACTTTCACTCAGTTAACTGAAATAGTAAACGCTACACAATAGCAAGTGGCAATGCTGAATAAATGGTTATCAGAGAGTGAATCCGTTAGTGAATTTATTCAAATTCTGAATAGATTATAGCCAATAAAGCATGCAAAGTCCGCTCCTCTTATAATCACTAAAAGTCACTTATCTTAGTTAAATACAATCTCACAAAGTTCTGTTATAATCAGTGAAGGTCTACACTGCACAAACTCTGGTGTTTTGAGCAGTGAGTGGATTCTGACTAACGTAAACACCAATTACATTCATTAAATCAACAAATTCCTGTGATTGGCTACATTGTTAAACGCTGCAAAAATATGTTGTCAATAGAAACCTATGACAAAGTGGAGATAACAATATGAAAAGTTGAAGACTGGTGGGATTGAATACATGCTTGTGACGGTAAGAAACAGGCGCAGTTTCAAACCGCATCTTTGGCACACTGCGGTTTTTAGAAGAAAATGCTCAGCAATGGTGTTGACTGACGAATTTGCACATGGTTTGTCTTTAAGCTTATTGAGAAACAGACAGACATGTAAACGACATTAAAAACTTGATTTTCACCACAGGGTGTCTTTAAATTTAACATTTTGCAGGGTATCATAGACCTCCTTGGTTGTCATTCACATTAATAACCAAACTGTTTGGAATTAAGCAATCAAAAGAAGAGTGACAAGTTTAGGAAAATGCTCTCATTACCAACCTCCACGTTACATGCTGGCACTGCCACACTCACACACACACTCGCACACTTGTCTCATTGCATTATATACCCACAGCATGTCAATTGACGATCAGAGCTGCTCCCAGGCCTAACATAGACCGTGTATGATTGAATAGCCCTACACAAGCCTGCTTGCACAGTGAGAGCACTTACAGATGATTGGATTATTGCCAGACGTGCCATGACTTCCATAAAAATGTGACCTCTCTGTGTAAGAGGCTGGTAATTGTGTTATTATGTATATAATATTCTGTAAGCTCGTTGATATCACAACAAGAGCGAGATTCAGTGCGACAGTCCGTCGCAGAAGTCATCTCACAGAGCTCACATCTGTGTGTGTAGAATGTTTATAAAAGCTGTTTGTTACAATTTAACCTAAAGTTCTTACCCTGTCATTTCAGATGTTTTTCCCATCCATCCCTTTCTCTGCCAGGTCCATTCAGTAAATGCTAAATGTGACACCAAGGTCAAATTCATATGACTTACACGGCGCTCATACGGATCCTTCTCTGTATCGACATAAAAATTGTTGCTGTTTTTCAAATGTGCAGCTATGTCAATAGCATTGTTGCAATGGGAGCAAGTGTGCTTTGTGAGGCTTGAGTCTGAGCAGGCACTGATAAGCCTGTCTTAAAACGAAACCCTCAACAGCAATATGCTCTTAATTGTTACATGCACTTCCAAGACTATCGTTGCTGCTCAGAATGGAAGGTGTCCATGTTTACAGCAGCCAACGTGATATCTGCTCTATTTAGTCGCTCTCTATCAGAAAAGCCAGTTGCACACCGGTCTCTCACAACCTCTGAACATCTACAACTGTTAATCCTGCAACTGTTTCTCGTTTATGTCCCAGAGCAATTAGCTACTCATTTCTTCAGGTTTGAGGAGGTTTTGTGAGTGTTTGCAGATGCTTAGTTTGAGATAAACAATGCATGTTGCCTTGACTTGGTTAGCTAGGGAATAGCTCCCAAAAATAACATTTGTGAAATGATTTAGTCAATAATTCAATAATTATTCACCCTCATTCTACACCAGTGTAAGTTTCTATAAGGTTTTTCTATAAGGAGATGTTTAGCAGAATGTTCACACTGCTCTTTCTTATTTAAACATGCACTAATCTTGGATATCCCACCTCAAAAAAGCATATCAGTGCAGTTTCCAACAGAAATTAACACTAGAGGTGGTAAAACAGCGAGCACTTGTAATCGTTTTCGTACACAGTTATGATTGCAGCTCCAAATGTTTACGGACGTAACAAGCTTGCTCGGTAGCTCAGCTGTCACGGAATTGGATTTAGGATGTAGAATCCTTGGGTACACAAACTGAACACTCTTTTAGCGCCACCCAGTGGACATTTCACATTGAATATGTCACGAAACGTACATGCCGGTACGTATTTTGTGTCTTGCGAAAAAGTTCCCAGAGGTACGTTTTCGTCATGAGAGGTAGCAACAATGCTATTGTAACAATGAGTATTTTATAAATTATATAAATTGGCCCAATTTACTACCATTGTAAGTGCCTCACTGTAAGACAGATTAATGCAATGCACAAGTCTAAATTTATTTTTGGTAATCAATATTATACCACAAGTGTATATACAGTGCCCTCCAAAAGTATTGGAACAGTAAAGACAAAATTGCTCTGTTGGCTGTGGACTCAAGACATTTACAAATATGATTAAAACATGAATATGAGACAAAACTACAGAATGTCACATTTTATTATTGGGTGATTCAACAAACAGATTTTTTACCAGCTAAGAAGTTCAGCACTTTTAGAACCCCCTATCCCCCTATCTGATGTGAGCATAAGTATTGGAACAGTTGCCTCACAGGTCTTTCTAAGTTATCAGCTGTGTCCTGTTGCATTCATTCTTCAGATATTAAAAGCAGGGAATGTGTCGTATCAGTTATATCCATTACTTCTGCATTCTGAATCTTGCATTCGATGATGACACACACAAACCAGGATGAAGATGAGGGAGCTGACTTTGAGAGAAAAGCAAGCAATTTGGATGCTAAAAGAAAAGAGGAAGTCAATTAGAGCTATAGCAAAAACAAAGGGCATGGAGAAATCAAGAGTTTGGAAACCAGCAGCAACACCAGCAACCAACAACTACCTGATCGGCTGAGAAAACAACAGTAGTTGATGACAGACAAATCATAAAAGCTGTGAAAATTAACCCTAAAAGACGTGTCTGTAAAATAACCAACAACTTCCAGAAAGCTGGGGTGATGCTCTGACAATCTACTGTCCTCAGGAGACTTTGACACAGAATTACAGATGCTACACAGCAAGATGCAAACCTCTGACCAGCACCAAAAATAGAAAGGCAAGATTAGAGTTAGCAAAAAAGCACAAAGGTGAGCCAGAAGAGTTTTGGAACTGTGTTTATGGACCGATGAGACAAAGATGAACCTTTATCTAAGTGATGGGAAAGCAAAACTGTGGAGAAAAAAAGGGAACTGCAAAAGATCCCAAGCATACAGCCTCATCTGTAAAGCATGGTGGAGGTGGTGTCATGGCGTGGGCATGCATGGCTGTCTCTGGAACAGGCCCTCTCAGCTTTACTGATGACTTAATGTATGATGATAGTAGCAGAATGAATTTGGAAGGGTACAAAACCATCTTGCCTACCAATATTCAAGAAAATGCCACCAGATTCATTGGGAAGTGCTTCATATTGCATCAGGACAATGACCCAAAACACCCTGCCAGTTCAGTCAAGGAATTTATAAGGGCAAAGAAATGGAAATTCTTAGATTGCCCAAGTCAATCTCAAGATTTAAATCCGATTGAACATGAATTTCACCAGCTGAAGAGGAGAGTAAAGGCAGAAACTCCCCAAAACAAGCAACAATTGGAATTGGCTGCATTAAAGGCTGGGAAAAGTATTTCAAAGGATGAGACCAAGAGTCTATGGGTCACAGACTCACTGCTGTGATTGTGCGCAAGGGCTCTGCAACTAAATAGTAGCTTTTAATCTTTTATATCTGCCTTATGTTCAACTGTCCCAATACTTATGCTCACATCAATGAGTGGGATGAACTCTAAAAGTGCTGTTCTTTTTATTTGGTAAAACATGTATGTTGAAACAGCTAATAATAAAATGTGGCATTCTGTAGTTTTGTCTCATTCATCTTTTAACCATATTTGCAAATGTCTTGACACCACAGCCAACAGAGCAATTTTGTCTTTACTGTTCCAATACTTTTGGAGGGCACTGTGTATATATATATATATATATATATATATATATATATATATATATAGACACAGGTCATATCAGTGATTCCAAATGTTGGTTGTTGGTGCAATGTGTAAAAGAGATAAATAACTTTTATCTGTGGTTTGGAACTTTTCATTTTTTGGGGTAAACTGTTCCTTTGAGGAACTGTTTTTAATCACACAATGATTGGTTTCTTTCTTTCTGCAGAGGTGCGTGACATCGAGTTGAATCTGAACTTGAGGAGAACAGTGAATTCGATGCAGATGCCAAAAGTGGAATACAGGGAGATAAACATAGAGGATTACAGTATGTTAACTAAATTGTGTTGAAGTGCTGGTGTTTAAGAAGGATTTTAATATAATACAGATGCAGATGAACGTCTTTGATTGTGATACACAGGCCTCAGCATGCAGATCCTAAAACCTGCAGGCTTCATAGACACCTTACACTACCCACTTCTGCTCCTTGTGTGAGTAAATATCAGTATCTGCAACATTTTCTTCATTTGCTTACAGGCCCTTTGCCTTTCTACATAACAGCACACACAACCACAAACAAACCTTTTTTTATGCGAAAATGTGGCAGTGTTCCAACAGTTTCTCTGAACTCTCTCTTGAACCTCCATCTGGGTTGGATCCCTCATTAAAAAAGAAGTCATAATCTGCACTTCTCTTGCATGTTATTATTTCCTCAAGTCCTACTTATAATATTAGTCAAGGTTTCTTGCACCCAAAACCTAATTTAGTTGTTAATTTACCCGATTTTCCACTCTTTTCTAATCTTGCATGATTGTCTAAAAAATAGTGATAGACCGATATATACACCAATATTTGGCTATTTTTAGAATAGGACTGTGCCAGATTGATCAGTTAAGATTAATCTTTTTTATATTACTTAAATTAATGTAATATAAAAATAAAAATAAAAATGACATTTTATTTAAATTTAAATGTGTAAATTCATTTTTAAGAAAACAATAATAAACAAATGATAGAAAAAAATAATAATAATGTATTTTACTATATCTGAATAGGCTAATAAAAACCCATAATGGTCAATGTCATGCCAAGCTGCTGAATACCAAATAGGTGTCATTAATATTTAAATACTTGTGGTCAGATGTTAACATGCTCATCGTTGAGACAATTTCTAGTCATTTTTGCAATTAAGTTTGAATAAATGGTCCAGGGAGGAAGCTTTGAATCATGAACTTTAGAGTTTGCCTGTAGAACATTGAGCTTTATTATATCAAAGAGCAAATCCTGTTTTCCATGATATAAGCCCTTTAAAGCGTGTGCTGCAGGTCATCCTATTAACACACAAGCAGCTGTTCCTTTCCCGCTCTCTGTTCCTGTGCTGCGCTTCAGGCCTCATCAAAAGTAAGAGTGTAACTCTGAAATGGACTTTAGTCAGTGCTATTAATCTTGTCTTTTCAGCCGTACACTTTCAGCCACTGTAATTACACCACAAATGAGTTCACCTGCAGCCCGCCTTCAGTTAACCCACTGCACACATCATACATACCGCAGCAGACAATCACCTGTGCTTTCTAAAGAGCTTCCAGTGCAGTGAGTCTATATTGTATGTTAGTGACTTAAGTGTCTTAAAACCCAGTGAGCTGTTGGCCAAGAATGCAATGGTTTGAAGTTAAAACACCTTAATGACAGTTATGTTTATTACAAACATCTTTTCACTTAACAAGACATTAAAATACACTACAGATATTTAACACTATTAAGCACACTTCTTTTTCACAAAGATAGACAGCATTTTGGACATCATAGACAAATTCTGATTAGGCTGACTAGAAATGCATTACAATTCAGCTAGTCTGACTTGGAACATGATGTCTCAGAATGTGTCATTGCCAGAATTTTTTTGTAAGTGGGCAGTTTACTAGATTTAGAGACAGTCATTACAAGCTCAACTTAAATGCTTGCTTTCTTAAGAAAACTATCTCTCTCTCTCTCTCTCTCTCTCTCTCTCTCTCTCTCACTCTCTCTCTCTCTCTCTCTCTCTCTCTCTCTCTCTCAGGGATGGGACTCCAGGTAGTCAGTCGGTCTCAGAGCAGTTCCACATTGACTGGGCATCAGTGCTGGTCAGCAGTTTTGGGGTGATTGCAGTGCGCTTTGACGGTCGTGGAAGTGGCTTCCAGGGGACTAACTTACTCCATAAGGTGCAGCGCAGGCTGGGAATGTTCGAGGAGAAAGACCAGCTGGATGCCCTCAGGTAGTTGAGCAGCCATCTGCGTCCAACACACAGTGAACATCCATCAGTGCCAACACACAGCTGCACGCGCAGACACACATGTGCTGTATCTCCTTAACCACATGGCAGATCTACAGCCATTTAGAGTTATACCAAGGTCTGACTTCAATGAAACTCAATGATATGACTGACACTGATTATTCTGCATGTGAGAAGGTCGAGCAAGCGTCAGACCGTTTAACATTTTGTCTTTGTGTCTGGCAGTATTTTGATGCAGGAGCCGTATATTGACAAGACCAGAATTGGAGCTTTTGGGCAGGTAAATACTTACTGCATTTTACTGTTATTACTTGTCCAGACAAGATAGCTTGTCATTTATATACACAGATGTTTCTTTGCCTCTCTCATATTGACAGGAACACAGAAAGTGCATTAAAGCTCTGTAAATTGCATCCTAACTGAAATGGAACTTGACTGATATGTGACTGATTTGAACGATATATACATGCATAGTTGTGTACGCAAGAATAACGCTATAAAATAACGCTAGGTTTTGGAACAGAGCTACACTGTCAGTGTGACCCATTCAACAGTATTTCTGATGATGAGAGTCCACAGAGCCTGTCTGTATTTTGGCACGTCATTTAAACTCTTCCTCTCTCACTAACTTCAGTCCTGAAGAAGAACAGAACAAATTGGTTTCATGCAGTAAGAAGAATTTGGCTACATGTTCATTTTAGCCGGTGCCTATTTCTTTCCTCGAAAGATTGTCGTTTTTCAAAGGATTAATAAATGCATGTTCAAAGGCTGAATTCCTGCCTCACTTTAATGAGCACACACTGTATCAGAAACTTCTGTAACTAGTAATGAGAGTTGTGCTATCTCAGAAGTCTTGAGTTGAGGATTTTGTGTTTCAGGTGTATGGAGGTTATGTCACCAGCCTTCTGCTCAGCTCTGAGGACTCCGAGCTCAAATGTGCTGCAGTGCTGTCACCCATCACAGACTTTGCATTATATGGTAGGGTTTGTGTGTGTGTCTCTCTCTATTAAGACAAAGGTGTCCAGTCCTGCTTCTGGAGGGTAACTGTCCTGCAGACTTCACCTCCAACACACATATATGAAAGTTTCTAGTGATTGGCTTGGCCTTTGATTGGTTGGTTCAGGTGTGTTTAAGGTAAAGTTAAAGTCTGCTAGAAGATGGCCCTCCAGGAGCAGGATTAGACACCCTGGCTGCATCCAAAATCGCATACTTCCCTACTATATAGTAGGCAAAAAACTGTATGTGACAAAAGAAGTATGTCCAAATTCACTGTACTCATAAAAGTGTAGGCAAAAAGTACCCTAATGACCTATTACTATGCGGTCACAAAGTAATTACGTATTATTGCAATTTCGGATGTAACCAGATGGAGCATAACAGAATAAAACAGGTTTTGTGAACTGTTTTTAACCAAAATGAACCCACAAATTCAAGATAAAGGGGCAAAAATTGCCCCTGCATAATTAAACTAAATCTAGTATGGCTGTCTATGTTAAAATAAAATGTGAAAATTAATGAAAAGTGTGAATTTGTGTAATTGCGAGTCTGCACACATTGAATCAGATTGCTTTTTACGCATTGTTTTTTTCACAGGCATTAAGATTAGTCAGCAAGTTTTGCTTGCACGCTCACTGACTGAATTCTGCACGCTTGCGAATTCTCTCAGCATAAACAACAAATTGCAGATATGATTTAAATAAGAGATTCATTTTGCTGCTTCAGTGATTACAACAAGAGTTTCTGCATAACTTGCGCTAGACTATACTAATGCCATAGACCGACAAGTTTGTTCAGAATATAATGTGACATTTCCCCAAACTCAAAAAATTATTTATTTAAAGTTGTTTTTGATTTTTATCTTAAAGAGTAAGAGTTTACATCACAGGATATAATTGTAGGTTGTTTAATATTCCTTGCATAAAGCATTTGTCAAATATTAAATATTTAGCTTCTTGCATCTTACCTCACACTCTTTCACTGTTAAAAACTGAAGCGTTGTGCTGGAATTCATCTTCAGTATTTGTTAACAGTCCACCTTCTTGAGCTGTTAGACCACTGAGGTAGACCAGCCTAAAAAAATTTAACTTTTCATGTAAGGTTTTTGTCATCCTAACAACAAGCAGAGCAGCATCAATATTAAATATTAGGGCGAACTGCAGCTCCGCAGAGAGGAGATCAGAGATCTGTTTGGGTCCATCTGATCCTCAGATGTAGATATGAATATCTCAATAAGCACAAGACATCTGTTGAAAGGATTTGAGCTTATTATTATGTGCAAATGACTACAAAAAGAACAGATTCACATGCATTTTAAATCAAAACATCTGCTGAACGCTTTTAACATCCAGCAGGGAACGATTCACAAATGTTTTGCGGAAGATAAAGTACCCTAAAAAAATTTCACCTTGCAAAATACATGTATATCATCAGGAATGGGGAATAATATCAAATGTCCCACCCCCAGCTTCTTCTGATTGCTTCTCCCTTGTTGTAAACAAGCATTTATGCACTGAGGTGACAAATGCTCTATTTTTAACTTGACGCAATATCTTGAAAATAGTACAAGATGCTGAAAAAACAGTGAGATGTGATGCAAGATGTCACCAACCACTGAACCGGCAATTAAAAAATAGTACAGGCGCAATTATGCATCCTGTGTGAATGTCTCGGAGGAGGAGGAGTGTCCGATTCATCATCCATTTCTGTAGCTTCCTGTCTGTGCGTGGCAGTGGATCCCATCAGTATTCTGAGAGCAGGCAGAAGGACTGAAGCACTCCAAGAACTCTAAAGGAACAGAGGGATGAAAAATGAAGCATGTGTGTGTTCATCATAAACAATACTTCACCTCTCACAGCGGCAACAGCACAGAAATCTGCTCATAAGTCAGCCGGTGCATCAGCGTGTATTGTGAAATGGCCGTGCGGTGATTTTTATCAAAGGAAATGCTCGGAAATTAACTCTGCCTGTGACAAATGTCACTGTTGACTGATACTGTTCTTATTTCCTGCTTTCAGCTTCAGCTTTCTCAGAGAGATATCTAGGCCCTCCCAAGCCTGATCGGAGGGCATACGAGGTACTTTTCCTCTTTTATAATCTGTATTTTTTCTATTCACCATTACTGACAACACTTACGGTGTACTCTTTAATATTTCCACAGATGGCCAACCTTGCATACAGAGCGTCCCAGTTCATCGATAAGAAGTTTTTAATCATTCATCCAACAGCAGATGGTACATTTCCTTTCCACTTCTTAAAATATCTTTGTAAAAGAAAGAACACTGTCAACTAACACGCATCTCATTTACCTTTTAGAAAAAGTTCATTTTCAGCACACAGCCAAATTCATCTCCAGGCTAATCAGCGAGAGAGCAAATTACACTCTGCAGGTAAGAGATATTGAGAACTTTAAAAGAATTTCTTAGTTTCTTAGTTTTAGAGGCCATTCACACAGAATGTGTTTTTGTGTTTAAAACGTGAGATGCAGGGCAGTGGAATAAACTCAAAGACCTTTAAACTTTTTTAAAAGTTGTTCTAAAAGTTCTAAAAGCGCAGCACTCATGCTCTAAATGCTGGAAAAGATATGAGTGCAATGGTCACAGTCTTTTGTTAAGTGCATGTTTACATAGAAAAAGAATGGGAATGCAGCGAAGACGAATGCAAAAAAGGTTTGAAAACAGGAAACTGTCATAGTTTTTGTTACTGTTGATGTTTCCTCACATTACTGTCAGTGTCAGCATTATTTATATATATATAAATATTGTTGGGGTTTTTTATTGCAAAGAAATCAAATTGGATAACACTCAGTGCTTCATGGGAGTTCCTGCTATAAATTACATTTCTATGGTAACATTGACTTTTCTAATTGGTGGATTTCTCTTCAGGATTATGGGTATTGTAGTTCCTCACTAAAAATGTAGTGTTTAAAATTAATTTTTCTACATTGAATTTGAAAACACACTTGTGATTTGTTCAGAAGCATATATCATCACATAACATCCTCAGAGCAGATGGCAGGAAAGGTTTATACATCATTGTTAAAAATCAGTTTCTCTATGGAGTAAATGAATGGGGTTTTAACAGTACACCCTGCATCCATCTGTGAGCATGACGATGTTCGTCAAAGGTGTGTGAGGTCTGGGGTGACTGGATACTGAGCCTCTGCGATCATTCAGCAGTGTGAGCGGCTGCTGCCAGCAGTGGGATTAGACACACTTAATGCATGCAGCTCATTTAAACAGATTATACAGGCCACTCTCATGAGCCACACGCTGAATAATCCCATTATATTCCCGCACTAGGAGATTTTCTCTTTGCTTTCTGCTCCCTAATAGATTTGCTATTATTTGCTGGCTGTTGAATGACTGTGGAATTAATTAGGGCAGATATTCATCAGGACTTGTGTGATCGTCACTGTGTCAAGCTGTTTTTCTCAATTTATGATCTATTAGGAAGTTTCAGGGCTGCCACACACACAATAAAGTTTATATCATTGCAGTAGAAGTTTCTGGATGCTTACAATGCATTCAAACCCATGGTTCAGTTCAGTTCATCTCATATCTATGACAACATTTCTGAAAATATAAATATTAACTGAGATTAATTGAGGTGTCCAGAAATTATATAAATAACAAATAAAATTAATTGGTAACACTTTATTTTAGGGTCTCTTAACTAGATGCTTATTAGCATGCATATTACTAGAATATTAGCTATTTATTAGTTGTAGTTAAGCACATATTAATGCCTAATTCTACATGACCTTATTCTGCATCCCTAATCCTACCCAATACCTAAACTTAACAACTACCTTACTAACTATTAATACGTAGCAAATTAGGAGTTTATTGAGGCAAAAGTCATAGTTAATAGTGAATAAGTGTTCCCTATTCTAAAGTGTTACCAATTAATTACTTAAATGTTGGCCCTATATGGACTTAAACATAATTTCATGCTTTTACCAATTTCATTTGTTCACTAACAGTGTCTAAAATTGGACATACATGCATCACAAGAAAATTCTTGTGTTTTTATTTTATTTAGTTCTGTATTTATACATATTTTTTTTAAAGGTAATGCAGATTTCACAGTCATTTTCTGTGGTAGAAATATTTAAAAACCTCTTTGGAATAAAATAAGGCTAATTTCACGGTTAACATTTTATGTATCCTAAAAAAATTTCACACCTTTTGTGTAATTTTACATAATTTTAGCAGTGACTGTGTGTGTGTGACTCTCTTTGTTTAAATTAAGTATATGAATGTTCATATTTTGGTGGATTTCGATAGATAATGTTGAAAGTCTGATTGTAGTTCAGGGTAAAACAAAGGAATCTAAAAAGTATCAAGTTTCCAAGTATTAAAAACATTGAAAAAGTAATAAAAATAAAACATGAAGGCATGGGTGAAAACAGTTTCCAAGACCTTCAAACAAAAATAAATAAATAAATAAATAAATAAAAATGAATAATAATAATAATAATAATAATAATAATAATTAATCAAATATAATATAAACAAAATATAAAAATAAAATAAAACAGAAGAAGAAAGGAAAAATTTTAATCTGTTTGTTTTAATCAGTCAACCAAATAATCAACCACCGAGACCTCTGGAACTGTCCTGCAATAAATGCGACATTTCTTACAAATGCTAAATAAATCTCTAAAAAAGGGTAAATAAATCAGATACTGATGATTTTTGCCAACCTTTTATGTCAAACTGACTTGCATTCACACCAAAGAGACAGCTTGAAAGCAGAATCAGACATGTGCTGTTGAAGAGTTCTGTGATATTGAGCTCAATATATTGTCTCGTGTCCTCCATTAGATCTACCCAGACGAAGGACACTTCATTCACAACGAGGGAACGCGGCAGCACCTCAGTCAATCGCTGGTCAACTTCTTCGAGGAGTGTTTCCGGCTCCCGGACCAAGTGTTCGAGGAGGCGCTAGAGGAGGAGAGCGAAGAGGAGGGTTAGTCCACCCGTTCCACGACGTCCAAGCACAAAGCCAGCTCCTTTTGCCACCTAATATGCAACCCATAGATTTGAACCCTCCAGTTTTCAGTTCCCTCCCGGTGTCGCATGCTGACTCTGAGACCGCCTTGCCTCGTGTTCCTGCCTCGGCTCCCCTTCAGGTGCTCCTCACTATCCATCAACCCTCGACAGACCGCGGCCGTGCAGCGCGGCGTGGCATCTGGCTGGCGCCACATCGTCTCGCTCTCCCCTGCAGGCCAGTTATGAGCTTCTGAAGGCGTTAGGAGTCTCTGGTCTGTCCATCACATTGACAAATGTGACGCTACAATATTAACTGACCGCCAAGTGCGATGGCCTTTGAATCCCTAAGAGCTGTGGGACTCGCAGCTAGACTGAGGTGTCATTCGGTGTTTGATTCAAAAAAGGTATTTGGTGTTTTGGGCAAAGGGGGTTGTTGTTGGGAGAATGTGTCATTTGTGATTCAAAAGGTCTTCTCATATCCAATTGTGCTCGTGTCTGGTGTTGCAATGTAAAGTCGCACATGAAAACCATTCACTTGGATATTGATAAAACTTGTTTTCAGTGTTCGAGCGTGTCCGAGTCTTGGAAATCTTGTAGCCTCAAGTGTGTATTTAGATGGTGTTTATTCATTGCAGAAACTTCATCAAGCAGAAGGGGAGCAAAAGCGATTCTCATTATTATTCACAGACCATGACAGTTGTACAAAACTGTTGATCCCACTTCTCAGCGTGCGTTTCCTTGAAGTGATGGTCTGTCAGTGCTGAAGAAAGCACTCTATGTTGATTTAGTCACTGTGCCTTATTACGGGGGCGAACAATCGGTTTTGAGGAGCCTCCTTGTGAATATCACCACTCATTCAAGGCTTACGTTGGATTGACTAAAATCCTGTATCTAAAACGCTCTTGTTACATTGTCGATGACATCACGGTATACATTACTGACTGTAATAGCATCGCGAAAACACTGTTATTTTCGTTTGCGCGTGTGTGAGCCAGTGTTGTTTTAGCATCAACAAAAGCAAACTCGCTCGCATCCTGCTAATAGCGGTTTTCCATCCACTTTAAGGATCGAGTAATGGAGCATGAAATTAAAATGTATGATTTCAACATTAAACTAAAGCCCCTCTGAGGCTTTACAGACACTTTGTAGAACATTTGTTAATTCATGCCCAAAACAAATCTGTACATAAAAAGTATATTAAGTAGGGTAGGAAACACTTCTGTGTTAAAGGGATAGTTCACACAAAAACAACAATTCTGACGTTGACTCAACCCTTGTGTCATTCCAAACCTGTATGGCTGACTTTCTTTTGTAGAAGAAGAAAGAGATGTTTAGCATAATACTCATGCTGTTCTGTCAATACAAAGAACGTCAATGGAGTTCAGTAGGTCATACAGGTTTGCAGTGAGGTTGAGTAAATGCTGACAGAATACAATCCCTTTAACGCTCATGAAATACAGTACTGTGCAAATGTTTCACACTACAGCAGTGGAATTTTCATTAAGTCACATTTGTATGTTTTGCACAGTGCTGTATATGAACAGTTATTGGTTGTAACTTTTGCCTATAAAAGCTCTTAAGGATGAACTTTTATTTTGTTTGAATGAAATGTTCATGTTTAATCTTGATGCATTCATGGTGCATGTCAAAAAACCATTTGCAACTATTTTTTAAAAACGGTCAAATATCTGCATAGTATTTTTTGACGGCTTGAATGTTCTGACCTGCATTTCATTTCCGGTAGTTTTGTGAGTGAGATCTCAGTCTTGTCTGCTTGATGTATAAATGTTACTCAAATCTCATTTAAGTCTCTGAATATGTGAGTGTTTCTTGTACATAAAGCATTTGAAGGTATTTTGTTCTCCTGTGTCGAGCAGAGCTCTGGAAGTCACGGTTATTGCGATCTGAAATGAGCAATGAAAAATCACATGGGACCAAGAGAATGATGGGATTGCTGTTTACTGACTCAGCAAGAACAGGCATATTGTGGCATCTCTCAGAATACAAACTATTTTATCATCACCTTTGTTATGATTTGTTTTCCTCACTTGGAGAAAAGAGGATGAATATGTAAGTAACCAAAATAAACTCAAAGCCTTCAATGTTGATGTCCCGCTTTCTTGTGCATGACCTTACGACAACGACCTCTAAGGTTATGTAAACATCTTAGAAGGTGTTTTTATTTTATCTGGGAAAAGGTCATAAATGGTTTAAATAAAGTCCAATCAGCATATCTAAATTTTTGCCTATGCTGGATTCATCACTGTATCTGTCAGCTTCTTCAATATACATATCTATGTTTTAAAAATTAAAGGGATAGTTCACCTAAAAAAAAAGAAAAGAAAATTATATCATCATTTACTCACCCTTATGTAATTTCAAACCCTTATGGCTTACTTTCCTTTGTGCAGCATAAAAGAAGATAATGTTGGTAAGCAAACAGTTTTGGTTGTCATTGACCTCCATTTTATGGAAGAAAAAAGAGATAGCTCAAAATGTGTTTGACAGAAGAAATGTCATACATGTTTGTAATAACATGAAGGTGAGTAAATGATAACAGAATTTTTACTTTTGTATGAACTATACCTTTAAGAGGGAAAAACTTTTTTCCTTGTCGGTTTTGTTTTTAAACCCTTAAATAAGCCATACTTAGCAACAACACCAAGCAATACTATAAAAGAGCAATGATCAACAAATTGTTATATTTATTAATAATATTCAAAAGACTTATTCCACCAAGTAATATTTCACTGTGTAACTGTAGGCTGTTACAGTAATTTAGTATATAATCAGTATAAAATAAAAACATTCTGTGACAAAATATTTGAGAGACTAGGAAGGTAAAGCACGGCTAGTTTATGAACTTAAGTAACATGAAATGGATTGAAACTATATCCCATTACATTACTGCCACCTTGTGGTCAAATTGACAAATTGTGATTCATGAACCATAATGTTTGGAGTTTCTTGACAGACATTACCATCTAGTGGACATTTGCAGGTATTTCAGGTCTCACTGGACTCTCAGAAATGAGTCTTGTATCATAGTTTCAACTTCATCTGCAAGCTTGCTAAAGTCAGCCTCACATACTACATGTGCATGATCTCCACTGTCTCTCATGCACTTCATCAGAGCTTCATGCATCTGCTCTCGACCTCCAATGGTGCACAGTTTATCCAATTGCTCAACAGGGTCTTTTGGGATATTTTGACACTGAAGGGCTTTTAAGACAGCCGGAGCAAACTTCCCGTGGTGTGCAGTGGAGCATATCACAAGCGGACAGGTTTTGTCATGTATACGATCGGCGACTACTTTACCAACCCCTGTGTGAGTGTCCATTATGTAGCCTGTTGTCATGTGCACCTCATGTATGGCCCTCAAACAGTCGTCTTCTGAGCACCAACCAGCTTGAACTTCCAGATTTATCTTCTGAAGTAAAGTCTCTGATACTTTAAAAAAACGATCTCTTTCTAAATTCAAAAACAGATCTCTGACCAGACTCCCATCCCCACCGGATGCGTGATGGATGAACCTCTCAAGGTTAGAGGATTTCAGGATATCAATGGCAGGAGAGTTTGAAACCAGCAGCTTCCTGTTGCGGAGATCATACTCTCCACTACTGATGAAGTCGGATATGATGCAATTATGATTGGACGCACAGATCACCTTCCGTATGGGGATTCCCATTTGTTTGGCGTACAGGGCTGACATGGCATTGCCAAAGTTTCCAGTAGGGATGCACACATCAATGGGGTCTCCAAATGTCAACGTGCGATTCCTAAGCAGGTCCAGGTATGCCGAGCAGTGATAGACCACCTGAGGAAGCAGCCGAGCCCAGTTTATTGACATTTTATTTACAGTTTATACACTTCGGCCCTTCCCCAAATAGCACACATAGTCTTCCTCCAAGTCCAAATAGTCATGATTTTCTTCTTTTTTTTTTTTTAATAATGCCGTTTTGACTGTTTGGTAGAAGTGGAGTTCCTGTGGAGCGCCACAAAAGTGTGCATTGAGGCCACAAAGGGGAAGCTTGAGAACACTCTTCTGAAATCTAAAATGACAAATGGGTCACCATGCAATAAGGGTCTCCAACCCTGCTCCTGGAGAGCTACTGTCCTGCAGAGTTCAGGGCCTGTATTCACAAAACATTTTATCTTACCACTAAGAGTTCTCCTAAATAGCAGTAAAAGTTTTTAGTTAAGAGTTTTCTCTTAAAACCTATTCTCAAAGCTGCTGAGACAAACTTTTACTAAGGAATAGAGAGAAGTTTTAAGCTAAGAGTAAGGGCGGGGTTGACCTCATTGCTATGAATGATGTCAGCATGCTTACTAACTATGCACACAGTGAATGGCTGATAGGGGAGGGGAGGGGTCTCTGTCAGAGATTTATTCATAGAAATATTGTAGAGCGTGATATTATGTTGCAATATTCAAATAAAGGTTTAAAAATAAAAATGTTAATCGCCACATGCAAATAAAGATTTCAAAATGCAGGCTAAGTGTCACTAATTAAACAAGTATATGTTCAGATAATTGTCAGCCTCTTACATGTATGCTTCTCGTAGCGAATATGCATATAAAAAACCTTTTAATTAACAGAGTAAAATAATCATGGCTGATAGTAAGACATGCAAACGTAAAAGAAAACCAAACTGGATGCAAGAACTGGCAGATTGCCGGCAACAGCTATTTTAGGATAGTTGTGTCTTGGTCTTAGTGACTTAGGAGTCCTCTTCACTACTCCTAACGTTTCACAGATTTAGGAGCTAGTTTTAGTGCTAAAACGCTTTGTGAAATACTCTTAAAGCAAAAATTTAGGAGTCTTAAATTTAGGACTGACACGCCCATTATTTTTAAGATTTCCTCCTAAATCGGCGAGTTATGAGCTACTTTTAGCTTTAAGATGTTTTGTGAATTCGGGCCCAGGACAGTAGCTCTCCAACCCCAATCAAACACACCTGAACCAGCTAATCAAGGTCTTCAGGGTTACTTGGTAATTATAGACAGGTATATCGGAGCAGGGTTGGAACTAAAGTCTGCAGTAAGGTAGATCTCCAGGAGCAGTCTTGTGGACTTAAACGACATGCCCACATGATGGCCGTTGTGAGTCTACACCAGGGGTTCTCAACTGGGCCCTCAAGGTCCACATTCCTCCAGAGTTTTGTTCCAACGTTAATCAAACTCACCTGTCTGTAACTTTCTAGTAATCCTGAAGACCTTAGTTAGCTTGTTCAGGTGTGTTTGACTAGGGTTGGAGCTAAACTCTGCAGGAAAGTGGACCTCAAGGGCCAGAGTTGAGAAACCCTGGTCTACACCATCGCAAGTGCACATGAAATGTGCCATTTAGGTCAGTGCCTTAAAGTATCGATAGATATTTTCTTCCACACTGTGACACACATTAGAGGGTAACAAATTATTGACACTAAAAAAAATGTAGGGCAGGTCTTGGTTCCACTCATTGAATTCTGAGATGTGGGCATTGCAGATGAACGTGAGCTTGCAGGGGCGGGTTTAAGCAGACTAAATGATTGGAGAATCATTCATATGCATGGATGAATCATTTGCAATTAGAAATATGCATTTAGAAAATAGATGGATATAGATAGGCCTGTCGCAATAATCAATATATCGACTTATCGCACAATATACTGTATGTACATGACCGCAATCATTTTTGGTGCTGCAATATATTGCCCATTATATTTACAAAAAAATAAATGTCACCATGTTTTTGGCATTCCACTTGCGCCTGTGTCTTTTGCAGCGCCTTGTACATAAAGTGGTGTAGTCATGAGGTGCTAGTTCAAATTTAAAAAATGCTACTACAAAAAAAAGTTTCATCTGCAGATATGGCCTTGTTTAGGGATCTGTGCCTTTGTGCATGCGGACATCTGACTGCTAAGTAGAGACTGTGTTTTTCAGCAATAGTGTGCACCCTTAATTTACAGAGAAAAGAAGGTCAGGAAAAATCTGTAGATGGAAAAAATCTTTTTTTCTTTTTCTGCTTGTTACTTTGCACTTTTTGTTAGAAAATGTTTATTTTCTATTTATTCAAGTTTTTAAGGTATCTAATATTTTGATACTTAATTTCCATGATCTAAATATTCTTAAGAATTAAAAGATGGACAGCAAAATTTCAAATCAGCAAAATTTTCAAAATTTCAAAAATTTCAAATCGAAATGTAAATTAATGTAAGTATTCACAAGCAGTGTTAGACAAATGTAAAATCAATAATTTAAATGTATGTCAATCGTAATTCGAATATACATTTACCTTAAAATGCAAAGAAAAATAATTCCAATACTGCACTTCTGGCTATCTAAAGGTCTGTCTATCTGCAGAACATCAGGTTTAAACGTTGATGTTTTCTGATAGGATTTCGGAAAGGATTTTCTGAATAGATGTATACAAATATTTGCCAAAATGTAGAGTTTACCTAAAACGCAGCGTTTATATAGTAACCTCACTTTCACATGGGCTCATTTCATACACATTATATGGCTCCATGCCATGTAAACGAACCACGTCAGTACGTACGGCAACAGCGAAAGGACATTTTCCTTTTACGTGCTGCGCAGTAAACGGTTCTGATTGGCCAATACGGTCACAAATAATATAAATGAAATATATATTTAGAACTGCTTGTGGAATATCTTTTTTTTTTTTTTTTTTTTTTTTTAAAGTTAGCCATTTAAGCTTAAATGAAAACTTGAAATTATGAAACTAACACGAAAGAAAATAAAACAAGAGGAAAAGTGTTTAATGTTGCTTAGCAGTGGTTGTCATAGAGACAGTTGTTAAACAACACCGATTTCATCGGCCGTTACGTTAATAAAACACTATTGTCTGCAAACAGCGGGACGTTTTTTCTTGTTTTCCTGTAATTTTTGCCTCTACAAGCCATCATGAGCGACACAATCTATCCTCCAGAGAGCATCTATATTCTTATTCCCAGAGATGAAGAGAAACCCGTAAACGCACCCAGGTACGTTACAGTTCAAAACTGCTTTAAGATCATTAACTCTCACTTTTACTATTTTTTTGTCTTTGATATTTTAGAAAATAATTTATTTTTGCATTTCTTTTTTCAATGTAACACTATTTTCTCACTTTGAAACGTGAAAAAAACATGACACATTTTTCATTGTTACAATTAAGTACAATCCCACAGTTCTTACCATAATGTGATAATTATATAGAGATAGATAGATAGATAGATAGATAGATGTTTAAATTGTGATGTATTTGTACCAGAATTTGCTTTAATTCCCATAAACTAGATCATTATATTTATTATATTATATTATCTTGATTTTCAGGTACATGTCAAAGTTCAGAGAGCAGGTGAAGCTGGAGAAAGAGGTGAACAAAGCCCCCAGTAAAACTATGGGACCAGCACAAGTGGATGTGCCATCGCCACAGAAATATCTACTGAAACACTCCAAGAAGCCCAAACTCCCTGAGAGTTGGTGTTTGAGACATTCTGAGAATTAATATACAATATTGACCATTTTAAATACAGATACATATCTTTTCATCGCAATCATACATGCCAGTTTCATGTGCAGAGGTGTTGAGACCACTGAAGCTATTTGCTTATTCTAATTTTGCTTGGATCGTTTATTTGTACTGTTTCAGAGAAACCATTTAAATATGAAGATGATAGTAAACCACCAATACCCACCAGAACAGACAAGCCGCTCATGGGTCTCCACACCAACAAGAACTTTATTAAGACCAACGCTGTTGAGAACATCATAGCAGTCCCGAAGAAACCGCAGCCTGTGTATGCTTATACCAAAAAGGGAGACAAACAACTGTTGGAGAACTCTGGTCTCGTCCCCAAATACATAAAGAAGAAGGTGAGAGAAGAGATTGGAGGTTGAGCTTCATGTTTCAGATGCTCTTGTATTCCATGCATACAAAGCATACTGTTCACGGTACATACTGAATAGAGCAAAAATAGTAAGGAAAAGCCTCAGGCCTGTTTTTTATGCATGTTCTCAGGACTATGGTCAAACTCCAGAGTACCTGCTCCAGCGCAGAGAGGAAGTGAAGAAAGCACAAGAAGAATATGACAACTATGTCAAGGAGCGTATGAGAGAAGGGGCCATGAAACAGCTTTCGGGTGAAGAACGCCACAATATCTTACAGGTAATCAAATACAAATAAACTCTGAATGAAACAGTTTCTAATTGTTTATAGCTTGTGCTCTCTGGAGCTTTTTATTGCAGATCTTGCAGAATTAATCTCCTGATGAGAAATTGCTTGTGTTTGTAGTTGTTCCTCAGTTTAGATAAAAGTATGAATAATGTTATATGAATATTGTAAATTAATGAACATGACCTTTTTAAAAAATCTGGATATTAAGCAAAACATGTAAATTATTGTATCAAGGAACTTGTATACACTGAATAAAAATTCGAAACAATTTTCACTCAGAAATTGTTGGTCAATTTCCTAAACTGTATTAAAGAAATGGCAAGTAACATGATGAATGAAACATGAAATTTTGAAGTAGAAAGTCTGAAACAGTATTTCTTGTAAAACACTCCAATAATTTTATTTACTATATATATATATATATATATATATATATGTATGTATGTTTTTCAAATAAGTACTTTATATTCACAAAGGCTGCATTTATTTGAACAAAAATACAGTAAAAACAGTAATATTATGAACTATGTCACTACAATTAAAAATAACTGTTTTCAGTTTGAATATGTTTTAAAATGTAAATTATTATTGTGAAGGCAAATCTGAATTTTCAGCAGTCTTCATAGTCACATGATGCTTCAGAAATCATTCTGATCCATTCAATATGCTGATTTGATGTTAAAGAAACAGTTGCTGCTTAATATTTCTGTGGTAACTGTTACTTTTTATCAGAAAAGAAAGTAGCATTTAAGAAAAGAAAAGAAAAGAAATCTTTTGTAACATCATAAATGTTTTTACTCTAAATTCTTTCAAAAACATAAAAAAAAAAATCTTACTTGACCACAAACTTTTGAATGGTAGTGAATTATACAATACTTTTTATATTACAAGAAATGTCTGATGACTTGATGACTTTTGGCAGGCTCTGAAGAAGAACTGGGACGAGCTTCATCACCAGTACCAGGGCCTCTCTGTTGTCACAGACACAGCTCCAAAAAAATATAGGAAGGAGCGTCTGGAGCAGGAAATGAAGCAGCTGGAGAAAGATATTGAGCTGATTGCGCGACACAAAACCATCTACATTGCAAATAACTGAGCGTGATGTTAGCTAGTGACCCTGAGTTCAGCAAATATTCAAGAATAACATTTGAAACGGGCAAAACTGCCACAGTGTCTTTGCTCGTCCTCTCTTATGGTACTTCAGAAATAGTTTGAAAGGCTTTGGTAAAGCTTTACAACAGTGTGTCTGAGTGAAATAAAGATCGTTTTAGATCAGCTCGATAATCTCTGAGTGATTTCATCCATTTAAAGTCAGCATGAAATCATAATGAACCACATTTATTTTCTTAATGTGACAATGTCTTGTTTATGATTCATCAGTGAATATTATTCCAAAATGTCTTAATGTTTCATCAGAACATTGATCACCAAGGCTGCATTTATTTGATCAAAAATACAGTAAAACAGTTATATAATGAAATGGTATTAAAATTTTAAATAATAAATTATTTTAATAAAATAATGTTTTCTATTTTGATATAACTTTTAAATGTCACTTATTCTTGAGATGAGACAGCTGAATTTACTCCAGTCTTCAGTGTCACATGATCATTCAGAAACTATAATATGCTGATTTGCTGCTCAAGAAACATTTCTTATTATTATCAATGTTGAAAACAGTTGTGCATTTATTTTTATTTATTTATTTATTTATTTGGAAACCATGGTACTTTTTTCAGTATTCTTTGGTGAATAGAATGATCAAAAGAAACTTTTGTAACATTTGAAATGTTATTATCACTTTTGATCAATATAATGCATCCTTGATGAATAAACATTTGTTTTTTCAAAAAAAAAAAATATCTTACTAACTTTTGATCAGATTATCTTTGCATTCAAATTCAGACTATTTTGGAAAATTCAGAGCAATAAGCGAATCTTTCATGAATGAGATTCTGTTGTGTGCTGAAGTATCTGTTCTCCAGTAATGAGCAGCATGACTTCAGTTAAACATTTAATGTGACTCATGTGAAAGAACAAAATACTATTTCTAAGGCCATAAAAATATTTTAACCAAACTTTGCCTATAACAAAAAGGAAAGTATTTTGATAATGAAAACATTCTAAACACCTCCCACTCTGTTTATTCATGTAAAATGGGTGGGTGCACAGATGTCTGGTCCTCTCTCAGTATCACAGTTTAATTCACTCTCTCACATACGAACACTGACATGGCAGCTGACCAGAGAAAAGAACCAGGCGTTGTGGTAAATATGCTTAACATGCTGAACTTTGTTCATTACAATTGCACCTAACAGCTTGTTAATTTTGCATCCTGTCTTAGTGATTTTCTTTTTGCATTTTGTCCTTTCTACTTACACTTAACCCTACCATGAACTGTTTCATTTTCTATTCTGTCTTTGGTTGTTGGTTTAGATTAAAGACGGCTGGGCAGGTTACAGTTTGGAGCTGTTTAATTATCCTGAGCATTATTGGGGTGATCTGGAGTGTGTGTACATCCCTCATGGAGTCATTATGAACAGGTGAACACTCTGATGGACACAGATCACCTCCTCCACCACAATCGCTACACATAAAAAATATGTATATATATAAGGCAGAGATTTTTGAAATGACTCATACATTCACTCTCATGGTCTATTAAGTTGTCTCTTATTTAACTCAAATGTAGTATTGCAGTTACTGAATAGGGATCTTTTTCTCAGGAGAAAAATCTGAGGAGCAGTGGACTTAAGCAAAATGTTTATGAGAAACAAGATATTCTCATTGTGATTTTTTTTTACTACTTCTAACTACTAAATGTTTATGTTGCTTAAATATGTCTGATATTTTGTATTGAAAAGCATAAACAATATTCAAAATAGCATTCAATGTTTGTGCTTTCCTCTGGATTGAATTTTTTTTTTTTTTTGCAAAGTTTATATCCTGAACTATTCATTTATAATCATTGTTTAGTCTTGTGCTTTCCAAGCTCCGCAATCACATTCCAAAGAAATTTGGGCTGATCAACAACTTGCCCTGTTATCTTCATGTGACCCTTAAATCTAATTTATGAAATCACATGACCTCCAAACACACACAGAGTTTGTGACATTGTGATCTAATGTGATTTGTAGGATTGAGTGTCTGGCCAGAGACATCCTTGAAGACATTGGACATCATGATCTGATGGTTCTGTGTGTTCTGAAGGGAGGATACAAGTTCTGTTCTGACCTTGTGGAGTCGATTAAAGCTCAGAGCCGCAGTGCCAACAGAAGACTGACCACCAGAGTAGAGTTCATCCGCTTCAAGAGCTATCTGGTGAGGAAACACAGAAATCATAAGCATAATAGCCACAGCTATTTCTGGTTGATAGAAGAGTGCTCATGACCCTGTTATGTTCTTTGTGTATATATCTATAACACATCTGTGCTAAAAGTGTTCAGATAGTTTAGTTCAGATAAAAACACACCCCTCAAATTAACTCTTTTCATCCCAGAAATGACCAAACTGAAAAAAATAAATAAATAAATAAATAAATAAATAATAATAATAATAATAATACATTGCCAACTAATATTTAGTAAATGCTCAGAGTTAAAGTGGCTGTCATTGTCTGTGATTAGTAGATGGCGCTCTAAAGCTGTGTACATGTTATTCAGAAAAGTATGTGCATGTGCTAAGAATAGCATATTCTGCTGTATGCAGTATGTATATTATGCACAGTATGCACATTCATTCATTCATTCATTCATTACAGTGTGTGAGGAATAAGTCAGTATATCAACATCAGAAAAGGTAAAATTGTCTTCTTGATTCATTATTTGATCCGACTGGCCAAAATGTTCACACATAATTGGATTAACAAAATAAATGTAACAAAAATAGTATGCTGTGAGCTAATATTCATGCAAATGGAAATTTTCAGAGAATGAAAGCATGAATGTTCTGTACCCAACATAAGGGTGGGTTTGAAACTTTAGGCTAATCCAAAATAAATAAATAAATAAATTAACAAACAAACAAGCAAACAAATAAATAAATAAAAAAAATTTTTTCAGATACAGTATTGTCTAATTTTCATGTCGTTTAAATTTATGTAGAATACTAAGATAACTAAAACTGAAACTAAAGTACAAATTAATGAAAACATTTTAAAAAACAATTTAAAAAAACAAATAAAAATGACAAAAAAAAAAACAACAAAATTAGTAAAACTTTAAAATTAAAATCAGAATGGAAAATACAAAAAAAAAAAAAAAAAAATAGAAAATGTAATAAACTATATTAATAAATGCTTTAATCTGTGACCTTATAAATTATCCCTTTGTTGAATTGGTTCAAAATGACTGACTCACCCATTCTTCTGAGTCAAATTCATTTTGTAGTGGCCTACATAGCCTAATTTAGTTAAATGCTACTGTTTTACTATTTTTTAACGTGCTTCTGTTAAGTTAGTAATATGAAATGTGTTTTTTGCAGTGATTTCATTCACCTCACAGTTTTGCTCCCAATATTCTCACATTTACAAACCTTTTGCTAATAGTTTGAATAAATTATTTAACTGATTCTTTTAAATACATCGTCAGCTAACTGACTGATTAACCAGCAGATGGTGCTGTTTGCACAATTTAGTCCAAAGAAGTGCCCTTTGTGTGTGTGTGTGTGTGTGTGTAGCTTTAAAGACTCTTTTTATCTACCACTGCAGAGAAATCCAAATGTACCACTATAGTAATCAAATTTGTCTTTTAGTACATATTATCAAAATAAGTGTCTATCTACAACTGAAATACACAGAGAGAATCCAATCTGAGGATACAGTAAAGGTCAAATTGTTCTGTCATGGCTGAGTGGGTCTTCAAAGTCGAGTGTTTTACTCATGGGCCCCTGAGGAGCCTCCAGTCCATCAGCCAGTGGCTCTACTTCCTGTCTGAACACAACCTACCCGGAACGTTCATCTCAAGCACAGAAGAGCCACTTCACCCCTTCACAGAAGATCAACTTGACCCTGAGCAGAGGACGCAACCCAATTGTCTCATCAGACAAAAGCAGCTTCTGTCGGGCATACAGCAGTCGATTGTGTCCGCAGTGCTCATGTCTATAGAGACTGTAAGATCATATGTGCTGACAGGGCCACAGCAGGGGCCTTTTAACGTCTGTCTCTGTGTTTTCCACACTGTGTTTTATAGAATGACCAGTCCACTGAAGATCTGCACATTATTGGACCAGATGACCTCTCCATGCTGAAAGGAAAGGTATTGTATCAGTTTTTTTTTTTTTTTTGGTAATAAGAAAGCATTAAAATGAGCTTCATTATTACTGATTAAGGCACTATTCCTCATACATTATTTAGGGTTAGTAATTTGAACATCCCTTATTAAATGTACCAACGTTACAAACATGAATGATACCAGACTGTGGCTTGATGAACAGAGTTGGTATTAGATTTCTTAGTGTACTTTTACATAACGCTTGTACTGAAACGTACAAAATGTTCTTCTTTTGCATTTTTTGAAAAGTTTCACGTACAGACAACAACACAGTCAAAATGATCCCTGTTCACATGGATCCACGAAAAACAACTAAAAACCAAGTACAGTACAAAATCCAGTACAGGTCATAAACCCACCCTCTCCATTTAAACGAATGGGATGTAAGCCAAAACTAAAAACATCAAATTAGACTTGAAATTTTTTTTTTTTTTCAAAGATGATTTCCATTATTTTAGGTATTTCTTATCAAACTGATGTATGTTCAAGTGCTCGTGTTTGTAAAAAGTTTACTTTTAAGTAGTTATTTGATGCTATAAAAAACGGACGGCCTCCAAATGAATCAGTACTGCGCATACTCAGGCTCCTAATGAACCACTACTGCACAGACTCTGGCTCCAAATGAATCACTACTGCGCATACTCTGGCTCCAAATGAATCACTACTGCGCATACTCTGGCTCCAAATGAATCACTACTGCGCATACTCGGGCTCCAAATGAACCACTGCTGCGCATACTCGGGCTCCAAATGAATCACTACTGTGCAGACTCTGGCTCCAAATGAATCAATTCAGTTCAATTCAAGTTTATTTGTATAGCGCTTTTCACGATACAAACCGTTGCAAAGCGCTGTACAGAAAATTAAGTTTCTACAATATATTTAGTAGTAGCTTATCATTGGTGACTATGTCAGTTAATGTACATATGGCAGAAATGTATGGAAAAATCAATTAAAGACGTAATCAAACAGACAATGAACACTATTAACAGCAATTATTATATGTTGAAATCAAACTTATAGCAAGATTTGGTAGTTCTGTATGTTGTTTCAGGGTTGGCATCGTCTGAGGTCCTCTGAGGGGTTGGCATCATCTCTTCTCAGGTGATCTGGATCCAGACTGAAGCTTGTGTAAATCCTAGTTACCATGGGATGTCAATCCCGTGGCAGAAACAGAGAAACAAATAGAGACATAATTAGCATAGCTGCTGTTCCAACCAAGCAAAATTGATTTGTTTAATACAAGCTAGAGAATAATAATGTGCATTTGATCAGATATAACTGCAGTACAAGATTATGAGATGCATTATTTGAAAGCTTGGCCAAAGAGATGTGTCTTTAATCTAGATTTGAACAGAGAGTGTGTGTCTGAACCCCGAACGTTATCAGGAAGGCTATTCCAGAGTTTGGGAGCCAAATGCGAAAAAGCTCTACCTCCTTTAGTGGACTTTGCTATCCTAGGTACTACCAAAAGTCCAGAGTTTTGCGACCTTAGGGAGCGTTATGGATTGTAGCGTGGTAGAAGACTAGTTAGGTACACAGGAGCTAAACCATTAAGGGCCTTATAGGTAAGTAATAATATTTTGTAACTGATACAGAACTTAATAGATAGCCAGTGCAGAGACTGTAAAATTGGGCTAATATGATCATATTTTCTTGATCTGGTAAGGACTCTAGCCGCTGCATTTTGGACTACCTGTAGCTTGTTTATTGAAGATGTAGGACAACCAGCTAGCAGTGCATTACAATAGTCCAGTCTAGAGGTCATGAATGCATGAACTAGCTTTTCTGCATCAGAAACAGATAACGTTCCGTAGCTTGGCAATGTTTCTAAGATGGAAGAATGCTGTTTTTGTAACATGGGAAATATGATTTTCTAAACACAAGTTGCTGTCTAATATAACACCCAGATTTTTTTACTGTAGAGGAAGTAACAGTATATCCGTCTAGTTGCAAATTATAATCCAAGAGATTCTGTGTACTGTTTTTTGGTCCAATAAGTAATATCTCTGTCTTATCTGAATTTAATAGGAGAAAATTATTGGTCATCCAATTTTTTACATTTTTAACACACTCTGTTAGCTTAGATAATTTAGAAGTTTCATCTGGTCTTGTTGAGATATATAGTTGAGTATCATCAGCATAACAGTGGAAACTAATCCCGTATTTTCTAATAATATTACCAAGGGGCAACGTGTATATTGAAAATAACAGAGGACCTAGGACAGATCCTTGTGGTACTCCATACTTTACTGGTGATAATTGAGATGACTCCCCATTTAAATAAACATAGTGCACTGTAAAAGAAATTCCGTAAAATTTACGGTACAAAAACGGCAGCTGTGGTTGCCGGAATTCTACCGTAAAAATACGGTAAGAACATTTTAGGTTTTACGGTTTTAACTTAAATTTACAGTTAAATACCGTAATTTCATTAACTGATATAATGTTAATATACCAACCTATTGAAATGCTTAAATCTGTTTTGTATCTTTGAAATACACTGATAACCACCAAATGCAGGTGTGGTGATGAGAAAGTCACATGATGAGCCAAAGCCCATCACAAGCAGATTTTAAATAATAGCATATATAGAAGGCGCACAGTGTCATTCACACATACACTAAACACCATCATGGTGAGACTCATTAAACTGAAATATGCAATAAACATTAATTTAACAACATTAGATGTAACATACAACCCTAATAAACATAACTGATAAGAAAAACTAAGAAGAAACATAGTTATTTCAAAGAAAAAAACATAAAATTCAAATAAAATTTGAAATGCAGCGCAGGGAATTCTGAGAACGTCAGTTTACGGTTTTCCCCTGTATATTTTACAGGAACTTACCGTTAACCATTTAACAGGTTTTTACTGTGGCATTTTCACAGTTTTTTATTTTTTTTCTTGTTAAAATCACGGACATTTTTTACAGGTAGTGATCTGACAGGTAGGATCTAAACCATCTTAAAGCCTGCCCTTGAATACCCGTATAGTTTTGTAATCGATCTATGAGTATGTCATGATCTATGGTGTCGAACGCAGCACTAAGATCAAGTAAAACTAGCAATGAGATGCAGCCTTGGTCTGACACAAGAAGCAAGTCATTTGTAACTTTAACAAGTGCAGTTTCTGTGCTAGGATGGGGCCTGAAACCTGACTGAAACTCTTCATAGAGATCATTTTTTTGCAGGAAGGAGCACAATTGAGCAGATACAACTTTTTTCTAGAATTTTGTGAAGAAATTCATAAAGTCATCACTACTAAACTGTGAGGGAATATTTAGATCGGGTGGCGTCTGATTATTTGTTAATTTAGCTACTGTGCTAAATAAAAACCTTGGGTTGTTTTGGTTATTTTTTATGAGTTTGTGGATATGCTCGGCCCCGGCAGCTTTTAGAGCCTGTCTATAACTGGACATACTGTTTTTCCGTGCAATTCTAAAAACTTCCAAGTTAGTTTTTGTCCATTTGCGCTCAAGATTATGAGTTTCTTTCTTGAGAGAATGGGTATTACTGTTGTACCATGGCGCAGTACATTTTTCTTTAACTTTTTTCAATTTGATGGGCGCAACAGCTTCTAATGTATTAGAGAAGATAGTGCCCATGTTGCTAGTCATTTCGTCTAGCTCATGTGTATTTATGGGTACACAGAGCAGTTGAGATAAATCAGGCAGGTTATTTCTGAATGTATCTTTAGTGGTAGGAACAATAGTTCTTCCTGGACGATAACACGGAGCCATATTGTTAATATCAGCAATACGCAGCATGCACGATACAAAAAAAATGGTTAGTAACATCATCACTTTGAGGTACGATATCTATATCAGTAAGATCGATTCCATGCGATATAATTAAATCTAGCGTATTATTAAAATGATGAGTGGGCCCGGTGACATTTTGCTTGACTCCAAAAGAGTTTATTAGGTCAGTAAACGCAAGTCCTAATGCATCATTTGTATTATCAACGTGAATGTTAAAATCTCCGACAATTAGCGCTTTATCAGCAGTAACCTATAGGTCTGAGAGGAAATCTGTAAATTCTCTCTGGAAATCTGTATACGGCCCTGGCGGTCTATACACAGTAGCCAGAGCAAGAGATATTGCATATCTGACAGTGTAACATTAAGCACAAGTATTTCGAATGAGTTAAACCTGTATCCTGTTTTCTGAGTAGCATTGAGAATATCACTATATATTGTTGCAACACCACCACCACGGCGAGTCTGACGGGGCTCATGCTTATAACAGTAGCTTGGTGGAGTAGGCTCATTTAGACCAATATAATCATTTGGTTTGAGCCAGGTTTCAATCAAGCAGAGCACATCAAAACTATTATCTGTGATTATTTCATTTACAATAACTGCTTTGGGTGCGAGAGATCTAATGTTTAGGAGCCCAAACTTTAAAAATGTTTTTTGTTCATTTATTTTGCATTTTTCTGGATTAATCACGATCAGATTATTTCTAAATCCTGCATTAAATTTATATTTTGGCCTCACTGTTCGGGGAACAGAAACAGTCTTTATAGATTGGACAGCACAAATACTTCTATCATTTAAGTGGGTAGAACAAAAGTCATCATAGCAGTAATTTGAGAATTGGCTTACTAGTCATATGGAGTGTAGAGTCCTGGAGATGTTGTCCAAAAGGAGTTCTGCTCCGACTCTGCTGGGGTGCAGGCCATCAGCACGGAAAAGCCTAGGACGCTCCCGAAAAAGATTCCAATTATTAACAAAGAGCAGTTTCTGTTCTTTACACCATGACAATAACCACTCATTTAAAGCAAAAAGTCTACTGAACCTTTCATGTCCTCGTCGATACGTGGGAAGCGGACCTGACACGATGATCGTCGTCGCGGGCGATGCGCTGCGCACCGTCTTAATCAGGCTCCTGAAGTCCCTCTTCAGTGTCTCTGTCTGCCGCAGCCTGGTGTCGTTCACCCCTGCGTGCAGAACGATCGCGCCGATGCTCTCGTCGTCCTTCAGGATCGTGGGTATCTGCAACAGAAACAACACGAGCACCAGGGAAACAGTGATTGTGCACTTTACCTTCAGCTAATGTTGCCCGGACGTGCCGGACGATGGAGTCTCCGACGATCACAGCGTCGCAGTCCGTCTCGCGGAGGGGAGCGAAGTGGTTCCGGCTGGAGATCTTGAAGACCGGAGGCGGCGGAGGAGAAGCGGTCCTCGCGCGGGGCCTGGCTCGCGTCTTCCGCTGCTGCTGCACCCAGGGTCCGTGGTGTCCCTGTGCCGGAGTGAAGGACATCTGGGAAGATCGCGTCTTGGGTGCACAGGGCCTGTGCAGAGAAACACAGAGAGTAGAGGTGGTGGGAGTGTTAGTGGCGCACTGTATATCACTACTGCGCATACTCTGCCTCCAAATTAATCAGTACTGCGCATACTCTGGCTCCAAATGAATCACTACTGCGCATACTCTGCCTCCAAATGAATCACTACTGCGCATACTCTGCCTCCAAATGAATCAGTACTGCGCATACTCAGGCTCCAAATGAATCATTACTGTGCAGAGTCTGGCTCCAAATGAATCACTACTGCGCATACTCTACCTCCAAATGAATCAGTACTGCGCATACTCAGGCTCCAAATGAATCACTACTGTGCAGACTCTGCCTCCAAATGAATCACTACTGTGCATACTCGGACTCCAAATGAAACACTACTGTGCAGACTCTGGCTACAAATGAATCACTACTTTGCAGACTCTGGCTCCAAATGAATCAGTACTGCGCATACTCTGGCTCCAAATGAATCACTACTGCGCATACTCGGGCTCCAAATGAACCACTACTGCACAGACTCTGGCTCCAAATGAATCACTACTGCGCAGACTCGGGCTCCAAATGAATCACTACTGTGCAGACTCTGGCTCCAAATGAACCACTACTGCACAGACTCTGGCTCCAAATGAATCACTACTGCGCATACTCAGGCTCCAAATGAACCATACTGCACAGACTCTGGCTCCAAATAAATGACTACTGCACAGACTTTGGCTCCAAATGAACCACTACTGCGCAGACTCTAGCTCCAAATGAATCACTACTGTGCATACTCTGCCTCCAAATGAATCACTACTGCACAGAACCGAGTTCCAAATGAATCAGTGCTGCGCAGACTCTGGCTCCAAATTAATCACTATTGCACAGACTCTAGCTCTAAATGAATCACTACTGTGCAGATTTGGGTTCCAAATTAATCAGTGCTCTGCAGACTCTGGCTCCAAATAAACCACTACTGCACAGACACTGGCTCCAAATCAATCACTACTGCACAGACTCTGGCTTCAAACGAACCATTATTGTGCAGGTTCTGGCTCCAAATGACGTCATCCAAGATGACACCTGCCATACTGGAATGTTTTGGCATCACTTTTCTATAGTGGAAGGAAGTAGAGATCCGTTGCCCATCTTTTTTTTAACAGTATATGCTAAAAATGCTGTATTATGCATGCCAGGCCAGTAGTTGGCGATGTCACTTTGTAAAAAAACACTACAACTGAATATGTAATATGTATGCGCATGGCGTTTTCACAAATTGTCATCTTTGTAGTTTACACATAGTGTTTTGCAGTGTGAGAAGCCACTGCAATCTATTTAGTGCATTAGTGAACCGTGAGAATGAATCAAACTGAATCACAAACTATTTCAGACCATATTTTGCAAACTCATTTGACTGAATTAATCAATAGTGATTAATTTAATGCTCCTGCTTTCAAACAGAAAGCTGCTTGGTTTCTAGATTTGCCTCAGGTCCTTTCCTCAATGTAAAGGTGCTTCACTGTTTGGCAATGTTTGGCATTGTGCATTTTGCATTCATTGTTTGGCAAAATCAGTTCGTTTCAACATAAACCCTTACAATCATAAATTAAAAATAGATGGACTGATATTGAAGTCCAGGCACTTCTCCGTCCTCCATCCTCCACATGTTGATGTTGTTGAATGCCGCGCTTAAATGACATCACAGTTGCCTGGCTTATGTCACTTCAGAGTTCCTACTGGTGGTGCAAATGCAATCAAAATTTGGTACTCAGGGAACCGCCCTGGGGTTCCTATAACTACCCGGTGCAAAAACCCCTCAAAATATCAGAGATACTTAGAAGTGGGCCCTTTTGACTTGGGTCAGTAAACAACCACTCAAAACATTCTAATATCCATATCACCGAGCAACATCCTAGCAACTACCCAGAATGCCCTTGGAGTACACTAAAAACTGTAGAGCAACATCCTATTAACCACATAGTAATGTCCTATCCAGCTGGTTAAAAGCTTTAAGCAAACATCCTGGAAGAAAGACCATTCATAAAAAAATTTAAAATCTAGTCATGCTATTAAGATTCCATTCAGCTTCTCTGTAAAGGCAAAGAAATCAAATTGTTTTGTTTTAATAGTACACTCGCTCTCAGTTTAATGCGTGAAGCCAGCCTTAATCTGTTCCAACAAGTCATGTGTATAAACTTCCAGCACATGCACACGCACACACACACACACACACACACACACACACACACACACACACACACCCTAGAACATTCAGACTAGTTGTGTAATAATTTCCCTTGTAGCATTTTGTGTGATTTTCATGATTACACAGTATCAGGGGGTCTGATAAACTGATTGTGTATCTGTATGAATCTAGGATCAGCGGTTGTTCTAACAGCAGATTTTTAAATGGGTTAGTGTGTTTAGTGAGAAAGTACTGTGCATACAGCTTCTAAGGCAGATTTTTTCAACAACAAACCACATCATTGTGTGTTTTCAGAAGAGTTCTGAGACCTTGTAAAGCTGATACATTTCTGAACTACCAGGATTTGAAACATATCATAGTTTCCACAACAATATTAAGCAGCACAGCTCTTTTTAACATTGATGATAACAAGTTTCTTGAGCAGCAAATCAGCATATTAGAATTTCAGAAGGATCATGTGACACTGAAGACTGGGGTAATGATGCTGAAAATTCAACTTTGTATCACAGGAATAAATTTATTACATTTAAAATGTACATAAGTGTTAAATTGTAATGCTATTTCATAATATTTGTACAGAGAGATAAGAATCTGAAGTGGACTGGATCTTTAGGTCTAATATTTGCTGCATTCTGGCAATCATAAAATGAAAAAAGTTTATGTTCAAGAGTAGCTACATCCTGTGCAGAACACATATTGTAGCATAATCACGACACCATAAATCCTGTCCAAAAATATATATATATATATATATATATATATATATATATTAAAAAAAGCCTTTTACAAGCACCATTACTGATCCTTTCTCAGACATTCTGAAGCACAAAAGTGCACAGAGATTCCCACCTCAATTCTGTAAAGAGCCAGAGGCTTTATTCTTGATAAATGGTACAATATCATTCAGCCCTGCAGGAAGGACTAAAGCTGTTGAAGGCAAATGATTGGGTTATTCCTTAAGAATAATCGCAAGGTTTTTAGTTGTTGTTTTTTTCTTTTTCTTTTTTCTCTCACCCCATTCTGTGGTCTGGATACAGCAACCAAACCTGTGTGTATGATATGGAAACCTGTGTTATGACATCAAAACTGACGTAAAAAAACAAAAAAAAAACAGCTCAAATATGCAAATCAAGCTGACATCAAAAACTTGACATGACAATGATTTGATGTAATTTGAACGTCAAACATATTGGCCTACACATACTTTAAACCAATTTCAGTAACTTCCTATTTTCACCCAATTACTACTAGAAGAAACTGCCATTCAAACTGAGCTTAAAATGATGTTACAGCATCTTGACCAAGTCTTGACTAATATTTGATGTCAAATCCATATTGTTTAAAATGTTTTGCATTCTTTAAATTCTGACACTTTCTCTCTCTCTCTCTCTGTTTTCTCTCCACATGCCATTCAGAATGTCTTGATTGTGGAGGTAAGATTGTGTGTGTGTGTGTGTGTGTGTGTGTACTGGTTTTTGTGGTTTACGGGGACAAAATTTGTATAATGACATGGGTATGACAGAGGTATTACAATTTGAAGGTGGTTTATGAGGACACTGCATATGTCCCCGTAATTCAAAAGGCTTAAATAACATACTAAATGGTGTTTTTTTGAAAATCTAAAAATGCAGAAAGTTTCCTGTAAGGGGTAGGTTTAGGTGTAGGGTGTAGGGCAATAGCACATACAGTTTGTACAGTATAAAAAACATTACGCCTATGAACATCATCACTTACGCCTATGTTTTTGTGGTTTACCCCCGTAAACCACAAAAACAAACATGAGTGTGTGCGTGTGTTTCTTGCATGTTTTAAAAGTATGCAGATACATTCATTAAATGTTATCACTAAACGGAAGAATTGCAATTATACTTAAGGCAAAAAACAAAACAAAACAAAACAAAACAAACAAAAAAAAAAAAACAGAAAACATAATCATAAAAAACCTTGATAATCCAGTTAAAATAAAAATAGAAGAGAGAAGCAAACAGAGGTTGTTATGAATAATTCCCATGACACATGTGCAGGGTAGTCTGGGTTTTGTCTGGAAAACAATAGAGTAGAAAGTTATTTTCCTTTCAGATCAGATTTCATATCAGACATTTTCCAGTCTGAAATCACTCACGCGTGTATCACATGAGCTGTTGCATTAAATGCAAACAGTGCTGTTGATCTTTTTTCCCGTAACCTTTGGATCAGTTTTGTTAACTTTTATAAACTCTCATTATAAGTTGTGTGCCAATTTCCATTCTTCTTTTATTTACTGTGTGGTTCATTTGTAAGCTGAACACTCATTTTCTCTTACTCTGAAAGATCAGCTCGGTTATAAAAAGCATCATATTATAGCGGTACTGTAGACATGATGCTGTCAGAGTGCATGCATTGTTAGCTTCATAACGTCAAACTCTTTTGAGGTCAATTGTGAATTTTTCTTATGTGGTTCATATGAAGAATGATATTTTTATGGCTCACAAAATTGCTCTCTATGTGGAGTATAAGTAATCACTTATGAGCAAACCCACAAGGAAGGAAGACAGAATTCAAATAGCCTGCTTATTAGAACAGAGCTTTTGTCTCATGTATCACCATATATCCACTCCAGTGTAATCTTAGATGTATTAATTTCCTCACAGGCAATAGTGGATACAGGAAAGACCATGAGAGCCCTTCTACAGCACGTGGAGACTTTCCAGCCCAAAATGGTTAAAGTTGCAGGGTGAGATCAGAGGAATTACTTTGAACGAATCTGAGAACGAATCTAGCTGTCTTGACATTTTCATCATTCTGAATGAGATCTAATGGAGGTTAAGGGTGTTTCGTTAGCGATGTTAATGTGTCCCTGTGTCTCCTCACTCAGGCTGCTGGTGAAGAGGGTTCCTCACGGGGCGGCAGAGCTCCCAGACTGTGAGTGTTCAAGGGTGCTCAAACACTACTTCTGGCCTGCAGAAATAGGCAATAATGAATCACATATCACACAGGGGATAGAGAGATTATCTGAACATGACTGCGATTAGTGTGATCTGGTTATTTATGTTTCTCTGCAGATGTTGGATTTGTCATTCCTAATCGTTTTGTGGTGGGTTACGCTCTTGACTACAATGAATACTTCAGAGACCTCAATGTAAGTTCATGTCTATTTTTTTTAATTCTATGATATTTTAGAAATAAAACGATGAGATACTTTGATTTTGAAAACCCACAAAAAAGTACCAAAGAGTACAGTTGTTTTTTGACAATGGTATCATGGTAGTATCCCTTTTTTTATTATTCAGAACTTTGACAGGTTGCAGGAAGGAGTTAGCTGAGAGGAGGATTTATATACGGCAGTATTTTATTTAAATAAGCAAAACAAGAAGATAATCCAAAATGAAAACAGCAACCAAAACAGCTTTACAAAACCAAGACAATAACCGAAAAACTGAAGAGAACCACAAGGATAGATATATACAGAGGTAAATGGGGAACTAAACAAGACACAGGTGAAATTATAGCCAGTAAAAAAAAAAAAAAATGGAAAAGGGTTAAAGCTGCATAAAAAGGCCAACCTCAAAGCTTATAATACAACATTATATAAGACATGAATCTCACAGTCATCTGAACCTGTAGCTTGAATGTCATCACTGAGTGTTGAGCGGGACTTGGTAAACATCCAAATTAAAACTGGCATGCAGCACAGCATTCATCTTTCCTAGAAAACTCTAATCAGCCTCACACATCATGTGTACATGCCCCTCCTGCAGCTGTAAATGTGATGGAAAACATCTTTCTGTCACACTGCAGACAAGCAGAAGCAAACATTTTGCTACATTACTTCTACAGCTTTATTTTCTGCTTTATTTATCGCTTGACTCATGTAAGCAATTTCTTCCCCTTCACAGCACATCTGCGTCATCAGCGAGACGGGGAAACAGAAATATAAAGTGTGACAAAACTCCTCTTTCAAAAGGAATGGACATTTATATTAACATAACAGATGAAAAACTTGTTTTGACACAAGATTACTGTGTTCTCAAATCAGAGATCTGATATCTGTAACTGGCATGCTGAATTATTTTTTGAAATATTATATAATATGTTTTGCATGCAGTCACATCACAATACTAACGTGATATGATGTGGAAAACAGACTTACTGTGTGCCATTTTATATGCTGTATTAGTTTAAGAGCCCAGCTTTTCATTTTTGTCCTCTTTAGAAGATATTTATTGACTGTGTGACAATATATACACTGATAATCCACAATATTAAAACCACTGACAGCTGAATAACATCGATTATATTGTTACAATCACACCTGTCAAGGGGTTGGATATATTGGCAGCAAGTGAACAGTCAGTTATTGAATTTTATGTGTTGAAAGGTGGAAAAAATGGGCTAGTGGGCAAAATGATCTGAGTGACTTTGACAATGACCAAATAGTGATGGCTGAATGACTGGTCAGAGCATCTCCAAAATGTCTTGTGGGGTGTTCCCTGTATGCAGTGGTTACTAGTACCTATCAAAAGTGGTGCAAAGATGGTCAATCAGTGAACCGGTGTCAGGGTCTTGGGCCCCCTAGGCTCACTGATGCATGTGGGGAGCAAAGGTAACCTTGTCTGGTCCAGTCACACAGTAGAGCTACTGTAGCTTAAATTGCTGAAAAATGTATTGCTGGCAATGATAGAAAGGTGTCAGAACTACTAGAACAACTCGCTCCTGCTCAGGACCAGCTTAGGACCAGCACATGACCAGCTTAAACCAGCTCAAACCAGCAGCCATGCTTCAAAACATACTTAACCAGCATATGCTGGTTTTTTCAACAGGGATTGGCCTCTTTCAGCAGGATTACGCACTCTGCCAATTGCAAAAAAAAATGTTCAGGAATGGTTTGAGTAACATGACAGAAGGTTCAAGGTGTTGTCTTGGCCTCCAAATTCTTCAGATTTCTATGAAAGCATCTATGCTAGACCAACGTCCAATCCATGGAGGTCCCACCTCACAATTTACAGGATTTAAAGGATCTGCTACTAATTGCGCTAGATACAGGACAAGTTCAGAGGTCTAGTGGAGTCCATGCCTTGACACATCAGAGCTGTTTTGGAAGCACAAAATGGACTACACAATATTAGTGGTTTTAATGTTGTTGCTGGTCAGTGTATAAAATTAATAAAACAAACTATGCAAAAAAAAAAAAAAAAAAAATACAGGAGTGTTGCAGGTTAATGAAGAATATTAATAATGCCTTGAGTACTGATGTCTTCTACAGAGGACATAAAACATCATGTATTTCTTATGTTCAAAACACTGTGATGACAAACAAACAAATAAATAATGCCTTCAGCTTTTTTGCTTGGTTCCAGAAGGATGTATTTGCACACTACAAAGGGGCGCTAAATAAAGAACATCTGAAAAGCCCTGAATAAAGAAGATTTATTAGAAATTTCTATTGCTATTTTCCCAGTGTTTTGCCTGGGGTTTGACCTCTTTGTCAGTGTACAACCAGACACAACCAACATCAGGGTTTGATTTACTTTACAACCTGCTGTGGTTATCTCACATCTCAGACAAGCAATGAATTCACTGGAAATTTACTGCGCTAATACAGAACTCAAAGCTGATGTTCCCCGAGAATCCTGAAAAAAACTCATTTCTGCTCATCTGCTTTGGATCTGCTGTCTTACAGGCAATCCGCTTGAAAAGTCTGGCTCTTGAATTCAGTAAGTAAGCAAAACAGACGCTAACACCTCCAAGGGCATTAGATAACACAACTCAAGGTGACCTTACAAGGATTCTTCTTATACACGACATTATATCTGAAACCTTATGTACTAATCCACTGTCAAAAAAAATGATTTTTTGAGTCTGGTTATGATATTGTCCTGCATGGTCGGTTTAAAGTGTCGAGTGAGAGCTGTTTGTGTCTCACACCGAGCTTTCCATGACTCAGTCTGGGCGCCAGCTGGGTACAAATGCCAACAGCCGCCATCTGCCATCAGTTACTGCACCTCATGACTGGAGAATGCAGTGCTGCACTGGAGACACAAAACGTTTATTTCATTAGATCAGTCAGTGGGTCATAACGATGCGTTATTATTTGTCTTGCAAAAGACTTTGAGGCGTATTTGTGTTTAAAGATCCCGTTAAATGGTCTGATGAAAGCGATTTTCTGTTGTTTTCCAAATGCTAAGTCCTTTTGCAGACAATTTGTAGGTCTGTGTGATTCTACCTTACTCCTCTTCTTCTTCTTTTTTTTCCTGAAAGAGCATCAGTCTACATTTTTGAGACTTAGCTGTGCTTGGTGTGGGATTAAACATGATTTCTGATGATCTATCTATCTATCTATCTATCTATCTATCTATCTATCTATCTATCTATCTATCTATCTATCTATCTATCTATCTATCTATCTATCTATGGTTTCCTCCAAACTGTGCACATATATTGTACATAGATATATTCTTGTGTGTGTGTGTGTGTGTGTGTGTGAAACACAGTACCATATTTTATCACATGAACATCTATATATTATAAAATGCATTATTGAATATACAATATGTAAGTAAATACCCTAGTAAAAAAGTAATATATTTAAAATGCATTTATTTCATACTAAGTATATTTCAAATCTATTAACATATCTACTAGCATATCACTCGAGACTTACTGATATAAAAATAACAATTAAACTGTATTTGGAGGACTACTTGTGCATAATGCACATTTCTTAATATTAAGCCTGAAATGTGTTTTAATGTCACTGTTGATGTGGATTGTGTGATCTTTGAATAACATCAGTCTTTAAATGTAAGATGTTTAAAGTGTACCTGAAGTATACTTGCAATAGTTCCACTTTAGCACAATCAAATATACTTCAGTATATCTGTAGTTGGACCTCAGCACTACTTCCGCACAATTAAAGTGCATTAATTACAAAATTAGTAGTGACTTTAAGTATACCAGTTTAGTATACAAAAAGCACAATTGCGGGGTATTTTTATTAAGTACATAAATATGTAAATGCATTTGTAGTATACTTAGCATGAAACAAATGTATTTAAAATAAATTTTAGTATATTTATTTTTCACTAGGGCATATTGCTCACATTTTTTTTTTCAATATACGAAAAGCAGAAATTCCCCATGTATTACTCAATATACTGTAATATATTATTAACACAATATATTATTCTGTATATTTAACATGCATCAAATAATTTAATATATTGATTGTTAATATATAAGGAATATATTTTCTTTCTGTATGGGCTGAAACTAAGTCATTAGGAAAACATGGAAGAGCAGGCCAAAGAATGGATGGGTACACTCACAGAAACAGTATGCTAATATTGGTTTGTAGTTTTGAAAAGGGTTTAACATACAGTTTAGTGCAGCTACAAAAAATATAAGGAAAAGACCAAGTCAAATCTCAAGCACACAATGTACTATGTATCATGTTGCTTTTCTATACAGTACAACCTTACATGCCTCAGTATAGGTGTTATGGGCTAAATGCCCCTTATGTAAGTGAAGGACTAACAGAGCGCTCTTAGTTTCAGCTAGAGTATCTGATGTATAGCTGCAGATTACAGAGGAGGAAAATCCACCTCTTGTCCCCCTGAATAAAAAGGCATTTTGGGTCTATGTGACAGAACTGACAAAGTCACTCTTTGTTGGCTTGGCTGTGACTCGCTTGCTCTTATCAAACATCAGCACTTAGGAACGGTTAACTTACCTAGCCGATAAATGCTCCACACCTCTGTGGGAACCTGGCAACCTGTCTTCCAGCAGCCTAAAACAAGATCTGCTGAAAGACAGACAAAGACATGGGTGAGTTTCTCATGCTGGGTCTCTGAGGTACAACATCACCAGAGGAGTATGGTAAGAAAAAGACTATGTACAAAAGACACAATAATGAAACACTGCACCTTCACATGTATGCCATGGGACAAAGGATATCATTTCATTTCTCAATAGTTGCCAATGGCCTGGATTTGTGGGTTGAACCAGATGATTTGTGTTGAGGCTATATTTCATAAACTTACATTGTTGCTTTTCATGAAAGTAAATAATTGGTGGAATAAACAATTATTGATGAATAAATATAACAGTTTTATCATTTTAACTGAATTATAATTTTAACTGGCATAGGTCAAGGTAACGTGTTTAGCTATGTCTGAGTCTTTAAGCAAAACTTTCTCTCAATAAACTAATTAAAAGGAACCGATTCACCAGTTAGTTTGAATCGTAAGTCAGAACTGTCGCTCTTCGTTAAATAAATAATTTAATAATGGGTAGTTGTTTACGCGTGGTTGCAAAAGGTTTGTTTTAATTGTATTTATGTTACATTTTATTAATTATGATGTTAAAAAGACATATTTCTTTCTCCTCTCATTAAAAATATCTCTCTTAACTGTTCTCACCATTAAATGTATACTGAAAAAAATATATTGTAAAAATTTTTTACTCAGAAATGGCGTGAAGTAACACAACAAATTAAACATGAAGGAAGACAGTATTTTCTTTAACGACATACTATAATAATTTTTATTATTGTTATAATTGTATATTATAATAGTTTTATTTACAACTTCTAAAAATCTTTCAATCATTTTTACATTATATACATATGCTGCCGTTAAACTACAAATTATCTTGTTTTAAGCAGGAATTGTGAATTATTTCTGTTTTTATATGATGCACATGAACATTCAATATCAATCAATCAATTTTACACATAAACCTGTGGAAACATCAGGATTTAAATGTTAATTTAAATTAAATAAGTGGTGGGCCATTTGTAATACTGCAGCTAATCTAAGTACTGCCGGTCAAGTGTGGAGAGCAACAGATAAAACTTTTATTATTCACATTATTAATACAATAGTAATAGTATTGCTGCTGCTGTTGTTTTATCAATAGGATATCTAACCAACTGCTAGTAAACCTTATATTGTCTTATGTTGTCAATAGTGCACCAGGCCTTCAAACAATAGGAGAAAAAGCTGCTCTTTGAGATTCAGTAGCCTTTTATTTCTGAATGGGTCACAAGAGTTGTCCTATTGTTCCTGATACATTGTGGTGGAAAGAGGCAAACAAAACACTGCCCTCCATTGCCTTTGTCCTAAAGCTTCATGCTGCATCCATGCTCTATGTCACTATAATGGAGTTTGAGACTGGAAATGTTCTTTAAACCCAAAAAAGATTACGCTGGAATGTTAGAAATGTTGTTGTAGTATTGTGGGCTGCCATTTTGTCTGAACAGATGCATGACAAGCTGGTTATGGCAAATGTGTAAGATTTATTTTGGAAGGAAGTGAGTACACTATGCATACAAAGCTTAGAATGTTACTAAAACTGCATAATAATTTCATTTCAGGTAAATTCAGCTATTATAACGTCAGGTTTTCAAGTGTGTTCAACTTGTGACTTGTGAAAACATTCTAGCCAGTAATACTGCCGCCACTGCTTTGAAGAACTGGATTTGTTTAATCATGATTACAAAAAATACTGCCAAAAACTAGTGTTTGGAATAAACTCTTGGAAGAAGATCTGATTATTTTAATTAAACCCAACAGAAAAAAAAAAAAAAAAAAAAAAAAAAAAAGATAATTTGACTGATTGGAAATGTCAATTACTTCCAAAAAAAGTTTTCAAGAGAACAAAATGTTTACAGCATGATCTTGATAATATCTCTAAAACATTTACTGCTGGCAGTAGAGCATCATAACACAATTCAAAATCAGGCTTTAAAAACAGGTTTCTAAGCCACTAGTGAATTACACAAGCACTCACAATCCGCATTAAATAAATAGTGACTGTAAGTAATTGAGCAGAGAATACATACGCATGTGCCTCTTATGTAAGAAGAAATCCTGTTGGTTGAAGTCGACAAGTATATTTGAATATCGCATGCTATTGGACAACAGGCCGGCTGGCTGTCAGAGGGGGCGGGGTTTCGGAGTGACTGAAAGCCAGTCAATGTAGCAAATGTATTTAACTTTGGGAAGACCGACTCTTTTGAACGATTCGTGAGTTAATTCAAAGGAACCGACTCACCAATTCACCAATGTCTCCGAGACACTTTTTAATTGTTTCTGTTTTAAGTAGGATTTTAGGTAATACCACTGATTGTTACTATATTATTGATAAGGTTTAGGTTGTGTCAAGTGCTGTGTTGTGCATGTCATCCCCTGGTAAATTATATTTTTCAATAATTGTTACACTCATTGTTAGGCTACTGCTGTAAAATGACATCCTCAAACAGTTGTAACAGTTTTTTTTTAGTTAGTTTTTTTTTTTTTGGGGTGGTGGTGTGGCTACTACCAAGTTACAGTTTTGTTGTAGTAACCATGAGTATTTTGATGGAGACTATGGTTACTATGGTAAAGCCTTGTAAGAGCCACCTATCTTCAGCTTCCTTCCATGATTTACAGTGGAGTGAATTGAGATTTACACACGCTCTAAAAAACGGCTCAAATGAATCAGAAAGAACCGATTCAAAAGAACAACTCGTTCGCGAATCGGACATCACTAGTATCTGTCGCGCCGCCAACTGGAAGTAACCGAGATCAAACTGTTCGCGCACAAATCGTTGATACATACTTGCGCTGCGTTTTAAACGCTATTAATTCTTCGCGTGCGTATGAGGTAGATTCTGTGATTTCTGTGGGTTTTTCTTTCACTATGAAGCTGCTCATTTGGCTATGGAATACTGTAAATAATCTCTAGTCGATAGATTGAAAATCGAATGCAACGCATCGGATATGTGGATATTAATCGCGTGTTTGGCAAAGAAACAATGCATTATGATTCATGGTCATCTAATAACTGGAACAGGTAGGTTTTTACTAACCCTCTCTGTCATACTATTGTTAGATATTGTTGCCATGTCAGAAATAAAGGAAACATACAGGGAAGTGTAGATGATGGTTAGACATTCAGATCGAGATGATGGTTTTATGATTGTTTACCACCCACAGTAATAAACAATGATAGTAAACACTCCTTATTATCAAACATCCTGGATGCATTCAAACGACAGATTTTCAGTTTATGACAGTGCATGATATTAAATCGGGACTAGCTCTACTGATTTAGAAATGTCTCTCAAATACCACAGAACGCGCCATAGAAACACATGGTGTGCAGAGAACTGGACTCCAAATGAAATGTTAGTCAGGGCAGTATGTCAGATGACAAGCTTGCTTCGGTGCACTGAGGTCAAATAATAATTCTGCTTGATTATCTCAATAATATAGTCTGACAGTACCTGAATATCCGAATATTGCGTATGTTTACAAACCTAAGTTTTGTTTTTTATCCTGCTGTTTTGCTCTGTTCTATAGTTTACCATTCTCTACTGTACATTTTCATACTTTGTTGTACTATTCTACTTGATAGTTTACCTCACTCTATACTCCACTCTATATTTATTAGAAAACGGGAAAGCTTAGAAGAAAGTGTTTTCTATGGGAATAAACGTAAACACATTCAGATCTATCTTACTCTGTTCTATCATTCTCTACTCTGTCTTTACTCTACAGTTCATTGTTATGCCACTTTGCACACTTATTCTGAAAAAAAAAAAAAAAAATGTATTCAACTCTATTCTACAGTTCCATGCTCTACTAATGTGCATCTTGGGGAGGCCTGTTGGTAACTGTTGACTTTGTAGATCTCCTGTCTAAAAGGGGACAGTGTCATACTTATCTTTCTGTCCTACATTGTGTTCTCTTCAGTAACCTTTCTTTGGTCGCAGGATCTTACAGTGGATGGGCATGAAGAGATTGGACGGTGTGGATTAGATTATTGGGAATATATCGCTTTGATTTCTCTCATCTCAATGTTGGGCTCCAGAGGACCTCTGCCTTTGTGCTCTGAAATGAAATAATGGCAACGCATTGGGCTGCGTCAAAGCACCAAGATGAGAAGAAAAATCCAGCCGGGTCATCAGTTTTCGAGGTAAATCATTTAGTTGATTTAAGAGAAATGTGAAAGTGTAATTAAAAGTGGATTAAGGCCTGGACCTTACACAGCTCATGACAGGACAAGTACTTCAGTCAAACACTCTTGCAGTGCAGGTGGGACATCCATAAACTAAACAGGATGATTAGGCTAGAATTTGATAATTATTATTATTAATTTTATTTGTTTGTGCACGTTGATATTGTTTTGATGGAGGTCTGTTCAAACCTTTTTTTTTTTGCAGTTTAATTAAAAAGTTAATTTGATCTACTATGACAACCAGTGTTGGGTAAGTTACTAAAAAAAGTAATCCACTACAAATTACTAATTACTTCTTTAAAATTGTAATTTGATTACATTACTGATTACTGCATTTAAAAAGTAATTAGATTACTAATTACTTTACTTTCAAGCTACTTTCAAGTTTACTTTACTTTTCAAGTTATCAAACCTAAAAAAAAAAATACACTACAAAGAGAAACTCATAGTTCTTTCATTAATTTCATATTGACTGAAAAAAAAATACATAAGTAGGCATGTTATTTGTATACCCTGATTCACTCCTAATATCAACAAAACTTTTCTTTTTTTTTTGGTTTTGTAAAATAAAGAAAACAAATAGGGTGCGCTTTCTGCATTCTCAGTCTCCGTGAACATCTTCCTGAAACGAGTCACTAGAATGAACGAAAATGACATGAGAAATACAGTATATCTAAAGAAAGCTTGAAGTGTCTATTATTAAATGAAGTAATGAAGTTTCATGTCGAAAACAAATATTCTCTGGTAAAATAATCCTTATGAAACCAACGCGAGGTACAGTCTTTCCCGTCTGAGCTCACCTATAAAATGTGATCGTGCCCACGCACATCGCACGCTATAAGATAATCATCCACACAAAACCAAGCTTGAGACGCGCGAACATGTAAATGCTCATGTCACCTCTGTAGAAAGATTCAAGTTCATCTCGACTACTTTTCGTTTTTGGAAGAAGACGCGCTGTGAGGAATAAGCCTTGAATTGTGATGCCGACGCGGTTTAATCCAGCGGTTGATCTCATTTTGATGAGTCATTTATTTTTTACTTTATTAGTGTTACTGTGAGATAAACTTGTACACATTCACTAGTTGAACTTTTCCCAAACTATAATGCCAGACTAAAATATGTCTAGTGCAACATTTTGAAATATGATAGGCAACCTTTCTTTGTATCTAAATGTTGCAGGACTCTCATTTTAGCTCGCATTCTCCGGTGATTTATTAAAGGGCATACTGACGTGCAAAACATGAGTTTTACTTCATCTTTTTTTAACACTGTTGATATAAGTAACTGTAATCAAATTGCATAAATTTAAAATGTAACTCATTACTTTACTGTTTTACTAGGAAAAGTAATTCGATTACAGTAACGCTGAGTAACTGAGTAACGCGTTATACCCAACTCTGATGACAACCACTTACAGGCCTCTGATATTAATAAATGTTTGTATTGTGAAAAAATTATACTTTTTTCAGTAAAACAGAATTTTAGAGATGGAGAACACATGGCATAGTATTATCTTGCTAGAAGCAGCCGGTGACTGTTTACACTGAGATTGCAATCATTAAATGAAGTAGCCTATTTATTTTATTTGGCAAGCAAAGCCCTTACTTATCTAATCTCAGTAATGCTGTAAGGCTGCCAATGCATAATGTCACTCTACAGAATACTAGAGCAGCATTGGATTTTGCGTGTCCACTCTGACATGTGGCGTTACATCATCATTAAGAACATAACAGAGTGCTGCTAACGCATGCTTGGATTGACCTATCAGTAATGGCAATACTAGTGTGTATGTGTGTGTAATCTTCTTACATAGTAGGCTCAGGGTCTGTGGGTACAGAAGGTTTGTGGGCACAGTAGTTTGCAAACACATCAACAGATCAGTTATTATGCGTCCAGAGGGATTCAGTATTGAAATTCTATGTTTATTTCTTGAACGCAGCCAGTTCTCGAAAGAAATTGTTTACTGTGAAGGAACAGAACATTACTTTGAAGGATCAGTGCATTTCTTCAAAAGTGCAATGTATTATTTGGAAGTAATAGTGCATTGTTTTGAAGGAACGTGCATTACTTTAAAAGAACAGTGCTTTTTTCATGTTACATTTTGTGTTGATTCAGCTGTTTGATGAAAACATCATTGATAAGGCCTGACGTTTAAAGCAATAGGCATGTTTAAATAATGTCTTCGGAAACTCTTAACAACATTAAGGAGATGTTAAAACAGAATGTGTTCTTGCATTCCACTTTGATGCATTTCCATTGTTTTTGTAAGTTAGCATATGCTAAATGGAGGTGTTGGACTGCTGTGCTCACGTCTTGGTGTTTAAAAAACGTGGTGCTAAAATTAAAAGTATATTTTCACATTTCTATACCTTGTGTTTTTCATTACACTGCCCTGTGTGTCGTTTTTAAATGCAAAAAATGCATTCTGTGTGACACTAGTTTGTACAATTTTCCCAAACACTTCCCACAGAATCACTAATTGTGATGCTGTGGCACAGCTTTTGGGCCCTGGTTGTCTCAGTCCAGTGCGCCTCACTGCTACCTAGTTATAAAGTTAAACAGTAACTGAAGTTCTCAGCAGGTGTGTGAAAAGTCCCCAGCAGACTCATAAAAATGCTTTTATCCACACCATTAAATAATGCCTTCTTGAGTTAACAGCGTTTGAGCTTCAGTAAGCATCACTGCACTACCATCAGTGCACTATACAGTTTTAGGATTACTCTTTAAACAATGTGATTTAGTTTTGTAGATCAGTACTGTAATATTTGTTATATTTATGTGTTATACAGACAGAAGCTCTGTATCAAAACCTGCCTACAGGACATAGCCAGCTTTCTTGTAAGGCAGCATCCTAACCATCCTAGAAACTCACAACTGACTGATTCAAACACTCTACATAGGCTGCAGCACATTTTGTCTTAAAAGGAAGCATAATTATGTTTCATACCTTTTCAGCTTCCCATTGGCAACATACTAATAATATGATGCTTTTAAAGGGGTCCTATTATGCTTTTTTACTTTTTGAATTTTAGTCAGTGTGTAGTGTGTATGTTTGGGCATAAAAAAAGATCTACAAAGTTACAAATCTCAAAGTCCACTCCAAAGGGAGATATTTCGTTTTTAAAAAATCCCTTTTCAAGAACTACAACGAACGGCTCGTTTGGACTACAAAGTTGTTTTCCTGTATTTGTGATATCATAAATTGGTCCATTAGAATATCATTAAAATAAATCCCGCCTCCGGAAATTCGAATGCACGTTTTAAAATTGCAGCCCGGTGCGGGTGTTTTTATATCACTGTATTTCTGATGGAAACTGACTGTCTTCAGAAAATTTGGATGTCATTTTAATTTCATCTTGGATGTAATGTCTGATAAAGCAGCGTTTGTGAGTGGAACTCTGCTTTCTGTACAGCGTTACCGGGGAAACCTCGCTCTCTCCCGCTCCAACAGCGCCTCCCGCTGGCAGAGAATGAATTTGCTTTTAGTCATTCTGCCTAGCTGTTCGCCAATCACAACGCACAGGGACAGCTAACCAATCACAACACATTTCGTTTTTCGGAAGGCAGGCCTTCATCAAACCCGGAACTAATCGAGCCGTTTATGCCAGACTGGGGAGGAAGGTATTGTAATAATGTAAATGATGTGAAAAATAATGCGTTTTTCGAACCACCAAGCATGAGAGCGTGTCCTAGTACACCCCTAAAATGAAATCAAGACTTTGTAAAAGAGCATAATAGGACCCCTTTAAAATTCGGTCTTGGTAGGCAACCTAAAATGAGAAAATGAAATGCAGTGGGATTATGTCTGTCTAGTCATTCTATATAGTGCCACTGGCAAAACTAAACATTACAGTGTGTAATTGCTTTGTTTATATGCATGAACGAGTGATGTGATCCATTATCCACACATTTGGTGTCCCTCATGGTTAATTGTGGGGTCCAATTGTGTTCACACCTGTGATGAATCTTGTTTAATTCATTATCACCCTGGAGTCCTCCACTTCCTGCTTAACATGAGTTAAACCAGTGTTCTACTTCAATAACGTATAGTAATAATGTAATGTATAAATAATGTATAGTAATATGCATCAGTTCCTCGGTCATGGAGCTTTCCTTAAGTTCTTCCTTGTAGAGCATGGACAGGTGCAGGACTGTACCTTCTCCGGTCTCTTCTGACACTTATTAGATGCCCCCAGGGGTTTATTGTGCTCAGTGGTCTCAGGTGGGCCCATTATTCTGTCCCATCTAGGTCTCCATGTCTAATGAGGGTGTCTCTTATGGAGCAAATTTTGTGACAAAATTATACAAACAAATCCAGCGTTTTGCAAATAAACAATCTGCTTTGCAAAGAAAAACTCGACTTTCAAACAAACGCAAAGTGATTTGCAAATACAAAACTCTATTTGAGAGAAAATGCAGAGGTATGGACAAATATATGTATTGTGTGTTACAATTGTGAGGCTCATTTGCCTTTTTATGAGGAAACTTGGCTTGATTTTCTTACAAATGCGTGCTGGCAGATTTTCTTACCAATGCGTGCTGGCAGATTTTCTCACAAATGTGTGCTGGTAGATTTTCTCACAAATGCAATTGAGCAACTTCCTTTTCCAAAAACAGCAGATGGCGCTGTCGGTCAGTTTACACTAGTCTCCCGAGACCCGAAACACCTGTTTACCTTTTCAGGGAATACAGCAGACCAACGTGAGTGGGGAACAGGTGAGTTTCTGTGTTAATACATCTATAATTAACCATTTAGATGTTTTCACAAAGCGACCCTAACTACAATGTCAGTGAAATTCACAATAAGTGCTGTAAAGTTGTTAACATGATTGATTAGTTCAAAAATCAGTAGTGTCATGGCTAAACATTTAACTAGGCAGTCTTTCCCTATAAAAACCGATCCATTCTCCGTACCTCTTGAGAATATATAGAATAAAATATATAGGCTACATATGTTGATACAGTTGTTCAACATTCAAAACAATGCAGGGGTATAACAATATATCATGTCACAATATATTGTAGTACTAAAATGCAAATATATTGTGGATAGCGATCAACTGTGTACCAAAAATGAAAGTGTTTTTTTTATTTATTTATTTTATTTTATTTTTTTTATGTTAGGTCAAGTAAGATTTATTGTCATTCTGCTATATACTGTATGTTGAGACATAGCCTACAGTGGAGAGAAATGTTGTAGGCTACCTCTGCAGTAAAAGTTTAAACAAATATAAAATTACACATAGACAACCTACTGAAAGGAGTAGGCTAATCTAATTATACAAATAGGCTACTATAATCAAACTAGTTTAAGTTCAGGTGAGCTTTATTGTGATTCAGCTATATAAATGACGAAAATTAACCATGGTTTTACTAGATAAATACCATGGTATTTGTAGTAAAGCTTTACTTTACTTTACTTTTAGTCATTTAGCAGACGCTTTTATCCAAAGCGACTTACAAATGAGGACAACAGAAGCAATCAATTGTAGTATTAAAACAACTAAAACTGATCCAAAACTAAAAGCTAAAACTTTATAAATAGTATATATACACACACATAAAAAATAAATAAATAAATAAAAAAAATAAAAATGAGAAATGCATATGACAAAATTTCTAAACTTAACATTTAAATGAAAACAAAATAAAGCTACAAACAATTCAAAATATTAAGAGAACAAAAGGTATAAGAGTGTAATAATGATTCTAACATAAAACTAAGCCAAACACCAAAAACAACTACGTGTATGTACACACACACACAGACACATATGCACACACACACACACACACGCATATCCATAAATTCAATATTATTTCATTTCCATGTAGTTTGTTGAAGTACTAAAATAACTCAAAATAAATAAAATTAAAACTTAATAAATAACTTATACAGACGTAATATAAAAAAAAAAAACTAATAAAATGACAAACATTACTACAACTGTAACTAAAATTAAAATAGATAACATATACAAATCAAACTACATTAGTTTAACAGTAATCCTAAAAAAAATAACTGTGCCAAACATACAAATAAGAAATGGTTATAAAAACTGAAAGAGAAGTGAAACAAGTAATAGGAAAGAGAATAAATGAAAAGCAATACTTATCCCTTGCCAGTGTCCTTGCCCAGTGGAGTCGCACGGTAGAGTCGATGGTCTTTACACACTTCGGTCTTCACACGACGAGGGCTGCCACGACCGCTTCCACGGTATAATAACCTTTTTTATACCCATCTAACAAATCACTAATTTAATTCAGCTGGACAGACTTTCCTGTTAATCACAATAAATGGCCACGCAAGCGAAGACACTAACAAGGTACGTACGAGACCAAATGCGATTTCAGCACGTCTCCATTCAGTAAAAAAACAAGCGTTTCCTAGAAACGGCAACTGCGCTAAACACTAAAGAGACAAGTAAATACACTTACGAGCTACTTTAACTTCCGCTGATAGACTGCTTCTCTCAAAGAGTATTTCTTACACCGTCTTCTGCTGACGCTTGAACACACTTTCCTGTTAATCACAATAAATGGCCACGCAAGCGCAGACACTAACAAGGTACAGTACAAGACCAAACGCGATTTCAGCACGTCACCACTCAGTAAACAAAACAAGCGTTTCCTAGCAATGGCAACTGCGCTAAACACTAATGAGACAAATAAATACACTTACGAGCTACTTTTAATTTCCGCTGATAGACTGCTTCTCTCAAAGAGTATTTCTTACACCGTCTTCTGCTGGCGCTTGAACACACTTTCCTGTTAATCACAATAAATGGCCACACAAGCGCAGACACTAACAAGGTACGTACGAGACCAAACGCGATTTCAGCACGTCTCCACTCAGTAAACAAAGCAAGCGTTTCCTAGCAACGGCAACTGCGCTAAACACTAATGAGAAAAATAAATACACTTACGAGCTACTTTTAACTTCCGCTGATAGACAGCTTCTCTCAAAGAGTATTTCTTACACCGTCTTCTGCTGGCACTTGAACACACTTTCCTGTTAATCACAATAAATGGCCACGCAAGCGCAGACACTAACAAGGTACGTACGAGGCCAAACGCGATTTCAGCACGTCTCCACTCTCCCATTATATAAAGCTACCATTATAGAAGTTGTAACCTGCAAAAAAAAACATAGTTACCACACTTTTAACCAATTTTAATTTTCATAAGGGATAGGATATCATAGTTTATTATCATATTTGTGTTTATATATAGCATAGTTTACATACACGCCTTGTACAACATTTAAAACTAAAAATGGTCTGTAAGGAGATATTTGATATTTTAACCAATATTTTACTCTGAATACTGGCAGATTTTAGTCGTGACAATAGCCAGTTCGGAAAAATCCATCTAAAAATATGTAGCTTTTTATGTATAGCCGAGCAACATTTTAACTCATGAAGTTAAGAATAAAAGGCTACTGTCAGGAATTATATTAGTGGCTCTTCAAAATGCAAATGTTCGTCATCTGAGTCACTCCGAGAAGAGTCCTCGCTGTCCAGAGTGTGTCTTCACCCGTGTAGTGTGCCATCATCCAACGCGCAGAAAAAGAACGTAGGCTAAATTCTATGATGAAGCACCAGAAGCAGCCCACAATTCTTCAATTGAAAAATATACATTTTCATTCATTCATAGGTTATATGGTTGCAATAATAGCCTATTTTAGTTCAAAAATTTAAGTGCCATTGTTTAAAAAAAAATATTATTGACTGACGTTTAATAGACGTTCAGTTGTTATGCTTTCAAATTTCTTGCCATTTGTATGTATGTAATTTCACAATATTTTCACCTCCTAAATTACTGCACTACTTGTGCAGTCACAATTCTATAATGGTATAATTTACTCAGGCCAATGACACTTTTTTTGTATGACATTAAAATTATTTGTAGAAGAATTGTACATAAATAGGTTAAGCAAAACAAATGTGATTATTTCTGAGAACTTTTTAACTGCAGGCAGATATTATGGTACAGTAGGCATACAAATATTTTGTTGGAGATACAGTATGTGAGCAAAAAAATAATAGATTAAAAAATGGATAACAGAAAGCGCAAAGGTGGCGCTGAAAAGGCGAGTAAAAAACAAACAAACAAAAAAACAAAGCTGTAGAAAAATATAATGAATTACAAGGCTGTAGAGAAAAGTGCACTACTGCAGACTTATATACTGAAGTTTTAATTACATTATTGTAATAGCTATAGGCAATCTTGAACTAAAGTGGGCCGGTCTAAGGCATGAAACTCCAGGTCTGAAAATACTCCCACTCCGGCCCTGGTTGCTATCCATAACACATTTTATATTTTAGTATTACAATATATTGTGACACTGCATTATCTTCTGCAACATCTAGACAGACCAGGGATTTATGTGAGGATCCTGTTTGTGGACTTCAGCTCGGCCTTTAACACTATCATTCCAAACCTCCTCCTGCCCAAACTAACTCAGCTCTCCGTGCCCACCTCTGTCTGTCAGTGAATCAACAGCTTCCTGACAGACAGGCAGCAGCTATTGAGGCTGGGAAAATACACATCCAGCACCCGTACCATCAGCACTGGAGCTCCTCGGGGCTGTGTTCTCTCCCCACTGCTCTTCTCCCTGTACACTAACGACTGCACATCTAAAGACCCCTCTGTCTGATCGGCCTCATCCAGGATGGTGACAAGTCTGCTTACAGACAGGAGGTTAAGGAGCTGGCTGTCTGGTGCAGTCTTAACAACCTGGAGCTCAACACGCTCAAAACAGTGGAGATGACCGTGGACTTCAGGAGAAACCCCCCTGCGCTTCCCCCACTCACCATCATGAACAGCACTGTGACTGCAGTGGAGACATTCAGGTTCCTGGGCACCGTCATCTCTCAGGACCTGAAGTGGGACATTCACATAGACTCCATTGTTAAAAAGGCCCAGCAGAGGTTGTACTTCCTTCGCCAGCTGAGGAAGTTCAACCTGCCACAGGAGCTGCTGAAACAGTTCTACTCCGCCATCATTGAATCCGTCCTCTGCACTTCAATAACTGTATGGTTCAGCTCAGCTACCAAATCTGACCTCAGAAGACTACAGAGGGTAGTCCGGACTGCTGAGCGAATCATTGGTACAACCCTCCCCAGTCTCCAAGAACTGTACTTGTCCTGATTGAGCAAAAGGGCTGGCAAAATCACTCTGGACCCCTCACATCCAGCAAACTCCCTCTTTGAACTGTTGCCGTCTGGTCGACGCTACAGAACTTTGAGCACAAGAACGGCCAGACACAGGAACAGTTTCTTCCCTCAGGCAATCCATCTCATGAACACTTGACAATAATTGTGGAACACACACTATTTATACACTTATACACTTATTTATCTAACACACATACATAGTCTACATTTCAATTTGCACATAATATTCCTGTACATACAACTGTCTTTTGTTATATATCTGTACATACAATTGTAAATTTGTATATTTTTATTCCTTATTTACTTGTTCTATTTTATTTTATTTATTTATTTTTAATTCTTCTTTTATTATCTGTGTTTTTTGTTCTGTCACTGTCATTCTGTTGTACTGTGGAAGCTTCTGTCACGAAAACAAATTCCTCGTATGTGTAAACATACCTGGCAATAAAAGCTCATTCTGATTCTGATTCTGATGTTGTTATACCCCTGCATTATTTTTAATGTTGAACAATTGTATCAACATATGTAGCCTATACTGTATATTCTATATCCCACGGTCCAACAGAGGATAAGAGGAACGGAGAATGGATCGATTTTTATAGGGAAAAACTGCCTAGTTAAATGTTTAGCCATGTCACTACTGATTTTTGAACTAATCAATCATGTTAACAATTTTAAAGTCAAGTTTTTCTTTGCAAAGCAGATTGTGTTTATTTGCAAAATGCTGGATTTGTTTGTATAATTTTGTCACAAAATTCGCTCCATAGTCTCTCCCTGTCTGTCTCTCTCTCTTTGTGTCTCCCTCCCCTGGTCGCCCTGCCCCCTGTGAGGACGCCAGCGCCATGGAGGGTAATTAAAGCCCTGCTGCTCCTCGCTTTTACACCTCCACTCACTCTCTCACACTCACATATATACAGTCATGGCCAAAAATATCGGCACCCTTGGTAAATATGATCAAAGAAGGCTGTGAAAATTAATCTGCATTGTTAATCCTTTTGATCTTTTATTTAAAAAAAAATCACAAAAATCTAACCTTTCATTGGATAATAAGAATTTAAAATGGAGGGAAATATCATTATGATATAAATGTTTTTCTCTAATACACATTGGACACAATTATTGGTACCCCTAGAAAAGAGCTAGAGCAATGAAAATTCACATTTCCACCATCAGGGCAATAATTAAGAATTTCCAATCAACATAAAATGTTACGAAACTGCCTGGAAGAGGACGTGTGTCTATATCAGCCTAATGCACGGTGAGAAGGAGAGTTTGAGTGGCTAAAGACTCTCCAAGGACCACAGCTGGAGAATTGCAGAAAATAGTTGAGTCAGAGAAAACTTTAAAAAAAAATAAATTGTCATACAGCACCTACATCATCACATGTTGTTCGGGAGGGTTTCAAGAAAAATTCTCCTAGCTCATCCAAAAACAAACTCCAGCATATTCAGTTATCGGACACGACTGGAACTTCAAATGGGACTGGCTTCTATGGTCAGATGAAACTAAAAAATGAGCTTTTTAGCAGCAAACACTCAAGATGGGTTTGGTGAACACAGGGATAAAAAGTACCCCATGTATACAATGAAATATACTGCTGTATTTTTGATGTTGTGGGCCTATATTTCTGCTGGAGGTCCTGAACATCTTGTTTAAACACATGGCATCATGAATTCTATCAAATACCAACAGATAAAATAATCAATAAGTGACTGACTCTGTTAGAAATCTTATAATGGGCCATGTTTGGATCTTCCAACCGTACAATAATCCAAACACAAACCTCAAAAACAACACAAAAACTGGTCACTGAGCACAAAACCAAGCTTCTGCTATTCCCATTCCAGTCCTCTGACCTGAACCCTATAGAAAATGAGTGGGGTGAACTGAAGAGAAGAAGCACCAACATGGAGCTGGGAATCTAAAGGGTCTGGAGTGATTCTGGATGAAGGAATGGTCTCTGATCTCTTGTCAGTGTTCTCTAATCTCATCAGGTATTATAGGAGAAAACTCAGAGCTGTTATTTTGGCAATTGGAGGTTTCAAAAAGTATTGAATAAAAGGGTGCCGTTAATTGTGGCCAATGTGTATTAGAGAAAAACATTTATTTCATAATGATACTCCCCCCATTTTAAATTCTTATTATCCAATGAAAGGTTAGATTTTTGTGAATTTTTTAAAATAAAAGATCAAAAGGATTAACAATGCAGATTAATTTTCACAGCCTTCTTTGATCATATTTACCAAGCAGTGTTTCCCCTGCCATTATCTTAGGGGGGCGGCCCGCCCCCCCAACGGCACCCCCCGCCCCACTTGAAGGTCAAGTTCATTTTATTTAATTTTATTTTCTCTATAGCGCCATTTAAAGTTACCTTTCCTGTAGAACAGGTCTATACCTTGTTCTTTTATTAAACAAACTCAATAGCCTTACGTTACTTGTCTTATTTACACGAGGGCGTGTTATTTCTGTCTCTACTTTACTTTCCGCACACACACACACACACAAACGTACGCGCACATACAAGTGAGCCCAATCCCACTAGTATTTTTAAATATTAAGCTGCAAAAAGACTATTTAAATACGAATTCTGCGTGTCTCTGTGTTACTGAGTGGCGCAGATGCGCGGTTATGTTTACTACTCATACAGAAGCGCGTGACGCTTGCGGTGATATTAACGTCTACCGCCTCACTCGAGGACAAAAATACATGAACATCTCCAGAACTGCTCTGAGAGTCACTTCATGAGCATTTGACCGTTTCATTTGAGTAAAACTATCATCATATCATATACACACAGAAATGTAAAGATATTCACGGCAGCTTGTCAAAATAAAAAGTTTGGGTTTCAATTGTAGACATTGCGGCAGAAATATATTCCTATTGTTCAGTAGAATGTACGTAGTAGCCTACTAAAATGATTAAAACCTTAATAATCATAAAATATGTCTTCAGTGTTTTAATTGTAATATTAAATCCCCTTTATTTTCCCCCAAAAATAAGATTTGTTTAATTTTCATTAATTAAAAGATACATTAAATGAATGGAAAAAAAAAAAAAAAAAAAAAAAAAAACGGAACGAAACTCCAGTGTCACATGATACTTCATATATAGTAATATACTGAGTTGGTGTTCAAGAAATATTTCTTATTCTTAACAATACTGAAAAATGGCGCAGTTGCACTTCGGGTGTCCTAAGATCGAATCCCGCCTCGTGGACCTTTCCCGTTCCCACCCCCCATCTCTCTCTCCCACTCACTTCCTGTCATATCTCTACTGTCCTGTCATCGAAAAATGTAAAAATGCCAAAAAAAAATAAAAATAAATAAAATAAAATAAATAAATAAAAACAATGCTGAAAACAGATGTGCTGCTTAGTATTTTTCTGGAAACCGTGATACTTTATTCAGGATTCTTGAATATCCTGAATATGAATAAAAAGTTCAAAAGAACTGAATTTAATTAAAACAACATTATTGTAACATTTTAAATGTATTTACTGTCACGTTTTATCAATGAAATGCATCCTTGCTGAATAATAGTATTAATTTCTTTCAACGACTATAAAAAATCTTACTGACCTCAAACTTTTGAACAGTGTTTTTTATGAGAAGCCAAAAAAAAAATTATCATTATTTGGTCATATTGTAGCACTGTAGCACTTGATTAATTTCAATGTTTCAGTCAGCTTAATTGAATGTAGCTTATACAGTATCATCGGCTGCCCGGCATTGGCTGTTACAAAAATTACATATCAGTCGACCACTGTACAGTGTAATTACTTGCAGCACCTGCAGTAATCAGTCATCAATACCCTCAACCACATGGCTCTGGAATTTATCACTCACGTTTCATGATTCAATCAATTCCTAATGAATAAAATCAGTTCCCGCCCTACATTTTCTTCAATTTCAATATCCCATTTCATTCAGAAATACTGTACATCATATTATAGACTTGACTTTAATGTTTATCTGTGAATTGTTTGCTCAAATCATTAAGCGATTGAGCTTCATGCTTTTGTAGATGTTGCGGAGACTCCCTTAACAAACTCTCCTTTTAGATCTAACCGTTGTCTCATTGAATCCAATGGACCAAACCATAATCCAGTGTTGACAGGGCTGTTTCTGTGTGCCATCTCGGATCAAAGCTTTGAGTTGCCACTTCAGCCATTCACCCGCTCATTCTCAGTTTCCATGTGCATTGATTTCTGTTGTCTGTTCAGAAAAACAGGCTGCGAGAACGTTAGATGCTGGCTCTCATTGTGTGCATGTTTGTGGATTCACCCCTGTTTGCACTCTATAGTCTCTCCCTCTCATGTGAATGTGTTTCTGTGTGCTTGCCTTTGGCTTGCCCTCTATTCTAACATATTTGAGAAATGCTCTGTTTGATGCTCTGCGCGAAAATGGTTTGACACTGATATGTGGATTCACTAATTTATTTGTCTTACATTTTGGTTTAGAACCCGGTTTGAAGGAATTATGCAAATTAGGTAATGCCGTAAACACCCACAAAATCACTGCAGAGCACATTATGCACAGAGCAGTTGACTGCCTTTTCTGCCATTGTAGTTTGGATACAGGTTTCTCTGCCAGACTTTACTGGTCAACTGGCTTCACGTCAGCATCCTGGACAAGCATGGAAATGTCTTACTGGTCCAGTCTGGTTCATTCAGCAGGGATTTAGGGAAAGTGCAGTACGATCTGATATCTCTAATCCAGCAGATTTCCATAAACCAAGTGTTCCAGTTCCTGACCTGAAACCACTCTAGAGATGGACATTTTTCTCTATAAATCTCTCACAGCTCTAGCCTTTCTTTGGGAATCATCAGAAGTGTCCATTTAAGGGTTCCCCCATAGCCACTTATCCGATTCTCAGTTATCATCATTCAGTCAAGTCTTTGCATTGCTTGTGCATTTGTATGTGCTCTCATTATCTTAAGTTTCTTGTCTGTATCATCGGAAATAGGAACATTGCAAACACCCATTTAATCTGGAATTCCAACCACTTTAGGTTGAATTCACAGTGCTTTAACATTAGGTGCTTCCCTCCAGTATTGCTCCATATTTTTTATGTCATAATGTGTAGACAAAAGAAAAAAAGCAGCCACCAGAGGGACGTTTGTTGTAGTCAGAAAGGAGACTGATGATCTGGTACAAATTACTCCAATCTAAATTGCCCCTCTTTCTCATTAACACTGGGTGGATGGGCAGAGTGAGTATGTTTCTCAGTGGGAATAATGTTCATTGAGGCAGCGTTGGTTTATATTACACATGCCCAGATCACATCTGTGTTAAGATGCCGCCACCTGCTCTTATCTGCAGTGGGTCAAACACATGAATGCCACTCACACTGTCACACACTGTGACTCTTATAGTAGATCTTGTTATCTTAAGCTCAGCTCTTTTACAAAAATTAGCATGGTCATTATACTTCCAAAAAAGTCAAATTATTTAGTATAGTTATTGTTAAAAGTATCAAATAAATAAATACAGCTTCTTATACTGTTTAAAGGAGATCTCATTTTAATTTTAGTTCTTATGTTTTTTTAATTGTTTTACAAGAGGGACAATATCTGTAGTCATTATTATGGTATATTGTAAAGTATTTACTGAGTACATTAAATTTTTATAATACATCAGATTTAGAAATAGGTTTGAAATGTGCACTTTGCAGTAATTCTTTCTTCTTCCTCTTCATTAGGTAGAGGTAACTTAACCAACCCTCTACATGAATGAAGAGACTCTTGTTAGCAATGTTTTTTTTTTTTTTTTCCCCACGCAAAATCTATGGAATGCTGTCTGTTGCAATGAGACTTCCTGTCAGCGAATGGATGCCACATTCCTCTGTCACTTTCATTTTCATGAGTTTTCATTTGGCCAACTGAATTTAATCATGATAGCATCTGAATGCTCTGCATAGCTTTAGCATTCATGTCCTGACCACAGCCGTCACCGTACATTAGAATTGTTCGCCTGTGCACGTTTCACACATAGTTTTTGTCAGAATCATTACCAGATTATTTTGTTATTTCAATGACTCAGTTTTTTTTTTGTATCTACATCTGCATGGACACTTTCAGACTGAAGTAGGAAATCTCAGTCTTTCCTGTTGGTTAAATTAACTTTGACTGTGATTTTGCCAAGCAGCACATGTTGCTGGAGCAAGATTATGATCAACCAGTTAAATTTTAAGGATAGCGAAAGGGTTTGAATTAGGGCTGGGGTCAGGCTTGAACTAATTTTAGGGGTTACTAATGCTTTGGGAGTAGTCTTGGCCTAAAAATGCTTTCCCACAGTCTGTTCATGTAGTGTCGGGAGCATATAGGATACCAAAAGGGCAACAGTTAGTTGAAAATGCTGGTTCCAATCTGATTGGCTGGTTCCTGTGCAATCTCTGTGAGTCAGGTACAACAGTTTACCTAGAAACAAAAATTGTGAATAAAAGATTCTGGGCTGGACCAGTAAGTGATTGGGCAGTGGATTTGCTAATGTTTCCTGAACTTTTCCAGTCTAAGTGGCTGGTTTTGGAGAAAATAGGCTAAAAAGTGAACCAGACATATGAACAAAAGTCTTGGGGGTTAAGATTAGGACTGTTGTTTGACAGATATATTGTGCCAGTACAAAACAAAAGATGCTGATCAAGAAACATGTCACAATCACCTACTGCAGATAACCAGAATTTCCCAAAGTAATTGTCCATGCTGAGAAAAGCTGACTCCAGTTCAGCCAGTGTGGCATATTATTTGTAGGCTCTCAGTTTTATGTCTTCTCAGGACACATTAATAGCTGTATCTCATCAGCTGAATTATTTTCCATTTGAACTCAAGAGTCATATGATGAGTTTATGTCACACCAGCCAACGCCTGAATGGGCTACCTACATGTCATGTATGTTTTTTTTTTTTATCTGGAGATTTAGCAGCCCATCATTGATTTGTTCTTTTGATGTGTGCAGTGACAGAGCGAGAGCTTCATTACCAGCATTGATTTCATCTGATTGGCCCCTGGGCTGGTTGGAATGGGTCAGAATACGAGTTTGTGAACCCTGGTCTTATCCATTCACTGTAAAGTGAGAGATTCACAGTTCATTAATGAAAGAACTGTGAGGGTCGATTTATTGTTCTTTTTAGGGATCTGGCAGTGATTTGCAATAAAATGAGATTGGAATTGACTGTGTTTAGTTTCTTTACTTGATTGTTCCTCTGCCTGTAATATCACCTCCAAGAAGGTTGCAACACTTTGCGGTATGTTTCAATGTTTGTGCCTAGAGGAAACACTGTACCCAAGGGATGGAGGTTTTTGAGTGTACTAGAACGATGTGTTTCTTCATCATGTGTTTATACAGCACTACGGATGAGGCCCTGGTGTCCCGAGTCTGCACATTGGGAGTTTGGCCCAACTGACCTGCACAACACGAGTGTGTATGTAGCCCTGACCTGCCCAAAGATCCTTCATGTGTGGCTTCATCAATCTGCTCCACATCTTCATGTAATCTTCCCCATCTACGCTTTGAATTTCATGTTGCTGCAGCCTTTTATTGCAATCCAGCATAAATCTTATGCAGAGCCAAGAATAACCTAACACAGTTGTCGGTCTCTGGTGCAGTGCTCTGGTTTAACTCGCTCAGGTTTGACTTAGTATCCCAAAGCTTCTCTGAAAAAAACCCTCTCCATGGTCGTGCCTGTCCACTGAACCTGTCCTTCTAAACAGCATCTATTCAGCACTCTTCATTTCGTTTCAGACTCTGATGTGGTTCTGGCTGCCAACTCTCTCTGTCTGATTGACAGTTGGCATTTGGATGTTATTAAAATTGCATGTGTGGAACCAATCTGCTGACAGTTGGATTCCTTTTGTGGTCGGTGTATTTCTGAGCCAAGATCTGAATCCAGCCAGATTCACCTTGAGACTGTTTTGCTATACCAGTACTTCGAATATAACAGATAAAGTTTACAATATCAATAACATATCTTTCAGATGTGTAGATGCCCTTGATAGTAGCATTTTGCAACTACATGTTTCTAAGAAGCAGCATACTCAAGATACATTAATTACTATAGATTTATTCATATAAGAAAAAATGTGAGTGGTTTGCCTGTGTAATACTTGCCACTACAATGCTCAGGGCATGTACTCAAAGCAGGGGTATTCAATCCTGGTTCTGGAAGGCCACTGTCCTGCAGAGTTTAGCTCTAGCCCTAATTAAACACACCTGTTTACTAGAGACTTCAGACAAGTGGGTTGAGGCAAGTTGGAGCTAAACTCTCCAGGACGCTGGGCATCCAGGAGCAGGATTAGACACCCCTGTGCTAGGGTGTCTTATGAGGTTGTTAGTGCATTGCTAGAATATTCTGTTAGAGTGCTTACTACGGAGTTGCTAGGTGGTTGCAGTGGGTTTTGGTTGGTTACTATGTGGTTATTTACTGACCCAATTCCCTGCAAGAAATGAATTGGATCTCTCCTTCTAAATCTAGAAATTGTTTTTTTTTTTTCTTCTAGGATATTTTCGTCTCTAAAAAAAAAAAAAAAAAACTCTTAGATTTTGTTCAAATCCATAATCCTAAGTATGGGCATTAATTATAGAGATGTTTACTTTACCAATATTAAAATTGCCCCGAGTAGCACATGTTGTACGCAGTTCAGCCCATTCCGTCGTAAAAACATCTTCACACACTTGCCATAGCCCCGTGACATGTTCTGTGACGCAAATCTCCTGTTTTGTTTCAACCCCATTCTTCTGTTTCTGCAATGCGTGAGAGGATTGCAGTGTTTCTTTAAAGCAGTAGGGAATTTAGAGTTCCCCAGGATGTGATTTGTCTTTTGCAGTCCCGTCTCTCCCATCCAGGGGTTAAGCCTGCTGCAGCAGTGCTACCTGACTCAGCACTGCAAGAAGACGAACAGATGGAGCGATCGAGTCGTAGAGTGAAGAGGGAGAGACTGATTACTCTTAAATACTAAGCACCAGAGGGGAAACAAGCCTCCTTGTTGGTGTCATCACTTTCCTCTTATTTGGAGATCTCTCTTTGGAGTTGCAGATGTCTTGGTGGATTTCTTGTGTTTTGGTGTTCGTATGCATTATTAATCCAGCACTAATGAGCTGTGGAAAGGATGTGGTTAGCTGATGGAGTGCCTGCTGGGCACACAGATGGGCTCAGACCCGACGCTCTCACTTCCTCACGCCCCCCATCACCTTTGTGCCAGGAGCAGGCTCCAAGGGATCAACTGGAGAGTCCGGTGATAAAAGATCTTGGGGCACAGGTGGGCGCGGGGGTGCCGTCTGAGTCACGACTAATGACATGGCTCATCTAAGAGTTCTGGACTGCATGGTCAGCCACAAATGGAGTCGGATATGTGACCTTTACTGTGCGTTTAACAGTCAGGTCTGTGCAGCTTTTCTCCGTCTCTACTGCAGCGTGCATGAAATAAATTTTAGCGTGCATGTCTTTTTAAAATGCACAGTATCTCCAGTCAAAGATTTGCATTGTTCTGCAGATATTCATAGTTCCTTCTGACCCTGGCAGCCCTTTCTATGTCTTATCTCATGGAAATGGTTGTCTGATACCAAGAATAACTTGCGGTATTCCTGCAGTAGTATGGGAATGCAGAACTGGTTGCATGGGGATGTCTGATTTCACAGAGCACTCGTGACTGATCCCTGGTGTTTTGTAGATTTTTTTTTTTTTTTTTAATGCAGTTTATTTTTGTTCAGTTTATTTTTCATTCAGGTGAATGTTTTTATCATATGCACTTGCTAGGGTTTGGCTCAATGTCTAAAAAAACCTATGAATCAGATGTTTTCATTGAAATGTTAAGGCTGCCAATGAAATAGCTGTTATCTGTTTATTTTCACTTACTTTTAAGGAAAGAAAATCAACCATTTGTATAATGTGCGTACTGTTTTAGAATTTTCGGTAATGACAGTCAGAGCATAATACATGCACTACTTGGTTACTCTTGTATTTTGTTTATTTGTTTATGATATTGAGTGATATTTAGTATACTGTGAGTCAAAAGGAGCACATTTATAGTTTGATGTTGATAAAGGGGTACTTGAGGAAACAAATAAAATGCCCCATACCACTAAATTTGCATGACTTCATGTATATTAAACTAGAAGACTAATATAAATATGCCTAATATATCTGCACATCATATAACAATAACTTAGTAGAATGAGCTTCTTAAGTGTGCTATTTTATTCAGTCCTTGCCTGCTCTTGTCTGCTGTAAGTGTGCAGATGAAATACGAGACTACTTATGTAACACTTAGTGTATTATCTTTGTAATTATAATCGATAGCAATGATTTTTACAGTCCTAAAAAGCAGCACATTATCATTCAGTACTGACATATATATAACAAAAAAAAAAAAAAAAAAAAAGAAAAAAAAAAAGTTGGTATTGTACACATTTTATTTCAGTTCTAGTACTAGTACCTTCTTTGGTACTAGTAAAACACAAAACCCTAGCACACAGCTGGTGAAGCTTTCTTGTATATGTGTTTGTGTGTGTGCATGTATCTCTGGCTTCTTTTCAAAGTTCATTTGGCACGCAACTCATAGACAGACAAGTGAGAGACTGTAATCATTGTCCAGCTCTGTCTTTCTGTGTGATCTGAGACGGGGTCGTGCTGTGTCGGCTCTAACTCAGCAGTGCCTTCTTGCTTTGCCCCTTGAACTAATTTAATTTTAGCTCTGCTGAAACTGTTTGCAAGCATGCAGGACTGACGGGCCTCTGTTTGGGGCCGTGAACACAGTCTTTGTGCTAAAGCCTGTGGTATGATATTCAGTATTCACACTCCAGCACCTGGTCATCTGGTGGAAAAAAAAAAAAAGACTGTCCCATGCTGGGTAAATCCTTAACCTTTCAGAAGAGCCAAAATCTGTTAGAAGAGTGTCCTGTTGTGTTGTTTTTGTCTTAACTCAGTTCATTGTGGTTAAATGAGCATGTCTGCTAGTCTCATCATTACGATGACCGATCGCATCCCTCATAAAGCGTATTAATAATTCATAGCGGCCCAGCAGTGAAAATCCCAATTATATTGGTCTTTGGGAGCATCTGTGGAGGCCCAGGGGACTCTAATTGGCCCACCTGCTCCGCTAAGGGTGAGGGGCCCTGGCTCTTTGTGTGACTGCGGCCCCAGCTCATGCTTGCATCACACCCGCCCTGACAATACACCCTGGAGAAATGTATAGAGCATGTGAAGAGGATCTGAAGGGAATTAAAGCATTAGAGAAAGACTCCAGACTGAGCTGGTTTACTTTCACTGGGGCTGTATGTCTGTACTAATGATACTGCCTGTGGGCTTCACCTTCTGTACTTTTGAGATCAGTCTTGCTTCTGGCCCATTCAGACTGTCTGTTTCACATTGCACGCGGTACTAGGGAGTAACTAACTAAGAATAGTGTTGCTACTAACTTAACTGCATTTCTCAGTAGTGTGACTGTAGACTGTACTTTGCTGTTTTTATAATAGTGTATTGCACTCAGCTTTATAACTGAGTAGATTGAGGTAATAATCAAACACACTCAAAAACAACTATCCTGCATCTGAATAAGTCTACTTCCCTACTATATAGAAAAGCAATTCATGAAATGAGTAATATGTCCAAATTAATAGTATTCATAAAATAATAGACAGAAAGAACCCAGATGACCTACTACTTCTGATGAGATTTCGAAGAGCACATCCAGGGGCGGCGCCAGAGAATTTTGAACGCAGGTGCTGAGGGAGTGCTAGATCATTGACAGGGGGAGCTGGGCAATTAATAGTAAATATGACCAAAACAGGTTATTATTTTTCATATGAATAATAAAATCACCCACTTGATTTTGTAACATTTTATTACATGATTATTTGACTCATCACATTTTTTGGCCATTCACTCTGACATGAAAATGTGCAGGCGCTTGTCAACTGTTTATGAGTGTGGAAGTATTATCGCGCTTACTGGAGGCGTCCGCGCAATCCCTTGCATTTTTTTTTTTCCTGCTGAACTTAAAATACCTACTCCGTCATTTTTGGATGCGCTTTCTGCCGTCTCATGCAGTCTCCGTGAAATTCAGCGCGTCACAACAATGAACCGACTCACAGACATTAGAAATAAATCTAGGTCTATAGAAAGCTTGAAATGTAGGCTGTACTATTATACAAACTAATTCAAATAAAAACAAATATTCTTTAATTGTGTAGTCTGTATGAAAAGGTGCATTTCTCTTTTAATTGCACATCCATTACTGTGGAGATGGCTATAGTCTGCGTCGGCATTCGGCAACTTCATGTTTGCAGCCAACACTGAGAAAGCACTAGTTTAGTAATAAATAATTAAAATGTCTTCTTTTTCCCAGACTCATTCATAATCGTTACTTTTGCAGGTGCTTTGCAGCAAGCTTTATGCGCACACTTGAGCGTGGAATAGGCTATATTACGCAAGTATGCCTAGCCTATATTAAAGGATGGTTTAGTAGGTTACCTATATTAATCAATTTAACATAAACGTGCGACTAGTTGACTAAAAGAATCTTTAGTCGGGGACAGGCCCAAGTGATCAGACTTGTGGTTTTTGCATGGTGGATAGTTAAATGGATGAAAAATCCCATAGAAGGAACGGTTCCATTTTTAAAATAAAATGCTATGACATTACGAAAAGTGCGACTGCAAATCACGTCATGTTGTATTGCTTTGCATGTTATGCATGTGTAATGAGTCAAATGTTTTTTATGTTTTATTTATTTCATCTTCTTTATTTGTGGGGGTGCTGTGTCTTTTTTGGGGGTGCTGAAGCACCTGCTAGCCCCTCCCTAGCGCCACCCATGAGCACATCTGATGACACTTTACTATCCCATGAGGCCATTGGAGGGAGTTGTGAATGGCAGTGAAGCGACACAACTGACTCCTGTGTAAGTCACATGACAGTGACAGCATGGCAGATGTAATACATCTTGATTAAATTCATTTTAAAACATTAATACTATATAATCGCAAAGTTTGTTCCTCATCAGTATGCAATTTTGGATGCAAATTTAAATTGCTCACTCTCTCAAACAAATTGGAAATTTGATTAATTTTAATGAATCAGTTCATTTGGATTGTTAATTTAGATTAGGTAATTTATATAATGGTTCAAAAGGAATGATTCTGTTCAGTTCGGTATTGGTGAATATCTAATTATACATTTTCAGGCTGCTAACCATGCACACTTCCAAAGAAGAGCTAGTCACTGGATTTACTAAAGTATTCTTTGATTTCAAAGTTTTTGCAGACTCGGAGCAGCTGATTTTAACTTTAACTTGATCTGTGATGGTAAAACCGGAAAAGCCCGCTAGCAGTGTCCACTCAGAGAGAACTGATAGAAATCTGTGTGAGGAAGAGACATGAGAGGGATTACGATATCAAAGGCAGATTGTCCATGGATAACCAACATTTTCTGACATAATTTCACTCCACCCGTTCCCAGGAGCGAATTCCCTATCCGTTTATTTCACCCTGATTCTTGGGAAGAGTGATAGCGAGAGAAGCGCCTCAGCTGCTGTGATAAAGAGAAATTCAGGACCACACAATTGCATCCATTGACATGAAAAAGAGTATCCTAAAGCCTCCAGATCAGCTGCAGTAGAACTTTTGGCTAAGTTTGGTTGCCAGTATTTGACACTGTATAGAGGTCACTTCATATATGACTGATTTCTGCAGGCCTGCTTTGTGTGTAAGTTCCTTTATGAGGGTTCAAGAACTAAAGTTATGTGCAGTGCAGCTGGTTCTAATGCAGCAGTTGAGCAGGTGTGTGCTTAATATGTGTAAAGAAACTGCTCAACAACCCATGGTTTTGTGATTAAACATGATTAGATCTGCTGATTTGTCTGTTTTGTACTACTAAGGGGGTTCATACAGCAGTTTGGACCAATAAAGTGACTGGATGTCATTTAGTTTCAGTGAGAGTTGAGGCAAAATAAGTTGCATTTACTATTAGCAAAACAAAGTTGACCAGTTGAGTTTAACTTTATGCGAATGAGTGGTGTTTGACCGATGCATAGGTCGAAATTTGGCATTTTTAAGACTTTCTTTGCATAATCTAACCGATAATACAGGGACTAGGCAACATCTGAATCATGTTTTCTGTATAGAAGTGTCTGTGTGGTTAGTTAGTCCTGATGCTTTTACTCATGTTGACACTATACAGCACAGTACATTACCATATGCAGTGAAAATCAATATGTGCTAATGCAGCACAAATACTCTCTCCATATGTTGTGCCAGTACTATCATGACATGGAACTGCTGCCTCCAAAAATACATCCTACACTGCTCTTATAAAAACTTGGTACAGTGGAAAATATCATTTGGTACAGTGATGGTATCAGTTGGCAATGCCACTAGGGCTATACTATAATATATATATATATATATATATATATATATATATATATATATATATATATATATATATATATATATATATATATATGTATGTATGTATGTATGTATGTGTGTATATATATATATATATATATATATATACACATACATACATACACACACACACACACACACACACACACACACATATATATATATATATATATATATATGTGTGTTTATTTATTTATTGCAACAAACTTTACACAGTTATGAATAACCATTATAATGCATATCGTATCATGAGGAACTGGTGATACACAACCATAAATACAATGAAATTTTGATATGTACTGTGGTGCTGAATGATTTCCATATTTATTACAGATTTACACGTACTTCACCATGCATACTTCAAAATATTACCTTGGTACATGTCCAGTTGATATAATCATGTAAACTATGTAAAAACCACACTAGATAAATGGCTCAAAAAAAAATTTTGTGACTCAAAATGAATCGGCGTCTCTCTTTTCTAATTAAAACACGAGTGATGTTAATGCTGGAAATGCACTTGTTTTCTGTCTGTGTGTTCCTCTGCTGTGTGCTGTTATCCGGGGTTTAACATGCTCTGAATCTGAAACAGGAGAGAGAGTATGTGAGACATCTTCTGTGAAATGACACAGGTCTTTTGGTGCAATGCAGGCAGGAGGAGGCGGAGCTAGAGGAGTCATCAGAGGGGCAGGTTCAGGGTGGGAGGGGTTGTTTTATGACTGTGTTCCTCAAACCCCACCCCCACCCACTTATGAAACACAAATCACAAAACGCATATGAATTTATATATATCAAATTGCTCTCTCTTAACGTACACATCACAACCATAGGTCAAAGAGGAGGCGGTTACCATGGCAACAGTGTGTGGTAATGTAACATGCAGCATGAAGGGCAGAGAATCAGAGCATCGGTGATGCATCGCTGTAACTCCACCCATTCCACCTGCAGTGGAAACCACACAACAGAACACACAGCATATACTGCAGCCATACATGTCATTTCGATTTATACACTGACAATGAAATCTGTATTTTTTAATCAAAATTGTGACCCTGGACCACAAAACCAGTCATAAGAGTCAATTTTTTGAAATTAAGTTTTATATATCATCTGAAAGCTGATAGGACGATATTTGGCCGAGACACAACTATTTGAAAATCTGGAATCTTAGGGTGCAAAAAAATCTAAATACTGAGAAAATCACCTTTAAAGTTGTCCAAATGAAGTTCTTTCCAATGCATATTACTAAACAAAAATAAAGTTTTGATATATTTATGGTAGGAAATTTACAAAATATCTTCATGAAACATGATCTTTACTTAATATCCTAATGGTTTTTGGCATAAAAGAAAAATCAATAATTTTGACCCATACAATGTATTTTTGGCTGTTGCTAGAAATATACCTGTGCTACTTATGACTGGTTTTGTGGTCCAGGGTCACAAGTGTAGTAAAAATAATGTTAAATTGTGAAATATTAGTAAAATGTAAAAGTAAAATGAAACTGTTTTTTTTTTTTTTTTTTTTTTTTTTATATGTTTTAAAATTATAGTTATTCCTGTGATGGCAAATCTGAATTTTCAGCAGCCATTACTCCAGTCTTCAGTGTCACATGATCCTCCAGAAATCATTCTAATATGTTGATTTAAATATTTGGTCAATAATCATTCCTTACTGTTTTCAATGTAGAAACGTATTACATATATATGTAGCTTCTTCAGCTTAAATTCTGACTCGTCCAGCTAATTTGGGAAAAAAAAAAAAAAAATCCCAAAAAAACCTGACTCGTCCAGCTAATTAGCATCTATTAGTAAAAAATGTGTTCTGAAAAGGTTCTTTTTAGAAAGGCTTTTTTTTTTCTTCTTTTTTGCTGTCACACTGTTAAGGCTTGACATTTCTGCTATTTCTTTTTTTCTTAGTGGTCCTCGTCCATCTCTTCCCTCTGTTTCTGAAGGTTGTTTAATGAGTTATTATTATTATATTGCTATTATTGTAATGTTCAGAAACACATTATTACCATGGTTTTCAAATGCATATTCTTATGGTAATGCCATGGTACTTTCTGTAAGAGAAACACTCTGGTAAAGCTGACAAACCTGCTTATGTTTTATCAATTGCATGTTTTTGCTGTGATTGGGTGTCTGTTTTGCTCCCAGTGAGTCTCTCTGCAATAAAGCTGATGTTAATTTAACATGTGCTGAACGCTGAAGTTTGTTCAACTCATCAAAAGCGCACAACATGCAAGATATGAAGCTAGTTTTATTTCAAAAACACACTTTATGGCTCATTGAAAATATGTCAATTGCTTGGTGATCTCGTCTTGATATACGATGGGTTGACAGCGTGTTTTTGGTTTTGAGTGCGGTTAGCAGGCCTCATCCATATGTTAGTGAGTGATCTGTGCTGCTTTCATTTGAGAGAGCACATGCATGCCAGAGATGAGTTCTCAGAGCTGGAGTATTTCCTGTCTGTGAACCGTTTGACCCTCCCTAACACACACAGACACACACACACACACACACACGCACACACGCACACACACACACACACACAGATACAAAGAACAGCCCACCGAAACAATGTAATGGAGTGAGATAGAGACAGAAATGAAAGTTGATAGAGGAAGAAAGTATTATCTGAGAGAGATAACCATATAAAGATAGACAGATTGAATGTGGGAGTGTATAATAGCGTCTTTATTGGGTCCAGCTGGGCTGGGGTGTGGTCATCAGCAGAGAGACCCGTGGAGCTCAGAATGGAACTACAGTCAGAGTTTCTGAGCCCGCTGCCAAACGGCCCTGTCACACACGAGTGAGTGTGTTTGTGTGTGTGTACTGGCTTGACTGCACAAGAGGGCAAAAAATGCAGTGGCATCTATTTTCACAGAATAAGCCACTTGACTGTCCCATAATGCCTTGCGGCATAATGGTGTCTGCACTAATGCCACTACAGTAGATAAACCAAGATGGCGCCACTGATGGCTGCCTCCGTGGCGTGCTCCACAATTGTTTTTATGTTTTTGTTAGTTTGTCCTGTCTTTAGTTATATCCCTGCAATCAGTTTCACGAGAGACGAATTGCTGGACATTCGGCAGTACACACCACCCGATATTTCACCGGTTTTCGACTATTCTGATGTTTTGCTGGACATTGTAGTTGGTGGAGCAGCGGCGCTGATCAAACGCTTCAGGACGCGTAGACGGGGGAAACGCACCGGCGTGCTCGTGAATCTCAGACAGCGTGGATTCAGAACGGCGATGCCTAGAATCCATCTGGCGAATCTCCGCTCTCACGTGCGCCTGGATCTACAGAAACTCGCTGATCAGATCACAAAGACTCATCAATCAATACCCAGATTGATCAATACCCAGACTCTGTTTTAATCATTCTCGAGGACTTTAATAAAGCAAATCTCTCCCGCGAACTGCCAAAATACAGACAGCATGTTACATGTCCCACCAGAGACAGTAATATACTGCACCAATGTTACACCACAATAAAGGATGTATATCACTCTGTCCCACAGACAGCTTTAGGACTCTCTGATCACTGCTTGGTTCATCTTATACCGACCTACAGGCAGAAACTGAAATCAGCTAAACCTATATTAAGGACTGTAAAGAGATGGACTAATGAAACAGAGTGGGTTTTACAAGCCTGTTTCTGAATCACTGATTGGAGTGTTTTTGAAGCTGCTGCAAACAATCTGGATGAGTTCACAGAGACTGTAACATCATATATCAGTTTCTGTGAAGATATGTGAATTCCTACCAGGACTCATTTAACTTACAATAACGACAAACCATGGTTCACTGTAAAACTCAGACAGCTCCGTCAGGCCAAAGAAGATGCTTACAGGAAGGGGGACAAAGTCTTGTATAAACAGGCCAAATACACACTGGAAAAAGAGATCAGAGTGGCAAAGAGGAATTATTCTGAAAAACTAAGGATTCAGTTCACTTCCAGCGACTCAGCATCAGTGTGGAAAGGTCTGAAAGACATCACCAACTACAAGACCATCCCCCAGCACTGTGGAGAATAAACAACTGGCAGACGATCTAAATGAGTTTTATTGCAGGTTTGAAAAAACACCCCACACCCGCTCTGAAAACCTCTCCACACAACCATTAACACCTCCTGCAACCCCCCTCTCCTCCACTCCTGCACTTCAGATCAGTGAAGATGACGTGCGCCAGGTGTTCTGGAAGCAGAAAAGGAAAAAAAAGCACCAGGCCCAGATTGTGTTACACCAGCCTGCCTGAAATCCTGTGCTGACTAGCTGACCCCCATCTTCACACAGATCTTCAACAGATCACTGGAGCTGTGCGAAGTCCCCATATGCTTCAAATGCTCCACCATCATCCCTATCCCAAAGAAACCCAAAATTACAGGACTAAATTACTACAGGCCTGTGGCTCTAGCGTCTGTGGTCATGAAGTCAATCGAAAAACTGGTGCTGACCTACCTGAAGGACATTACTGGACCCTTGCTGGATCCTTTTCAGTTTGCCTACAGAGCAAACAGGTCTGTGGATGATGCAGTCAATATGGGACTGCATTATGTTCTGCAACATCTAGACAGACCAGGAACTTATGTGAAGATTCTGTTTGTGGACTTCAGCTCGGCCTTGAACACTATCATCCCAAACCTCCTCCTGTAACTCAGCTCTCCATGCCCACCTCCATCTGTCAGTGGATCACCAGCTTCCTGACAAACAGGCAGCAGCTAGTGAGGCTGGGAAAACTCACATCCAACAGCCGCACCATTAGCACTGGAGCTCCTCAGGGCTGCGTTCTCTCCCCACTGCTCTTCTCCCTCTACATGAAGGACTGCACATCTAAAGTCCCCTCTGTCAAGCTCCTAAAGTTTGTAGACAACACCACACTCATCGGCCTCATTCAAGACGGCGACAAGTCTGCTTACATACAGGAGGTTAAGGAGCTGGCTGTCTGGTGCAGTCTTAACAACCTGGAGCTGAACATGCCCAAAACAGTGGAGATGATCGTAGACTTCAGGAGGAACCCCCCTGCTCTCCCCCCAATCACCATCATGGACAGCACTGTGATGACAGTGGAGACATTCAAGCTCCTGGGAACCACCATCTCACAGGACCTGAAGTGGGACACTCACATTGACTCCATTGTCATAAAGGCCCAGCAGAGGTTGTACTTCCTTCGTCAGCTGAGCAAGTTCAACCTGCCACAGGAGCTGCTGAAACAGTTCTACTCTGCCATCATTGAATCCGTCCTCTGCACTTCAGTAACTGTCTGGTTTAGCTCAGCTACCAAATCTGACCTTAGAAGACTACATAGGGTAGTCTGGACTGCTGAGCGAATCATTGGTACAACCCTCCCCAGTCTCCAAGAACTGTACTTATCCAGAGTGAGCAAAAGGGCTGTACAAATCACTCTGGACCCCTCACATCCAGCACACTCACTCTTTGAACTATTGCCATCTAGTCGGCGCTACAGAGCACTGAGCACCAGAACGGCCAGGCACAGAAACAGTTTATTCCCTCAGGCAATCCATCTCATGAACACTTGACAATAACGTGGAACACACACTATTTACACACTTATATGCTTATTTATCTAACACACATACTTAGTCTATATATTCGAATCTGCACATAATATACCTGTACATACAAAACTGTCTACTGTAATGTACCTGTACATACGATTGTCAATTTGTATATTGTTATTCCCTATTTACTTGTTCTATTTTTATTCTTTTATCTGTGTTTTTGTCCTGTCATTGTCATTCTGTTGCACTGTGGAAGCTTCTGTCACGAAAAAAAATTCCTCGTATGTGTAAACATACCTGGCAATAAAGTTCATTCTGACACGTCTGAACATGTCCCTTATAAGGCTCGCTGTTGTGCTGGGAGTATTATGACATTCTCTGGGCAGGCAGGTCAGCTGTCATACGGCTCGTCCTGTTGTGTTATTTGGCTGCCTTGGGCCTGCAGTGTCCCACCCTGCCTGCTGTGCCTCAGTAAATTGCTACTTGCATGTTCATTGCTTCTAACCCTGCTGATCTTGCACTGTAACTGGCTTTTTCTGGGTTAATTCATTTGTTTAATTGGTTTTGCTTTACGTCATGTTTTTTGTGATGGGGTTCTTTGTCTTTTGATATTTTTTACTTGACCATGCTATTTATTTTTAAGCTTATCTATAGTTTTTTTTTTTTTTTTTTTTTAATAATCTTTTCTAATCTTTTCCTGTTCATTGTTAAAATTTATTTTAACTGGACACTTTAGGGCTTTTCACACTGCATTTAACCTCGTGTTACCCGGGGTTAGGAGACCCTATTCTGGAGCAGGGTTAGTCTACTTTTGTGGTGTTAACCCTGTGTTGTGGTGCCAAACTTGTAGAGTGTAATATTCACATGCTTTGGACAGTCACATGATTAACCCAGGGTTTGAGAATGTACAGTGTGAAACGTCAGCTAACGTCAGTACCCAGGGTTGTTTGTTACCCTGGGTAAATTGTGAGCAGTGTGAAAGCAAGATAACCCAGGATTCTGTTAACCAGGGTTTTAGAATGACCCAGGTTTAACTATTTCAAGTGTGAAAAGGACTTTTATGTATCGTGTACCAGGGTTGTGTACTATTCAGAACTGAATTGAGAATGCTTTTTAAATTAATTTCGTGAATTTGAATTTAGGTAGCAAACAGGATGCAGAACTTCGATTCCAATTTGAAATTCAAAGAAATTCATATAACTAGAATGCAACTTTTGTTAACACAAACCTTATTTGAAAGTTAAAAATATGTTAAAAGCACTGAAACTTTAAGAGAGAATGATGTATAGATTAACTTTTATAGCTCAGGGTGGAAGAGCACTTCCTTTCCCAGACTGAATTAGCTGTGTTGGGTTCAGTAAAATTCTCTTCCTGTCGTTATGGTTCAAATTCTAATTCAACTTCTTGTGGCCAATTCAGTTTTAACACACTTACGGAATGAAAGAAATTGTCAGAAAAGATGGCTTATAGTTAAAAATTGTAAAATATTAGCATCATCGGCTGAGATAGTATGGATTACCATCATGATGGCTGTATGTGCTATTCAGCTTTTGCTTGTCACCTATTCAATTTATATGGACTCACTGCAATTCATCAATTTTCTGTGTTCATCTGAAGAAAGATGCTCAGATGGGATGAGCATGACGGCAGAATTAAAATTTGTATGTCTAATATCCCTTTAACCCTTTAGGCGCCAGGGTTTTTTGGAAAAAATGCTGGATTTTGACATCAAGATTTCAAAAGCTTGTGGCTTGAAAGGGCTTAAAGATAGAGATCTACTGTAAATTAGAAAAATGTTGGGTATGACCGAAAGTTTATGTGGGGTGTAAATATACTCATCTAATTTGCATATTATGACGTCAACAGGGGTGGACATCTTGAATTTCATAATATTCAGGAAATAGTAGATATTGAATTGATGTTTGAACTTACCTGCATTTTTTTTTTTGTCTTTTTATCCTCATTCCAAATGATCAGAAAAGTGGAAACCAACAATAAAACAGGAGAAAGTACTAAATTATTACTATATTACTATACTATATAGTAGTAAAATGCATGTGAACAGTAGCCTACTTTTTGATTTAGTTCATCAGTAATATTCAGGAAATAGTAGATATTGAATTGATGTTTGAACTTATTTACATGTTTTTTTTTTGTCTTTTTATGTATTTTTATCCTCATTCCAAATGATCAGGAAAAGTGGAAATCAACAGTAAAACTATTAGTAACTATAGTAAATTATTACTATATTACTGTGCCATAGTAAAATGCATGTGCCTATGTTTTGATCAGTTGACCAGCTATCTGCCCAATCAGGTATCTAGGTGACACAGTTTATAGTTCTTGAGAGTATGGTACCTCTCATTGCATGGCACAACGCACAGACCTACCCCACACTGAGTGCACCTGTACTTTGTCTGCCGGCGGCCCTTAGAGCGTGCACGATCAGAACAAACGACGCAATCTGGCCGATCATCAGCAACGCGGAGCCAGTGGCGCTCAGTGAGCCTCTGTGGCATTCCCCCCCTCCACTGAAGGCCTTACTGGTTTTTTGCTTTCCCTCTTGGAATGGCCCTCAAGCAAAGCAGTAATAATGTCCTGGACAAAGGCCTTCAGTGGCTTGTGCGGACCAGGAGCACACTTGGAGTTGATTATATGGGAGTTCACCACACTGATGCTCAGAATCACATTGAAGATGCGATTGTACCATTTCCTTGAACAGTGTGGAAAGAGGTATGTTTTCATCCTCTGATCAGCGGTGTCTACTCCTCCCATGAAGGTGTTGTACCTGTCAACGCACACAGGTCTGTTTATCTTACGAAAACCAGTGTCGCTTTGCTTTGACCTGATACGTTTCCGAACACATGAGTTCCCATGAAGAGACGGGAGCATAGTGAGACGCTTTGTGTCATACCATGCACAAGCTAACAGTTGGCCATGTCTCATGAACACTGGGTCATCTCCTTTGCTCAAAAGCAACTCAGTTTGTCTCAGGCACCTAGGCATACCACGCCTTTTGCAGTTCACTGTCCCACACATACCAGTGTCATTGTGTGCCAGCTCGTTTGCTATAGCTGGTGATGTGTAGTAACTATCCATGTACACCTCATGCCCTTTCCCTGTGTATTGGGCCATCAGCTGACAAACGATTAGATGGGTGGCACCTAAATCAGTATCAGCATCAGCATTTTGGCCAGTGTACGTGGACCACTGCAAAACATAACCTGAGCTGGCCTCACTCAACACATACACCTTGTAGCCATATTTGTCAGTTTTTTTAGGGTTGCATTGTTTCAAGGTGGACTTTCCCTTGAATTCTATGGTTATTTCATGCAGAGAAAGCTCCTTAAGTGGACCATAAATGGCTGAGAAAAGAGGAATTATCAGGTCAATTAGTGGATGCACCTTGAACAGCCTGTCATGACCTGGCTGTCCCCTCCCCACATACTCACCATTGTTCGCGAAATGGAGGAAAGACAGAATGATCTCAAATCTGTTCCTAGACATTATTTTGCCAAACCCAGGTGTGTAAATTGGCCAAAATTCTGCCCAGTAATCCTCAATTTCTGCCTTCTTTACCAGCCCCATACACAAATGCAGTGATAGGAAGGCCTACATCCCTGAGACAGAGACATCATACCAATTATGAAATCTGGAAATGGGTTTCAGCTGTTGGGAGTTTAGAAACTGATGAGCATATCTGTTGGTTTCATTTGTAATGAGGTTCCAGAAGTCATCAGTCAGAAAGAGGGACAGAAAGTCTAAAGGTGCAGCACTGGTCAAATCTTTCTCTCCTAGATAACCAACAGGCTCATCAAAGCGTTTGATCCAGTCCTGATACACTTCTTCATTTCTCAAAAAAACCCAGCCACCATTGTCATCGCTATTTCCAGCCCTATTTAGAGCCAGATCACCCCTGCTGCCTCTACCATGTCTCTCGGCTCTCCCACGCACAGCACGGCCACGTCTACCGCGGCCACTCCCACCTCTTTGAACCGTTCTGACTGGATCCAAAGAGCTAGTGCTACTTCCAGCCCTATTTCTCCTACCCCTGCTACCTCTAGCAACAGCTCTACTATGGACACTATGACCACGTTCACCCCTGACACCCCCATCCCCGTTGGGCAAAGGGTTGAAATGATCATTTGTTTGTGCTTCGTGAGCACTCGCGCCTTGCACGGCGGCACCATTGCGCTGCAACGATGTACCGGGAGAAGCCCGATCATTAGACGACCGATCGTCATTTCCAAAAGGCAAATATTCCCCTTCAGAGTCAGAATCGGTGAATAACATTTGCAACACATCCTCACGGTACAACTTTTTATTAGCCATTTGGCGATTTTTCTCTCACAAATCTCACAATTTACTCAGACGCTCTGAACTGAACTGCTTCCGCATTTATGACACGATAGCTCACTTGCTCTGCTATTTCCTCGAACACTTTGAATAGGAACATGACGTCATTTTGGTCTAGAATCTAAGTACTACATGTCTGCCATCTAGTGGTAGGGAATACAAATGAGATATTACACCATATTAGGATCTACGGCCTATTTTATTAAGTATGACGTCTTGTCGCAATGTTGCGACTTTTTTTCTACTTTTTATTTGGCAAACTTTGTAGAGAGCATCAGGAAATGATTTGTCAGGAGAGGGGAATTCAGAATTGAGCCTTTATCACCCACATTAGCACAGTGTTTCAGTTTCTGTAGCACATCTGTGAACCACTACGTCACAGCCACAACAGACTTTAAGATTGAATTATACATCACAGACATAACCACAACTTTCCCGAAAGTTAAGCTTAGTGGTTTGTGTTGGAATATTTTAATGTTATGAGACCCGTAGTTGCCTATGGGGGATTTAATTTCCTACCAACCAAATTTGTATCAGTTTTTGATTAGGTTAAAATCATTACTCGATTAACACTTAAAAGGGATATTTAACCCAAAAATAAAAATTCTGTCATTAATTACTCACCCTCATGTTGTTCCAAACCTGTAAGACCTTCGTTCACCTTCGGAACACAAATTAAGATATTTTTTGATGAAATCCGAGAGCTTTCTGACCCTGCATAGACAGCAAGGGAACTACAGTAATATGGTCAAGACACAGAAACATAGTAAGGACATTGTTAAAATAGTCATGTGACATCAATGGTTCAGCCGTAATGTTATGAAGCTATGAGACTGAGAATACTTTTTGTGAGCAAAGAAAACAAAAATAATGACTTTATTCAATGATTTCTTCTTTTCTGGGTCAGTCCGCCGCCATTCATGCCATTTTAGGTGAAATATCCCTTTAAGCCCGAAGTATACTTGAGTTTTAACATGAACACTAGCATATGTGTACAGTACAATCGAATGTATAGCCTTTAAAAACGTTTGTCATTTATGAACACAGGCACTTGACATACGTGCACTAGAAAATTCAATCCCTGTCCAGTGTCTGTGCTATTTCTCTTCAGAAGTTAAGATCAAAAAAAAAAAAAAAAAAAAAAAGTCAGCATACTCATTTATACTAGAGATGTGGGTATCTTTTAACCCTCCACACAAGCACTTGTCAGTGCAGCCATCTATTGTTGTTTCGGTCAAGAAGAGTTTGTTGTTGTTCCACCTCATCTTTTTTTGACTGTGAAACAATGAGTGGAGTCAGTGTTGCCACCTCGTGGACAAACTAATTAGTGCAAAAAAGATTGCATGTGTGATGTACAGAGTACAAACTGTTAGAAAAATCTATCTGCACACATACAGTATGCACATACTATGCTGATTATTACATTTACTTAATGCGCACTGTTCACATATTCCAGCGTACACGTAAAGACAGAAGTATATTTTGGGTTTAGGATTAGAGGGTTTATAGAATTAATAGTAATAGTGACGCTTCCTTTGGCAAACATTACTAATTAATATGTGGTGTATATTGGTGACTCCCTTATAACAGATGGATTGCTTCCCCTCACAGGTATATGACTGTACATTCCTCGCTGAATTCTTTCCTGAATTAGTGGTTTTAAAAGCGGTTATTGGGTGTATTGGGTCATCAGGGAGTGAGTAAAAGTTGTATGGTTTGGTCTGTGTGTGTGTGTAAAGGAACCATTTGTATTCTCTCTCATTCACACAGCTTTTTTGTCCCTCATTTCCTGTTCCTCTAATGTGGTCGGAACTGTGTGAAGAGTGTTTCCTAAAATCAACCTGGTGGTCTCATAACTTTTGAGCTCACTTAAAAGATTTGCTTACTTATTGTTCTTCCATCTGTGCAGTTATGTTTAGCTTTTTATCCTGGTCTGTTTATAAGGGGAATTACAGAATCTGAAGTAATGGCATGCATCAGGTGTGACGCAGGTGTGGGAATTTACGTCCTCTTGTGTAGTGAAACTTTTCCTGACGGATCACTTTAAGCTTACAGTACACACACACACACACACACACACACACACACACACACACACACACACACACACACACATATCCAGTCGCTACATTCCACTCGGCATATCTCACTAAGGGCCCCAACTGCTTTTAATCATGTGGGTCACGAGGCGGCCCAGCTGCTTTAGGTTTGGGTGGGACAGCGGAGGAAGGAGGGAGACCCTAAACTCTAATAGCGAACATATTTCTCTAGGCCCGTCCCTCTTCTCCGTATGACTTCACCCTCCGCTGAGACCAGGCCCAAGAGCTGTCAAGAAAGGGAAAGTTTGCCTCAAACAGGTCTGTTTTTCACTCAGACCACTCTAAGTGTTGACGTAAAGGACTCTTTAGGTCAATGAGGAATGGTATTTGACTGTTATGATAATGGGTGTCTTCTACATGCTAATCACTGTCATGGGAAGCTCTTCCGTCAGTGCAAACAACATAGCAACCCATAGATGTTATCAAAAATGTATGGGAGTGTCATTAACCTCATCATTGCAGCATCATGGAGTGGACAGTCCCTCTGTAAGTGATCTGCCTCTAACATGGGAGTCTACACCTGTACAACGTGATAATGTAAAAAGCAATAAAGTAGGCATGAGCAATTTTGTCAATTCCATTTGAGTACTCAATAGGTCAAAAAATGAATAGGTCAATAAATGAGTACTCCTGGGGTTATTTAGTTTCATTATCAAAATGATTCCAGGTATCACTATGCATTTTCAAAGCCGTAGTTTCACTTTAGTTCTCCGGTCTCGACCACACGCTGACCCAACACTAACTAGTCAGACTGCAAGATACTGCCAATGTCATCATAACCAAAAAAAAAAAAAAAAAAAAAAAAAAAACTTTAAAATCATACTATCATCATTTTCATGATAGACCATGGCTTTCACTACTTGAGTACTAATACTCATCTCTACAATAAATCTCTCCATTGTTAATGTTTTTATCAGCTGTGGCTGCAACATGCTACCCACAATGAGCAACGCATTGTTTTACACTTGGTCTCCATTTTTGTTATGTTACACACACAGTGAAATGTCATTGGTCCTCAAAAAGACCAAAGTTAACGTTCAAGTTCAAGTCCATGGTGTTCCTGCATGTGATGGATGAATTGTACAGTCTTAGGCAGTAGGTGGTGTTGCATCAAAGCAGGATGAGCCTTCTGCTGAACAGGTTCTTCATTCTTTCAAGCATGTCATAGAAGAGTTGAGACATATTGTCCATGATGGTTAGCAGTTTGGACACCATTCTTCTCTCAGAAACAAACTCCAGAGGTTCCAGATCCACTCCAATGACAGAACCTGCCTTCCTGATTAATTTATTTAGCTGGTTGGAATCTCCAACTCTAATCCCAGTGCCCCAGCACACTTCAGCATAGATCAAGGCACTGTCAACAACAGATGGAAAGAACATGTGAAGCATCTTGCAACATACAATGAAGGATCTGAGCCTTCTCAAGAAATAAAGTCTTGTTCTTGCCTTTTTGTAGGTTTTCTGTATTATGTAATTTCCTGAGTTGCTCATACAGGACTCTGGATTTGTTTTTTAAATGTAAGCTTAGGCACTGTTTTGCAGGTTACCTGGTTACTGTAGTTGAACCATTTGGCCTCTTCTGAGGGCTTATGTTACACATAGAGCAGACTCTCAATCTATCAGGATTTAATCATGGAACCCTCGAACAGATTCCAGTTCCTCTTAAAAGGCTTAAAGGATTGCTTTATTTTTTTAAAGCCTCAAACTTCAGGGCACATGTTTGCTGCCAAGCTCAGGGGGAGGTTTGAGATGAGGTTTTGGGGAGCAAAATTTTAGACTGGAAGATTTGCTGCTCTGTGTCCTGTCTTTGTTCAGTTACCTTTGCTTTTACTGTGTAGTTCAGACAGAAAGGTGCAGCATGACCTGCTTTTGCTGCCAAGGAGGAATCTGCTCCCACAGACAGACTCATTGGAACAGTGCATCACCATGGTCCTTGACTTATGTCCATCTGTTCTTATTGGACGGTTTGTCCACAGGGGCTCATCCCATCTTTGGCCCTGTCCAAAATGGTTCACTTGATATGGACTTGATGTTCCCATGAAGTGTAGAATTCATAAGGGTGCTCTCAAGAGCCCGTTTGCGGCCGCTATTCACCCTCAATTTGTTCTTTTGCCAAGCTTGCACTGGTACAGTCTTCATAGAATGATTATCTGGCATGTCACCAAAGTGATGGCTCAGATGAAGACCACAAGGGCTGAGGGCAGCATCCGGGCCAGGTCCATTAAACATCTTCAATGTTTTACAATGGTCTAATTCCTAAACTCTGAGCTCTATGATGTTTTAAATGCCTTTTAAATAAGACAATCATGTCTCTAAATGCACCTTTAATCCATTTAGACAGTAATCCATACCATTCATTTGTATGTTACAGTACAGTGTTTTACTTTTACTTCATCTTACCTTGTTCCACTATTTCTCAAACTCCTTCATAGTTATCTTAAGATTGATGAAAACACAGATCAGCTGATCTGAATGTGTCCATGACGGAAGAATGGGTTTTGCCTTCTGCCCACACTGATTCATTCTTGCCTGCGTCTAGATTAAAGGCTGATTCTTAATCAGTTGCTCAAGCTTAACCAACCCCCCACTCAGCACGAGTGGCTGATGGTGGTCTTAGCTGGTGGGGCCATCTGGCTGTCAATCTGGGACTGCTCCGGAACCGAGAGCTGCCATCTCCACAGTCTACTGAGTCTAACTCCACCCTGCCAAAATCTATGATGACTCTCATAGGACAGATCAGATAATTTGTGCTTGGGTCAACTGTCCCTAAAACAGCTAAATAAACAAAATAAACAGGGGTTTATTAAAAAATGTACAAATACGAAAAGATGTCAATTCCATCTCTAAATACCAGTCAGTGGTCTTTCACTTGTGTAGACTTGTGCATGTGCCAAACATCACTTTCTGTATTCTACTACATGACTGAGGGAGATTGATGATGTTCCTGTGGTGCCCAAGAACTAGATTTAACAAGATCAGCCTGTGTGAGAGCTTGAGATCCTGAAGTAAGCTTTGTTGATTCTGGTCCCTACTGGGGATTGACAGATTGATTGATTCATCTGGCTTGATTAAGTCTTAGTTATCTCCACACTGCCAAGTGTCAGGCAAAGCTCAGGTTTGCCATAAATCGATTATATATGACAGCAGTAGATGAATGAAATATTGATTAAATGTCAAATACTGCTAAGAAAATTAAGTTATGTGGAAGCAATGCTTTTCCACAAGCAAAAACAGAAAATGAGAGAGAAGCTTTCTTGCAACAGAGATTTCATCTTGTGAAAACTGTAATTGTACTCAGGTGAGTAATGTTTTCAGCCAGCGAGTGACCCCCTCTTTCAACATCCTTGGTCCTGCTCTCATTATAGACATTCTCTGCATTCTAAACGACTCTTATTTTATTACACAACACCAGTGCTGTTTCATAAGAAAAGTAAAAAAAAACCACATCAACATCAAATCCAGTGAACACATTTATGTGTCTTTAGCCCGATTTGGACGATAATTGTTTCTCATATGGACGTCTGTAAAAATAAATTTGCATATCACATCAGTGATAAAACTCAAGGATTCAGATGGCGATTTATTCACAGTGGAGGAGTGAGTTCTGTGATCCTACGAACCCGGTAATGCGCTGCTCACGTGGCCAGTCACACGATTGTCTGCAGTAAATAAAATTTATTTTATTTACAAATTTATTCTTTATGTGTAAAATGTATTTAAAAATACTTATGTAGAATGTATTCTTATTATTCTAAGCATATTTTATAATATATAATCCTATTTATTATTTGATTTAAATTTCCTGTTTAAAAATAGGAAAATAGACGCGCTATAGTTGTATATAATTGTACGTGATATATCCGTTTATAATATACATTTTAAAATTGTATTGCATACCTGTTTCTGCCATAATAAAGACCCATTTCGAATGTTTAGGTGCTTTTCTTCTCTTTCTGCTCTCACTAGCTGTGGTGGAACAGTTATGAAGTGTTGTTCTTTTAAATACTTTCCAACATTTCAGAAATAAATATGTATGTAAATTGCACCGAAGTACAACAGTTACATACGTTGTTCGGGAGTGCTCAAAAAGGGTTTAAACGCTGAAATTTTAATCGATTTCTTCTTGTAAACTCAGAGATGTGGATTCGGACAGCAATTAAATGACCACACGACCTTGGTGTTTGTCAAAAAACAGTAGGTAATTCGGCCGGGGATTTTTATGGGGGTGGTGAGAGAAAAACACTGACATCCTGGATTCGGACGGCAATTAAATCACTAACTACCCCCTATAAATGGTGAAAATATCTTAGTCCCCCTGAGAAACAATTACCGTCCGAATAGGGCTTTTGTCTCGGTCAAGAAGACACTTGCAAACATACAGACATTTGAATGTGCAAGATGTCAAATGACAGCTTTCAAATATGTATATCACTCAGTAGTCTGTAACTATGATCAGTGGTGTTGTGTGAGAAAGTAGAGCTCACGGTGAAGTATTTTCTGCATCTGGAGGGCTGCTGGGATGGAGGTGTGGAGGGTTTAATGGCCTGTTCCAACCTTCATCTGGCTTTGGTCCTGATTGCATGAGCAGAACTTAAAAACAAATCAGGAACAGCACCACAGAGAAACCCCGTGTTTTGATAAATGCTACAAACGTCTGCAGACGTTTTTGAGGACTGTGAAACCGTATTGACATGAGAAAGTGGAAAAGATAAAACTATGTTTATCCAGATTCCTTGTTCCTTGGTATTCCCCATTCGGACATTAACACAATGAAGTCATAGTGGTGGTTTAACAAAGAACTTGGACTGGAATGTCCAATCCGGCTCCTGGAGTTTAGCCCCAACACATGCACCTGTAAGTTTCTAGTGATCCTGCAGACCTTGATTAGCTGGTTCAGGTGTGTTTTATTGGAGTTGGAGCTAAACCCCACAGGATAGTGGGCCTCCAGGAGGTCCTCCACAGATAGGAGAGCTAGAGCTCCAGGACAGGATTTGAGGAATCCTGCATTATACTATTCTTAAACGTTAGAGTTTAAAATGTATCCAGCTGTGTCAAGCGGCAGATCATGTGAGCTCCACTGTCTGTACTCCTATTGCCAGCATCTAGTCATTATTTATTTGCATAAAATTCAACACTTCTCAACTTTCTTGCCTTGCCAGTAGTCTGACATTCATATTGCCTCAAGTTGTCAACCCTCCTCACAAATTAATGACTTTTGGGAGTTTTCTTTTCAAATCACTGTCAGTGAATGCGTGATGCAATCTAAACATTCTTTAATCAGGCAAAATGTTTAAAAATTATTAAAGCAATATTTAATCTGATGCCTACCACTGCAGTTTTTCATGTTATCATCATCTTTGTCAACCATATTAAGGTGTTATCAATGATGCATCATCATACGTTAAATTTTTCTAACATCCTAGTATTTCTGTTGTCATCATATTTGTATTTTGAGTAATTTAGAAACTACTCCACCTCAATTCTTCTATCCTTACATATCCACCTCTTTCTTCTCCCGAATCACCTAACCTGACCTTAACCCTATCCTCGTGGTAAACTCCAGCCTCTGACTTTGCAGTAGGGCTTCAGCTGAGCCCAGACATTACGCAAAAGCTTTTGATTACAGCACTACAACACAGTAGACAGTAAATCATAGCAAATCCTGCTTGGGATCTCTCTACTCAACTCTGGAGGAATGCCTCAGAGGAGACAGTTGGACAGACAGCTCGTAAGGCCAGTGTTAGGACAGATGGGCTTGTTCAGCGATGGGATTTCCCCTACAGCCTTCTCCGCTGTCCTCAGAGAACCCTGATATTTCAGACGGGTGATATCACCCTTATGTGGTCTCAAAGATCACAGGAGCCCTCATATCTTCAGACCAAACAAGGTGACAAATGGAGAACACAGGCTTTGGACATGTGCTTAATGATAAATTTGACAATGTTTGCCATTTTTATTAGTTTAAAGGAATAGTTAGGAACCCAAAATGGAAATTCTGTCATCATTTATTTACAGTGTTGTTCCAAACTTGTATGCTTTTTTTTTTTTCTCCCACACAAGAAAAAAGGAGATGTTAGTCATGGTTTTCCATACTGCAAAAGTTGTCGAGCTGCAAAAAAGTTGTTGAGCTCCAAAAAAAGTGTAAGATTATACTATAAGATTAGTTCATACATATTGTGCATTTTAAAAGTCCTCTGAAACCATACAGTATATTTGTGCAGTACGCAGAGCAATACACATATTTGTGTGATAAACGGACTGAAGTTTAAAGGGATAGCTCATCCAAAATGAAAAATCTGTCATTATTTATTCACTTTTATGTTGTTCCGAACTTGTATGATCTGTGTTTTTTTTTTTTTTCCACTGTCTAGACCAAAAAAAAAAAAAAAGTTATTGTATTTTTGGTTGAACTGTCCCCTTATATTATCGTTAGCCAAAGCTTTAATAAAATATAAATATTAGATTCAAAACAAAAACAAAACAGCAACAAAAACATTTTACCTTGGCAATTTACTGAAATAAAATATGTTGAATACTTAAATATATTAAAAATAAAACTGAAATGAAAACAAATTAAAGTTTAAAGTAAATATTTAGAAAATGAAACTAATAAAATGAGAAAATTATATATAATAGTGTATAAATAATACTAAACTAAAACTAAATAACACTGGTGTGACATCAGTTACTTTAAACACCATTGGCTGCAGAAGAATGTTGTCAGTGAATTACTTAAAAATCAGTCTGTTTCTCGCACGAAGCTATTGCTTTAAAAGAGCAGACTAGAGAGAATTTAGATAAATTTCCCCCAAGTATACTGTACAATTTAATTGTATGTAAAAATAACCTGAGTTAAAATGAAAATGAAATAAAAATAAAACTAAATCATAGAGATTTGTACATAAGTAAGGTAAATAAAAGAGAATTTCCATTTTTGGGTGGACTACTTCTTTAAAACACCAGAATGACCATAACTGGCAGATTGGCTGGAGCTCTGCAACATTAGCAGTGTGAGAGGAGAGCAGTACACACCCATCAGCTGATGGAGGTGGAGACACAGTGTTCTTCCATGTGCCGTGGCCCAGGGTTTGTGTACATGGGGAAAAACACCAGTGCAGTTTCTAAGCATGCTAATTTCACTCGCAGATGCTGTGGACCGTTCAAATCACTCAAATTATATGATCATGACTCCCTCTGCTTTCAATTTCTTTTTCTTTCCTGTTTAAAACTCCCCCTCTAATTTATAACTTTATGTTCAGCTTTAAGGGTGTGAACCGCTTCTGTCACACTAACGGCTCCAGCGTTCTTTAGAAGATCTTGTTTCCAGTAGTCAGGACTATCGTGCAATAAACTCCACCAAAGCCCACAGCAACTGCTCTTAAAAAACAACTCAATTGGCCAAAGTCTTGTTTTCTCCAGTCTAACCCCAGCTACTCGGCTCTTTCGATATGAAGTCATCATGCTGGAAACTCTTTGAATCCAAATGTTGATGTCAACCGAGGGACCAACCAATGACGAGAAAGACCCGAGCTTGCGCTCATGCTGGATGCTCACAGGAGTTATATGGATCTTAATCTTTCATGTGAAGGCAGGGTATTTTTAGATTTAGGCATGTCTTTCAAAGCACCAATGAATTTTGGATTCCGGTTGTGAATATTTCACCAGTCACATAAATAGACATGGCAGACGCAGCTAATAACATGTCTCAGGTACGGTTGTGTTGGGAAAGTCAAAATTGCAAATCAGTTTCTCATGGCAGGATCATGGTGGATTTCTGTTTCACAAACAGCTGTGGAGGTTCTATGCTACTTTGTTCATTAGCTCTGTCACATTATCTGTCTGTCTCTGAGTGAGATGGTTACATCACTGTCTTAACTGAACCTGGTCACGCACTGGAGAATGAATGAAGTCAAACTTAGCTGATAGCTTTCAAAAGCAATTGTTGTGACTGTCTCTCAATGTTCACATCTGCAAGGCTGAATTTATCAACCTCTCTGTTTCATAAATGCCTTAAAGGGATAGTTCACCCAAAAATGAAAATTGTCATCATTTATTCACCCTCATGTTGTTTCAAACCACGACTTTCTGTCTTCAAAACACAAAATTATACATTTTAAAGTATCTTGTTAAACAAACTGTTTTGGTGACCACTGACTTCCACTAGGGTCTAAAAAAAAAAAAAAACCCTGACATTTCTGAAACATTTCTTATTTTAGTATTATTTACTGTTATAGTATAGCTTTCAACTTTAGGTTTGGTAATTGTATGTGCTTTTATCATTTTTATTAGTTTATATTTATTATTTAATTATTTAATACTATTTATTTTTAGAAATTGTATTTAGCTTTAATTTTATTTCTGTTTCGGTTTTAGCGTAAGTGTACATTTTTCATGTAATATTTATTAGATAAATATATTTTTTCTTTTAACGAAAATTGTTTCAAATAGTTTGTTTTAGATAACAATAATAACACTGTTTTAAAAATATATTTTATTTTCCATAGAAGAATGAAAGTCAAACAGGTTTGGAACAGCATGAAGACACCATTTTCATTTTTTGGAGAACTATCCCTTTAAATTTTGGACTTTTCGTCACACAAAGATGTCGTATGACTTAATAATAAGTCATATTGACCACTTCGATAGTGCCTTTTTGTCTTTTTTTTTTTTTGGAGCTTCACAGTCTCATTGCAGTCTCTGTTCAGTTTAATTGTTTGGAAAAGAACAGCTTTCTACATTCAGCAAAATACCTGTTTATTGTATTTGATGAATGAAAAAGAAACATACAAGTTTGGCACAACTTTAAGGTGATTTAATAATTTAGGGATGACAGAATATTAATTTTTGAGTGAATGTTCAGAGATATTTCAGCATCAGTTTGCACTGGCCCTGCTGCTGTACGGCGCCTTTTGTGTCAGTGTTTTTTCGAGTGCTGCACATTAAAGACTAAGGCCTCTTTCAGCCCACTGGAACGCTTGAGATACACCACACTACCAAACCACACTGGCTAGTCTATACCTTCACATGTTCCATATATTTCCAAATGTTTATGTCTCTGTCAGTTTATGCATGAATCAGGTGCTTGTACGAATGATAAACCTGCCTGTGTTGAGTTTCTAGACCTGAGTCTGTGAGTAAATTCTAATTTAGAAATTCCAAATCAAACTTGAAACTATTGCATTATTTTAAATATTTGTCACTCATAAAAGCATACTTCCATTAATGAACAATATTACTTGGTGGAAGAATTGCTTATACTTATTATAAATATAAGAATTATTATTATATTAAGAATGCTACATATCTGGACTGTATATATTGTTATTTTCTCTTTTGATGGTATTCCATTCACAGCCCTTTTCATTTTTCATAGGTTTTGTTTGTCAGATTTGGTTTAATCCCTCAGGCAGAATCTGTCTGAATGCAAATATTAAAATTATCGCCACACCCTTCCTTTGCCACAAACATATTTTGTCGTCTTTTCTGCACGGGAGCAGCTGCTGTTAAACGAATGAAAGGGTGTGTGATTGACAGCAGCATTTGTCTGAAAGTGTCTGGGGACCCATGGGGACAATGACAGGGCCATTCACTGAGCAATAGCTACCACACCTCAGACCCTGCACCCCCACCATTGGACCCTTTGTTGGTATTCTCTGTAGAGAACTAGGAATCTTCTCCATGTCTGTAGTTGCAGGCTTGGTTTACAATAATAGTCCTTATATAATATAACATTATTTACAATTATTATCTGTGGCAACTGCCAGTACACCACAGCTGTTGTTAATCAACTTCACATCTAGTTACTATGTAAGTACACAGGTATTAGGGGCACAATATAAAGTGGGACCATGTTAGTCAACACATAAGTGTACTTCTATTGTATTATCTGTAAGTACAGTTTTTTGTTCTTTTAAAATTTGAAGTACACTAAAAATTCACATTCAATACAATTAAGCACACTTCTTATTCACAAGGGACTTTGAATTTCAGTTGTTTAGCATTGCAAAATGCATACTGTATGCTATTCTAATATTCCACACATAGTGTGTTATGAATAATGTCACCTGCTATCCTTGTACAGATCATACAAAAGTGAAAATTGGATGTAACTAAGGGTTTGTGGGTAATTTTGCCACACTGGTCTCATGCTTTAAGAGTTATGACAGTTATTCTACCACAGATGCTGATAGATTTTAACTTGTATTCCTTTAATGGAATTGTCCTCAATGTGACCAAGCGTAACTTTTTCATGTGGTTTCTAGACATGGGTAAAAACATTGAACTTCTCTAAAATACGGTAAGAGTGTGACTCCCATTTGATGCTGAAGTAAAATATTTTTAAAAATATTGTGTTAATTTTTTTTCTTCTTTTTTTACCAAAACAGTCTATAGGTGTGACTCACTGACTCCTCAACAGATTATGTTGATGTTTGATCTTTAGACAAAGATTTTAGGATATTCTTTTCTTTTCCTCATGTGAACGGGGAAAACCAGTGTGACTAAGCCTTCTCAGTTCAGTCAAGCTCAGCGCTAGGCTAGCAGAGTTTACCCAACACTGTCCTAAGCATGTTATGTGCCACATTTTAGCCACACAAACAGTTCAAAATGGCTTACCTCATGACCAGAAATGCCAAAATATCCCTTTACCCTTGGGAATGACCTTCCCACAACTGCCTACCTCTCGGAAATAAGTAATACGAGTCACTATTACACATAATGGCCCGTCTGTTCATGCTATCTCACTTCCTGCGTAGCTGGAGTGTGCCAGTGGCACCAGATCAGGAGGCAGGGTTTTTTGGGGGGTAAAGCTGGCATATAATTGAACTTCATATGGTTAGGAGGCTATATAAGGGGTCTCCGTGTGGTTTTCTTCCCGTAGCCTTCATTAGGGCAGCTTTTGTTACTGTAAGACATACCTCAGTGAGTCCAGATGCAGTCTGCCCAGATTAAATTTACCCTCTCTGTGAGTCTCAGGCCTCCTGAATAGAGCCTAATCTTTCCTCTGCCTTGCTCTCATATGAATGGCCAGGGTTCCTCGGGCTTCTTTGTGGTCGTCTTGTGGATCTAATCTCTTGCTGCCGATCCACTCCATCCCTTTTGTCTTGAAGCATCGCCCTTGTTCCTTTTGTCACACAAATCCACCTTAATAATCGGCCAATAAATCTTAGGCACCAGGATTTGAATAAATAAACCTCAACGGTTTGCAAAGAATTACTTGTGTGACTACAGAAAGCTTTGTATTTAAATTAAAAATGAAAAGAAATATCTAAGTTAAAGTTCATTCTAATATCTAAATAAATAAGTAAATATTGAGTTTTTGTTTTTCCTTATTATTATGGGCCATATCAACTAATATTGTCCTTAATTGTGGATTATTCTGCAAAAAAAAATAAAAAAAATAAATAAATAAAAAAATAAAAAAAATCCCTTTTGATTTTGAGGTGAAATATGACCCAGGAATTTTTAGACCATTTTGGACTATTTTTGTAAGAATCACTGGATTTTTATTCATTTATTTGTTTTCCATGTGGAATGAAACCAATTGGAATGAGCATATTTTTTTTTTTTTAATTTTGCATTTTTTTAAATTCTCTTTTATTCAAAAAATTATTTATTTGTTTAGTGGTGAAATATGATACAGGCCTTTTTTTCTGCGAGATTCACTTACTTTCCACTTGTTCTGAGCTAAAGTAAAGTGTAAGCCATGTGTTTGTGTTTGGCCCTGGGTCCACAACTCCCAGAAAGTCCAAATCCACAAGCTGGCTCACTTTTTCCCCTTAGGATGTCCTCTTTACCACTAATTTGGTTTTAGTTTACCGAGCAATAAAGGGGAAAAAACCCAAACATGACTGCAAATAACAACGCCAATTCTCTTACCCTGCCATGGTTACAGCATGTTCTGCTTGGCCTGGAGTCTGCTAATACATTTAACCACAATCCCCTGGCAAAGCTGCTCTCAGCTGTGACATGAGGGTGTGAGGAGACCGCAGATCAGACAAAAAAGTGCAAAAACCAAGGGAACCCGCATTACAAAATAGTACTGTGGTGGTATAGACTTTGATCCAAAGTAACTTACATTACACCCAAGATATGATGGGTTCGAATTTGGACTTTCTTTTCCTCTCGGAATCATGGCTAACTGAGTTATCACCAAGGACTGCTTTTGCTGTACCTGGGTATCATGTTTTTAGAAAAGATAGAAAATTAGGTAGAGGAGGAGGAGTCCTTTTGTATGTTCGTAATCAATTTAAATGTGTAGAAGTTCATCTTAATTCCACGCAAGATTTAGAAAGTATTATTGTTTCTATTGTTTTATCTCCCCAAATGTCTTTTACTGTGGTTGGATTATACAGACCCCCTAATTCTACAAAAATATTTTATGACAAATTGAAATCTGTATTAAAGGAAATCAGTTCTAAAACTGAACTAATCGTTTTAGGTGATTTTAATATAAATTGGATGGAAAAAGCTAAGAGATATCAACTCAAAAGTATATCAGATCAGTATAATCTTACACAAATGATCCTTGGTCCAACTAGGGTTACTAAATCGACACAAACTCAGATAGATTTAATTTTTAGTAATAAACCTGAAAGAATTACAAAATGTTATAATTTGGTAACTGGTATGTCAGACCACAATTTGACCTTAATTGTAAGAAAGTTGACAAAACAACGATTTTTATATAAACAAGAAGGTAAAAGCTTTTTTAATATTATACCAAAATCCCTAGTTAGTCAATTTGAGGAGAAATTAAAGCACCTGGACTGGAATGATGTTCTACAGTCTGGGGATATAGAGAAAGCGTTTAATACTATGATGGATAGAGTTAATAAGACTAAAAATGAATTTTGTAAAAATGTCTCTTACTCAAATAAAATACATTTGCCGTGGTTAAATGAACATCTCTGGAAGTTAATGAAACAGAGAGACTTGGCATTAAAGGTTGCTCTTAAATCTAAATTACCACATGATAAGAGAAAATTCCAGGATTTGCGAAATAAAGTAGTAAAAGAATTAAGGCAGGCTAAAGCTGATTATTTTATTAAATTAATTGATGACTCTAAAGGAAATAGTAGATTAATTTGGAAAAATATTGATAAAATTTGTGATGAAGACGAGCCCACCAGCTCGCCTTCGGGGAAAAATGTGAGTCCGTGAAGGGATGTAAAAACGATGGCTCACTCGCAAAAGCACTTTTGTGCAAGGTGGAATTTATTTACAGTGCCAGAAAGATTGTCCACAGTGAAGAATATCTACAAGTGCACCTAAAAATGACAAAAATCCAAAGTACCAAATAAACAACAAAAGGGAAAAATAAACCAGAAAATAATCCAACAATGATATAATCAGGTAGCAAACAGGTATCCACAATATACGAAGGAGTTTTTGCTTGAGGCACCGCAGTAGCACTCTTGCATCGACTTGGTAAACAAGTAACGTCTTTCTGTTTGGCCTCGGCTTATATAGGCCAAACCCCGCCCCTTTTTTGGGCTATACCATTTACCGGTAAAAATAACATTTAACACACACACAAATACCACATCTATTGGTCATCTGTAATACTTAATCAACAATAATCACTTCCGATCTATATATATATATATATATATATATATATATATATATATATATATATATACACACAAATAAACAATCCATTAACACATAATACATTTAACACATAATTTCCACACTTAAATGCACACAGAAACACCTATTCATACTAGACAATGGTTTCGCCAGCTTCCGGTTGCGCTGTGTGGCGCGACTAAGCCCGTGATGTTATAATCGACTGCCGCTTGTTCGTTCGGTTTGGCCGGCGCGGTGTTTCCTGCCGGAAGACTGACTACGCCCACACAGACAAACATTACAGGGATGAAACGACACAACAAGTGCAGTGTAAGTGTATGACATGACCGGGAATTGGATATGGACAGGGGAGAGTGCTGCAATGGGAAAATGTCCATGTGCTATCAGGATCGCGTGTGCACCCGCTACTCCGATAGCGGCGGCGGCAGGGAGGAACGGTACGGAGGATGAATGAGGTAAGTAGGCGAGTATGTATGTGTGTGTGTGTGTGTGTGTGTGTGTGTGTGTGTGTGTGTGTGTATGTGTGTCAGTGCTGTTTCCCCAGCGGTGGCAGCTAATGCGACTTTATCACATCACCTTCCCCCTCTCCAAGCCGCGTACTGGCCGGAAACCTGGACAGGTAGTCGGCTACGACATTGAGTCTGCCAGGTCGATGCCGTATCTTGAAGTGGTACGGCTGCAGGGCGAGGTACCACCGTGTGACTCTGGCATTGTGGTCCTTCATGGACTGGATCCAGGTTAGAGCCCGGTGGTCAGTTTCTAGATCGAACTCTCGACCAAGGAGGTAATAGCGCAAGCTGTCCAGGGACCACTTGATGGCGAGACCTTCCTTCTCGACCGTCGAATATCTTGTCTCCCTGGGGAGTAGCTTGCGGCTGAGGTAGACAATTGGCCTCTCTTCACCTGCACTTCCCTGGGCAAGGACCGCTCCAATCCCTGTTGCGGACGCATCTACTTGCACCAGGAATCTCTGAGAGAAGTCTGGACTCTGCAGGACTGGGCTGGAGCACATCTTTTCTTTTAGGGTCTTAAAAGCTGTCTCACAGTCATCGGTCCAGGGAATAGGGTTTTTCACCGTCTTGGACAGCAGGTTGGTCAGAGGAGCCGCGATGGAGGCGAAATTTGGCACAAACCTCCTGTACCAGCCCACCAGTCCTAGGAACGACCTCACTTCCTTCTTGGTCTTTGGTTGTGGGCTCCTTCGAATTGCCTCCAACTTGTCCACCTGTGGTCTCAGCTGTCCGTTGCCCAGGTGATACCCCAGGTAGTTCGCCTCTTGCCTTGCCCACTCACACTTTGAAATGTTTAATGTCAATCCTGCTTCCTCTATCCTCTTTAGAGTTTGCTGAAGATGTTGTAGATGCTCTGTCCAAGAGTTGCTGTGGATTACCACGTCATCCAGGTACGCTGCAGACCAGTCTTCACAGCCTTGGAGTACTCGGTCCATCAGCCTCTGGAATGTGGCTGGTGCCCCGTGAAGGCCAAAAGGAAGGACCGTGAATTGGAACAATCCTAGAGGTGTTCGGAACGCGGTATAGGGTCTGGACTCAGGGTTGAGGGGTACCTGCCAATACCCCTTACACAGGTCTAACGTGGTGATGTACTGGGCTCTTCCAATCTTCTCCAGCAGATCATCCACTCTTGGCATGGGGTATGCATCAAACTTAGATTGGGCGTTGAGCTTGCGAAAGTCGATGCAGACACGCAGGGAACCGTCTTTCTTGGGCACGATCACCATTGGGCTGCTCCACTCGCTCATTGAAGGTTCGATCACTCCTAGCTCCTTCATCATCTTGATCTCCTCCTTCAAGGGTTCCACCAGCCTTTCAGGCACCCGGTAAGGACGTTGACGTGATGGTGATGGATTGGAAAGGTGGATGGTGTGTTGGGACAGCTCAGTCCGTCCAGGCCTCTGACAGAACAAAGCAGGAAACTGGTTCAGGAGGTGCTGCAGTTCTTTCCTTTTGGAGTCTTCTATGTGAGTTAGACTCACCACAGACGGCTGTCGCTTTGCATCCTCCGATTCCTCTTCCTCTTCCACCTCCACCTTCCTTACCAGCAGTGATGTTTCTGGTCCCTTACCGGGTGGCACCTTCCATTCCTTTAGCAGGTTCACGTGGTAGGTCTGCCTGGCCTTGCCCTTGTCCGGGTGATGAACTTCATAAGTGACTGGCCCCATCTTGCGGACCACGGTGTACGGCCCTTGCCATTTAGCCAGTAGCTTGCTCGTTGAAGTTGGCAACAGGAGTAATACCTTCTGCCCAGGTTGAAACTGTCGTAGCCTGGCGTGTTCATCATACCATCTTTTCTGCGCTTGTTGTTTCTCTTGTAGGTTCTCTTTAGCTTGTTCTCTGTACTGCTCCAGTCGATCTCGCATCTCTAGCACATACTGCACGACGCCTTTCTCCTCCTTCTTGGATGCAGGTTCCTCCTCCCAGCCTTTCTTCAGCAGGTCCAGGGGTCCTTGTACCTGCCATCCATAGAGGAGCTCGAACGGTGAGAATCCCGTTGACGCTTGGGGTACCTCTCGGTAAGCGAAGAGAACAAATGGTAGCCACTTGTCCCAGTCTCGTCCTGTGTCTGCAACGAACTTCCGCAACATATTCTTGAGAGTTTGGTTGAATCTCTCCACCAGACCGTCCGTCTGCGGGTGGTAGGGAGTTGTTCGGAGGGCGGTAATGCCCAACTGTTTATTCAGCTGCCCCATCAGCCGTGACGTGAAGTTCGTTCCCTGGTCCGTGAGTATCTCCTCAGGTATGCCGACTCTGGAGAAAAGCTGAACCAGGGCATGAATGATCTTAGGTGTGGTGATGGAACGGAGTGGGAAGGCCTCAGGATACCTTGTGGCGTAGTCGCTGACTACCAGGATGTAGCGATGTCCAGCACTGCTCTTTTCCAACGGCCCCACAATGTCCATGGCGATCCGCCTAAAAGGTGCAGAAATGACAGGGAGAGGTTGCAGGGGTGCTCTGCCCCGCTGGGACACAGCACTTGTCTTTTGGCAGATGGCACATGTGTTACAGTGTGTTTGTACATCAGTGTATAGTGTGGGCCAGTAAAATCGTGAGCTAATGCGTGCATATGTTTTCTGCTGGCCCAGGTGGCCAGCCCATGGAACAGTGTGTGCAAGGTGCAGAACAAGAGGACGACAACAAGATGGTACAATTAGACGCATCACATCATTGGTTCGCACATACAACACATCATTCATCACTACATATTCTTCATTGCACAGATTTGATGGTTTGTCACACTCAGCTTTGACAAATAAAGGTTTCAGAGTTTCGTCTCCCCTTTGAAGTTGTGCTATGTTCCCTGGGACCTTCCAGCCATTGACTTCAAGACCCTCCACTGAGGCATCAGAGGCTGGGGTACCCAGGTACTTCTCAAGCCGCCGTTGGCGTCGTGACTTTTTAGGGCCTTTAGTCCCGCCCTGCAGCAGACTACCATCCAAGTCTGGCAGCGGCTGAAGACCTGCCCTGGCTTGAGCTCTAGTAAGAGCAGGACATGACATTGCAGTGGCAACAGAATGTTCAGAGTCCTTGATGGTGGGTTGCAAGAGTTCATGTAATACTGGCAAGTCTCTTCCTAGAATCATATCAGCTGGTAAATTGTCAACTACGGCAACATTCAGTAAGTACATTTGTTCCTGTACCTCCACCATTACCTCAGCTCGGGGATACTGCTTTACGTCCCCATGCACGCATTGAACAGAGGTAGTATTTACATAATTGACATTATTTGCAAAGCATGATTTCAACATTGACAGAGAACTTCCAGTGTCCAAGAGTGCTTTCAGTTCATGTCCATTAACAGTCACATCATATAGATTCTGACTCTCCCCTACAGAGTCAAAATCACAGTCCCCTTCTCTAGGCACATAACAAAACCCCGTAAGCTTTGCTTTGCGAGCGGGACACACAGCTGCTTTGTGGCCTGGCTGCTGGCAGTAAAAGCAAAGCAAATCTTTGGCCATTGACTTTGGACCTTGTGCATTGTCAGATAGTTCAACACGACCCCTTTCAGACCCAGAGTTATGAGAAATGCCACGTACAGTACCTTTGAGTGGTTGAGCACGAGGACTGCCACGATGAGCATTCAGGTACTGCTGTGCCAACTTCCCTGCCGCCAGTCCTGACCTCGGCTCGTGCTCTCTCACCCAGGTGCGTGCGTCGTAGGGTAACACCCGAAGAAGCTGTTCCAGGATGATGGCCTCGCCGATCTCCTCTTTAGAGTGCTCCTCCGGTCGCACCCAACGCTTGTACAGATTCTTTAGCCGGTGGTAAGTCTCTGTTGGCGACTCTCCAGCTGGGACTGTAGTCGATCGGAAGCGCTGACGGTAGGTCTCTGGAGAGATGTTGAATTTCTCCAGCAGTGCTTCCTTCAGGTCAGCGTAGACCTCAGCCTGCTCCTCGTCCATTGCCAGGTACGCCTCCAATGCCTGCCCTGTCAGCAACGGAACCAGACGATAGCTCCACTCCTCCTCAGGCCACCTCCAGGTCCTGGCCAGACGCTCGAACCGCCGAAGATAACTCTCGATGTCTTCCCCCTGCTGGAAGCTTGGCATCTTCGGATCAGCCCACTGCATTGGCTCTCTTGGCGCTGTGACATTCGGGGAGTCTTGGACGTAGGCGGGTCTGTGTCTTGTGGATAACTTTGGTGCTGGCGTCGGTAGCTCCATTCGAACACTCTCCGCGTCGAGCGAGGTCTCAGCAGGACGAATTGACTGCAAGATGGACTCATGAAGACCTCGGAGCTCCCGCAGATATCGATCCTCTCTCTGCTCTTGAGTTTCGAGAAATCTGCGCATCAGGGAAATCATTCCCTCGCCAGCTGTAGCGTCAGGATTGACGGGCTTGGTCAGTGGTTGACTGGACTTTGGGGAGACTTTGGGAAAACTCGTGGCTCCCTCCTCCTCCGTAGTCTCAACCGAATTCCAGGCTGCCTCCTCCTCTGACGTCACCTTCACTTGGGATCGTAAACCCGGCCTGGGTTTTCTACCTTTCGGCGCTGTCTTGCGAGTAGCCATCCCACCGCTGCCACCAAATGTGATGAAGACGAGCCCACCAGCTCGCCTTCGGGGAAAAATGTGAGTCCGTGAAGGGATGTAAAAACGATGGCTCACTCGCAAAAGCACTTTTGTGCAAGGTGGAATTTATTTACAGTGCCAGAAAGATTGTCCACAGTGAAGAATATCTACAAGTGCACCTAAAAATGACAAAAATCCAAAGTACCAAATAAACAACAAAAGGGAAAAATAAACCAGAAAATAATCCAACAATGATATAATCAGGTAGCAAACAGGTATCCACAATATACGAAGGAGTTTTTGCTTGAGGCACCGCAGTAGCACTCTTGCATCGACTTGGTAAACAAGTAACGTCTTTCTGTTTGGCCTCGGCTTATATAGGCCAAACCCCGCCCCTTTTTTGGGCTATACCATTCACCGGTAAAAATAACATTTAACACACACACAAATACCACATCTATTGGTCATCTGTAATACTTAATCAACAATAATCACTTCCGATCTATATATATATATATATATATATATATATATACACACAAATAAACAATCCATTAACACATAATACATTTAACACATAATTTCCACACTTAAATGCACACAGAAACACCTATTCATACTAGACAATGGTTTCGCCAGCTTCCGGTTGCGCTGTGTGGCGCGACTAAGCCCGTGATGTTATAATCGACTGCCGCTTGTTCGTTCGGTTTGGCCGGCGCGGTGTTTCCTGCCGGAAGACTGACTACGCCCACACAGACAAACATTACAGGGATGAAACGACACAACAAGTGCAGTGTAAGTGTATGACATGACCGGGAATTGGATATGGACAGGGGAGAGTGCTGCAATGGGAAAATGTCCATGTGCTATCAGGATCGCGTGTGCACCCGCTACTCCGATAGCGGCGGCGGCAGGGAGGAACGGTACGGAGGATGAATGAGGTAAGTAGGCGAGTATGTATGTGTGTGTGTGTGTGTGTGTGTGTGTGTGTGTGTGTGTGTGTGTGTGTATGTGTGTCAGTGCTGTTTCCCCAGCGGTGGCAGCTAATGCGACTTTATCACAAAATTACAAAGAAGGAGAATAAAGCAGTTCATAATTGGGCTATAAAGGACCGATCAAAATTAATAGAAGATAAAGAACAAATAGCTAAAATTTTTAATTCATTCTTTTTGAATTCTGTACAGTGTCTGGCCAGGAAATTTTATGCTAGATTAGGAGTACTAGAACCTATAAACAATGAAACTACTGTCTTCACAATTGAAAATGTCTCAGAATCTATTGTAATGAAAATATTTGATAATTTAAAAGAATCTAGGTCTAAAGATGTTTATGATATCGACGCACGATTTTTTAAAACTTATAAATCAATTTTTCGCAAACCTTTAACACATTTGATAAATCTGTCAATAACAAACTCCTATTTTCCATCTTGTTGGAAGGCAGCAGTAGTGATACCTATTTTTAAAGCAGGTGATAGGACTCTCCCATCAAATTATAGACCCATAAGTATCCTTCCAATAGCATCGGAAATTGTAGAAAGGGTAGTTTGTGACCAATTAGTTTCTCATTTAAATAAAAGTGAAGTGAATTTACATCCAATGCAATTTGGGTTTCGAAAAAAGAACCATTCTACAGAAACGGCTAATTGTTTTTTTGTCGAACAAATTAGAAGTCAACTTGATAAAGGTGGTGTTGTTGGTGCTGTGTTTTTAGATCTTGCAAAGGCATTCGACACTGTTAATCATGACTAATTTCTAAACTTCAGAATTTTAATTTATCTGCTACTGCCTTGACCTGGATGAAATCATATCTGACTAAGAGGAAACAATGTACAAGAGTGGTCGATAAGTGTTCTTCTTTTGCTAGCTGTCCTATAGGGGTCCCTCAAGGGTCTATTTTAGGACCCATTTTATTTAGCATTTATATTAATGATCTCCCTCAAGTATGTCCAGGTGTTAACGTTCTAATGTATGCAGATGATACTGTGCTTTTTGTTCATGCAAGAACTAAAGAACTTGTTGCAAGCAAATTGACATCTGCATTGGCAGACGTCTTGGATTGGTTAAATAAGTCTTGTCTGTCTCTTAATGTAAGTAAGACAGTTTGCATGTATTTCACTGCACGAAAACATAATTCGGTGAATCCAGACATCGTATTTAATGGTGAAGTAATTAAATGTGTGACACGTCAAATATTTAGGAATAATAATTGACCAACACCTGTCTTTTAAAAAACAAGTAAGAAGGGTTATAAATAATGTTAAATTTAATCTAAATAATTAAAAAAAAAAAACGGGGAACAAATGTCTCAATCAGCTGCACTACTTTTTGTACATACTTTGATTCTCCCACATTTGTCATATTGTATAACAACCTGGTCACAGGCAGGTGCGACTACACTTAAGCCTGTGTATTCTCTTTATAAACAAATTTTGAAAGTTCTAGACAAAAAACCAAGGGAATATCATTATTGTACCATTTTGAAAAAGTTAAATTTTTTTAAATTTTGATAATTTTGTATTTTACAGTGATGTATGCCTGATGTATAAAATTATTCATAATCTTGCTCCCCCTCCTCTTAGGGGATGCCTGGCCCATAACGGCAGTGCCGGTCGGACAAGAGCATCTGCTAGGGGAGATTTAGTACCGCAGTACAGAAAAACCGCCTTTGGTCAAACAGCGTTTTTGGTTAGAGTAGTGAGGTTATGGAATTCCTTACCTACAAACATCCGAAGCATTGACAGTTTCACAGTTTTTAAAACTAATCTTAATAACTGGCTACTATCTGAACAAATCTGTAACCACTAATGACTCTTTTGTAAGTTTTGTGTTTTTTTATATACTGTTTTTATTAATTTCACATTTTTGGATATATGTATTGTGATGTTTTATGTGGTGTATATGCAATATTGTTTGTTATTTTATTTGTTTACCTGCCCAGGGACAGCAGATGTAAATTAGCTATTAGCTAACTCTGGTGCAATTACTTTTAATTATACATTGTCCCTGTAAAAATAAACAATAAAGTAAAGTAAATATGTATTTTAACAAAACTACGTAAGTTTAAAGAAAATGTGTTCCCTGCTGCCCCAGTCTTTTTGTTTGTGCCCACTGCAACGTTCAGCTGATCAGAAAAGCCATTGTTATGATTATCAAAAGTTTACAGATATAGCTCTAGTTAAGTTTGTAACCATATATTACTGTCTTTTGTATGTGTTCGGTACATAGTATAGAAAATCTGCTACTGGTTTATAAAGGTAGCGGGCAGACAATAGCTCAGAGGGATGTTTAAACTGCTGTTAATTTTACAGCCAGTGATTCTGCGGTTAGAACGCTCACCTGCTACAAGAAGAGCTTTAATGAAACACTGCTGTCTGAAGATGATTTAGTTCAGTGCTGTCAGCTGCTCTGGCGTAACCTCTACTTTCAAAATGCCGCAGTTTCATCCTACTGCTATCTATTACAGAAGACATCAGTAGTTAACAGTGAAGACTTGTTTCTTCAGAAGACTGGAATATAGTGCACAAGTCATGTGGAACACTTTTTTTTTTTTTTTGCTCTTTTTGGAGTTGCACTCCAAGTTAAGTTTTCCACTCCAAAAACACTGTGCTTTCATTGTGTGTAAAAGAACAGCAGGAACATTCTGCTAAACATCTCCTTCTGAGTTCCACAGAAGAAAAAGGGCATATGACTTAGGAACGACATGACAGTCAATAGCTGAAAGGTCAACAGGCCTATTGAAGTGACACACCTGTGATGCCACAAGGCTTTAACACTCTGGATTTCAAAAGATGCTCAGTGTATTGTGGTTTCTTTGAAGTGAATACTTGTGAGCCTTTGAAATGTGCAAACATGCTTTTATCCATTTAATTGTTGAAATGAACCAACTATTTTTGACTCCCTGTTTTTGTTTGGCCCTGGTGACCTTCCACCTAACATATTTATTTAATATTAGATGTGGTATATTTGATACTTGATCATTAAAAACACCCTTCATTGTGTTTCACAGATGAACAAAAGGACATAAGGATGAGTAAATGAACAAAATTTAGATTTTTCAGGTAAACGTATCCCTTTAATTGAACCATCCTCATTTTACCATTTAAGTCTGTGTTACCATTTACCTTTAAATGAAATCCATTTGAATACATATTCTCAGAAGTGACTATCTGTAGCTGATGGAATGGAAAAAACACAGTGACTCAAAGAAGCTTTAGTTGTGTTCACTCACATAATTTGGTTTCTTTTTGAAATATAAAATTTAGGACTGACTGTTCACACTGGCATTTAGGTGATAAATTCAGATCATTGTTTGTTCAGACATTTATATCTATGTTTTTAATTAATTTGAAACATGACAAATGTCTTTTTCTGTATCTTTCTTTAAATTAAATGCTGTTGGGTTTAATTTTTTGTTGCGTTATGTAATGGCAGTAGATTACATTTTTGTACTGTAAAAAACATTGACCAATATTATAAGCGACATCACAGCAAAGCAAGAGTCTAACCTGTTGTGATGGTCTGTTTGTTTCCATGGCAGCAGGGAGTTCCTCCCCCTTTATTTCTATGAAATAACCTCCATGAACACAGTGTATGGCTTCAGTCAGCTGGAATATATTTTTATTTATGAGGATTTCTTATGATGTGTCATAAACGACAGGAACTTTCAGTACTCATCCAAACATGTTTTAATTCTGAACGTCACCCACATTAACATGCATTTTGAACTACGACCGCTCTCTTTTTAGACGCCTATGTAGTTGAACTGGAATGCATTTTTGTGTGGAGCGAAACCCATTGGGATGAACACCAACCAATACCACAGCATGCCTTCTTTTTTGGGCTGGTATATTCAGCGGGGATCTCACAGTGCGCTCTTTGAGTTCCCTCTCACCCTGATCCTCACAAAGAAGGATGCCTCACATGGCTGGACGAGTTATTTTTGTGATATGTTTTCCATATGCAATAGTGTGAGTGAGCACTTGTGTGTGTCTAAAGGAATGTGTGTGGTAATGAGATGCCAAGCCAGTGCAGAGGAATGAAGACAAGCATGCCATCATTGGTTTCCTGTTTTCACATTTCTGAAGGCTCTCTGTGTGTTTTGCACAAAATAGCCCAGAACATGCTTGTGGGATATGGAAAGTGTTTGTGCATGTAATTTATGGAATGAATTATTGATTCTCAGAGGAAGTGAAGCTTTATATAGTTGTGTTTTTTTTGTGCTGTATGTGATTTTGGTACATATTAATGCTGGGATGCACTTGTTTAAGTGCTATCTGGCCAGGATCGGCCACTGTGGGGAGCAGGTCTTAAAATAAAGCAACTCTGAGCGTCTGCTGCAGGGCTGTGTGCTGGAAGTCACATGAGCCATTCTCATGGCACTGAGTGCTCATCTTTCATAACATTACAGGGGAAGATGAACAGAGAGACACTGACTACTGTGTTAGACATGACCCTGTGGTTTACAGGAAAGCAAGCTCTTATTTAATTCAATTCAGTTCAATTCAAGTTTATTTGTATAGCGCTTTTCACGATACAAACCGTTGCAAAGTGCTGTACAGAAAATTAAGTTTCTACAATATATTTAGTAGTAGCTTATCATTGGTGACTATGTCAGTTAATGTACATATGGCAGAAATGTAAGGAAAAATCAATTAAAGACGTAATCAAACAGACAATGAACACTATTAACAGCAATTATTATATGTTGAAATCAAACTTAAAGCAAGATTTGGTAGTTCTGTATGTTGTTTCAGGGTTGGCATCATCTGAGGTCCTCTGAGGGGTTGGCATCATCTCTTCTCAGGTGTTTTGGATCCAGACTGAAGCTTGTGTAAATCCTAGTTACCACGGGATGTCAATCCCGTGGCAGAAACAGAGAAACAAATAGAGACATAATTAGCGTAACTGCTGTTCCAACCAAGCAAAATTGATTTGTTTAACCCAAGCTAGAGAATAATAATGTGCATTTGATCAGATATAACTACAGTACAAGATTATGAGATGCATTATTTGAAAGCTTGGCCAAAGAGATGTCTTCTATATATTTCTATGTCTTCTATATATGTTTAAATCTAGATTTAAACAGAGAGAGTGTGTCTGAACCCCGAACGTTATCAGGAAGGCTTTTCCAGAGTTTGGGAGCCAAATGCGAAAAAGCTCTACCTCCTTTAGTGGACTTTGCTATCCTAGGTACTATCAAATGTCCAGAGTTTTGCAACCTTAGGGAGCGTGATGGATTGTAGCGTTGTAGAAGACTAGTTAGGTACGCAGGAGCTAAACCATTAAGGGCCTTATAGGTAAGTAATAATATTTTGTAACTGATACGGAACTTAATAGGTAGCCAGTGCAGAGACTGTAAAATTGGGGTAATATGATCATATTTTCTTGATCTGGTAAGGACTCTAGCCGCTGCATTTTGGACTACCTGTAGCTTGTTTATTGAAGATGTAGGACAACCAGCTAGCAGTGCATTACAATAGTCCAGTCTAGAGGTCATGAATGCATGAACTAGCTTTTCTGCATCAGAAACAGGTAACATGTTTCGTAGCTTGGCAATGTTTCTAAGATGGAAGGATGCTGTTTTTGTAACATGGGAAATATAATTTTCAAAAGACAAGTTGCTGTCTAATATAACGCCCAGATTTTTGACTGTAGAGGAAGTAACAGTACATCCATCTAGTTGCAAATTGTAATCCAAGAGATTCTGTGTACTGTATTTTGGTCCAATAAGTAATATCTCTGTCTTATCTGAATTTAATAGGAGAAAATTATTGGTCATCCAATCTTTTACATTTTTAACACACCCTGTTAGCTTAGATAATTTAGAAGTTTCATCTGGTCTTGTTGAGCTGTATAGTTGAGTATCATCAGCATAACAGTGGATCATTTTCTAATAATATTACCAAGGGGCAACATGTATATTGAAAATAGCAGAGGACCTTGGACAGATCCTTGTGGTACTCCATACTTTACTGGTGATAACTGAGATGACTCCCCATTTAAATAAACAAAGTTGTAGCGATCGGACAGGTAGGATCTAAACCATCTTAAAGCCTGCCCTTAAATACCCATATAGTTTTGTAATCGATCTATGAGTATGTCATGATCTATGGTGTCGAATGCAGCACTAAGATCAAGTAAAACTAGCAATGAGATGCAGCCTTTGGTCTGACGCAAGAAGCAAGTCATTTGTAATTTTAACAAGTGCGGTTTCTGTGCTATGATGGGGCCTGAAACCTGAATGAAATTCTTCATAGAGATATTTTTTTTGCAGGAAGGAGTACAATTGAGCAGACACAACTTTTTTTCTAGAATTTTAGACATAAACGGAAGATTTTAAATGGGTCTGTAATTTGCCAGTTCACTAGGATCTAGTTGTGGTTTCTTAATAAGAGGCTTAATAACCGCCAGCTTGAATGGTTTTGGGATGTGACCTAAAGATAACGACGAGTTAATAATATTGAGAAGCGGTTCTTCTGCTACAGGTAACAGCTCTTTCAGTAATTTAGTGGGTACAGGATCTAATAAACATGTTGTTGGTTTAGATGCAGTGATAAGTTTATTTAGCTCTTCCTGTCCTATAATTGTAAAGCACTGCATTTTTTCTTTGGGTACGATGAATGAAGCTGAAGTATTAGATGCTGTAGAATCTACATTTGTTATTGTATTTCTGATGTTATCTATTTTGTCTGTGAAGAAATGCATAAAGTCATCACTACTAAACTGTGAGGGAATATTTAGATCGGGTGGCTTCTTGATTGGTTGATTGATTGGTTGATAGTTCAACCAAAAATTAAATTTTGTCATTTGCTCACTCATTCCTAATACTTATGACATGTTTCTGAACATAAATGGAAATATTTTGAAGAATGGTTACGCTGCTATCCACTCAGTATTTTCACGCAAGGCCGTTTGTAATGTTGGTCAAGGTTTTTTTTGCACCTAAAAAAAATCTTAAAGTGCTAATAGTATTAGCAAGGTTTTGTTTGCTTGTTTTGTTTTGTTTTGGTGGTAATTGGGGGTCTGTTATAATATAATACATTTAAATGCATAACATATATATTTTTCTTCTATACTGTACGTTGTTGCAACACCTCTTTTCACTCTCTGCCCGAAACACTCGTTTCGTAATTATTGTCTCTTTAAAGGGATAATTCAACCAAAAATGAAAATCACCTCATGATTTACTCACCCTCAAGCCATCCTAGGTGTATATGATTTTCTTCTTTCAGATGAATACAATCGGAGTTATATTAAAAAATGTCCTGGCTCTTTATAATGGCAGTGAATGGCTATTAAGATTGAATATTCCAATAGAAGTCTAATAAAGTGCATCCATCTATCATTAAAAGTTCTCCACATGGCTCCTGGGGGTTAATAAAGGCATCCTGAAGTGAATCGATGCATTTATGTAAAAAAAAATATTCATATTTAAAACTTTATAAACCGCAATCTCTAGCTTCCGCTAAGTGTCGTGTGCCTCTACACGAGAGAGTGGCATTCCAGCGGATGACATTGGACGTAGGCATTGGTAAGAAGTGAGGACGTAGCAAAAGCCGTGTGGAGTACTTTTTTATGATGGATGCACTTTATTGGACTTCTATTCCAGTGGACTATTAAATCAGCCATTTCCTGCCATTATAAAGCATGGAAGATTCAGGACATTTTAATATAATTCCGATTCTATTTGTCTGAAAGAAGAAAGTTAGGATAGCTTTAGGATAGCTATATCATGTTACAGTGTACATTCATATTACTTTTATTGTTTTATATAGAGCATGAAAACATCATTGCGCTGTAAGAAATTTAAATACGATTAATTGACTTTCATATTCAAAATGTTTTACTCGATTTCAAACATTGTAGTCAGGAATTATAGTTTGGGAAAAACCCAACTATGATTTTGTAGTCATGCAGCCATCCTGAACATCATGTATGATTTTATAGTTGCCTAAGATATTATTCTGCAGCCATAGACTCACGCATGCGTTGTACTATAAAAGGATGCAGATTGTACAATAAAAAAAGGATATTTTATATTTGAGAAGTAATTGTTATCTTTTAGCACGCTATTAAAATATATTTGTGAACAGATTATTAATAATAAACATGGTCTAAACATTCTTAGACGCGTAGCATTCATCATGTTGTAGTTTGAGAAAAACCCAACTAGTAATGTGTTCTTGTTTATGTCACAATAACACGTTAACTAATGCAAAAAAGAAACATTACTTACTCATCAGATTGATCTTCTCTTCTGGATGAAATATTGTTCTTCTTTTGAGGGAAATCCAGCCTTTACTCAGTGCGTCTTCTTGCAGAAACAAACAGTAGACGCGATGAACGAACTCCTCACGCTTTGTTGGGCGTTTCCATGCGCACGTGTCTCACGTGGATATTTACATATGAGCCGCGAGGGGGCGGGATTGCATTAAAGATAATGAGTTAGACGGGAAAGACTGAACATCGCGTTGGTTTCATACGGATTACTTTATCACAAAATGTTTGTTTTTGATATGACTTACTTCATTTAAAAGTAGACACTTCAAGCTTTCTATAGATATAACTCCCATGTCTGTGTGTTGAGTATTTGCTGAGTTACAGTTCATTTTAGTGACGCGTTTCTAAATGCAGCTCACGGAGAAGGAGAAGGCAGAGAGCTCACCCTGTTTGTTTTCTTTATTCTTCAAAAGCACAAAGTTTAGTTGTTATAATGAGTGTATACAAATAAAAGTAGACCAGTAGACCCCTTACAGATTCGAATGGTGTATTGCTCTTATCTGTACGATCAAAAATGGCAGAGTAATTCAAGTTCATTTTGGCCTTATCAGGAAAATCTGCCACAAAACACGTATCCGCGTTTGTCGACCCCAGAGGGTTAATTACTCACCCTCATGTCGTTCCAAACCCATAAGACCTTTTTTTCATCTTCAAAACACAAATTAAGATATTTTTGTTGAAATCCGAGAGCTTTCTGACCCTCCATAGAGAGCAAGAGTCCTACCACATTAAAGGCCCAGAAAGGTACCAAGAACATTGACAAAATAGTCCATGTGACATCAGTGGTTCATCTGTAATTTTATGAAGCTATGTTCTACGTCAGCAGAACCACACGTGGTACTCTCGATAATGGCGGAAGACGGTAACTCGAAGGAGAAGAATTGTTGAATAAAGTCGTTATTTTTCTCTTTTTGTGCACAAAAAGTATTCTTGTAGCTTCATAAAATTACAGTCGAATCACTGATTATGCAAATGTATAACATGGTGATGTAGCTAAGTCACAGAAATAATGGCAGGACTACAAACAAGGCATTTCAGTCAAGTATTTTCTGCTGGAGAGATTAACTTTGTGCTTTGTAACTTTGCAGATCATTTACAAGCACAAACAGCTATATTACACACTAAAGGTAAAGAAAAAAGGAAAAAAGCATAAAGGTACCCTCTTAGTTCTTCATAACTATTTTCAGTGGTTCCCAACCCTGGTCCTTGAGTACCCTCGACTTTTATAATTCCGCTGTGGATGCCATCTTCTGGTGAGAAGCGTCACTCTCCTGTGTAACATTTGCCTTTCCAATACTAGTATGTTCTAGGTGATTTTCAGTGCATTTTTATGTGGTTGCTAGGGTGTTCTGTGTGGTTGCCAGATGGTTGTGGTTGTTTACTGGCCCAAGCCAAAAGAGCCTACCACCAATTCTGTTCTGGCCTTGTAAATCACACTATTATCATTCATGTTCTGTTGCACAAATGATGCAGGATGAATTACATACCAAATTCTTAGGGTTAGAGGTACATTTGAGATGGGCAGTAGAGTAGCTTTGCATTTGATCAGTAGAGAACAAACAAATAAGAAACATGGTAAGTAAGAAGAGAAAGAAATCTTATTCGGTGTGGGCAGATGTGTGTGCTTGCGGTACGCTGGTTTGAGCTCTGACGGTCTCTTTCCCTGCTTCACTCTCTCCCTGACGTGCTCCGTGTCTCAATGGAAACCTCATGCATGTGCACTCCTTCCCACTCTGAAAGAGAGAGCAAGAGAGAGAGGGAGGGATCACAAAGAGCGAGAAAGAATCACATCATCAGAAGATCAGCAGAGGAAAGCAATCGTAGCAGGGACCAGCAGGCTTTGCCATGCTCACTCAGAGGAATGGGGCGTGTACCGACTGCGTTCTGCCCGGGAAGGAAGGCTCAGATCAGATGGATGTACAGGGGTGTACCTGCGCAATAGGGGACTGTCCCTGGGATTGTCTGACAGGAGTGGACAGCTGTTTATCGGACACTTCCTGCCTTTGGTTCCAACTCCTGGCCAGGGCATACTGGGGGGATGTGGAGCTGGGACTTCGGGAGGCCCAGAAGGGTGTCTCTTGGCGAAGATTGAAGAAGACATCTCCGAGGAACTGCGTGCGGTCTTGGGTAAGGATCTCTGGATCTGCTGTAGGTTAAGTGTAGCAGAAATAAACAGGAGAAGATGCATTCATTGTGACAGTCTGGTGCTGCAGCAGGATGGAGGGTTTTCACATAGGCAGAGGCTCCCAGCATCGTATTGAGTTACGAGGTGCTGAGGGGGGCGAGGAGATGGGTCTCAGGAATGCTTTGTGTGTCACTGACATCCAGGGTGGTTGGTCCTACATTGAGCAAACATGTAACATATTTTTCACAGCAAGAATACTGTGTGTGTACATGCCCTGGTTTCACATTTCAGTTATTGTTCCTATGTAAGCAGCCGTCCCAGTAGAGCAACCTTGGGATTGAACAGACTTTGGATTGGGTAATTGCTCATGTTTTTAACCTAAACCCAGTGGATAATTGTTTCACTTGGATAACAGAGTTGTGGTTCAGTTGTTTTTATGTTTGGAAAAGTGTGTGTGTTTGGGAAAGCAAGATATTTCTGTGTTCACAGGGTGCTCCACTGTGGCTAAAGAGTGACTCATGCTTGCCATAACTACAGGACGCACATGCATATTTGTGCATTTTGTCATGACAGCATTTGCAAGAAAATGTTATTGCTTAGAGGTTGCTCTATCATAGCTCAAGAGACTTCCTTGAAATGGATTTAATTTTTTCATTTAACTATCAACCTTGTCTCAGATGTTTCTCCTTATGCTCCTTAAGAGAAATAAAAAATAGACACTTGAGACAATTATTGACGGCAGGGGAATAGAGCCATAAAATTAATCATTTGGTCTTTGAAGAATTTGATGAAGAACGTTTGAGTTCATTTTGAGATAAGATTTTGGTATCTGAATGTTGAGATCTCTAATGAATGTCATATTGCATATTTCAAGAGAAATATTAAGAAACAGGTGACTTTCGAAACTGTCTAAATGTAATCTCAATCTTGATTTGTAGGCAAACAAAAAAGATCCAGCAGATTGGAAGGCTGAACCATATCTTAGCTGAATTTGTCATGCCAACTTTTCTGGTATTTCAAGTCCCAGTGTAGGAAAGGAAGGAAAAGAGGTGACTTGTGGCCAAGTATGGTGACCCATACTTGGAATTTGTGCTCTGCGTTTAACCCATCCAAGCGCGCACGCACACACGGAGCAGTGGGCAGCCAATGCTGCGGCACCCGGGGAGCAGTTGGGGGTTCGGTGCCTTGCTCAAGGGTCTCACCTCAGTCGTGGTGAGTCCAACTCTCTAACCATTAGGCCACAACTGCCCCTGGAAACGTAACTGGAACATTAAAAAAAACAAAAAACAAATGCACGTGCTAGCGAAATGAGAGCATGTGATTGGTTGTTAAATGTAACCAGTGACCAATGGGATTGTGTGTATTATTCTTGCTCTTTGATGGACTGGATGGTTTGTATGATGCTGTTTCTGGTGAGAAGGATTCTCACACAGGGCAGCCATTCACTTCTCCCGGACTTTCCACCATTCAGATGAGAGCCTTTTCCAGATGTATAATTTAATAGGTTAAATTTAGCATTGGAAACAGGGTTGTGTGCCTGCCACATAGAGAATATGACTGGTTAATGGTAGGGAAATAAAAAATGAAAGGCAGAGGAACAATGTGATGTTCTAGTGGGTGTTTTTGGAAAACCACGTGTATGATTCAAGGTAACATTCTCAGGTTGACCAGACCAAAGACAGAAATGAGAATCCTTCACACAGTGGAATAATTATACAGAAAGTTCCGAAATTGAGCTCAAGAATATGTTGTATGAAGGAAGAGATGAACAAGAAGGAGGTTTAAATTCATGTAGAAAACACTATGTTCAAGATGTATATTGCTTACTACACTGCATACTAGTATGCTAGTTTGCCGTATACCTTTCTTTGTGCGATTTTGCAGTGGACTGTGTCCAACACTGGATGTAAGTGATTTAAATCCCCCGGTGATGTCATTTTCAAGCTCAGTTATGTAAAAGCCCAGCCCAGACTCTAGAGACATCCACAGCTGTCTGTACCTGAGCCCAGCCACAAGCTAAAATACATCCATTCCCTTATAATACATCCATCTCCTGCAGGGCTAGACCACAGTCTGGTCTGTTTGGCAGCCAGAGTGACCCAGAGTCAGTTTGGTGTTGTCAAAACCCACCACAAACACACGCCCTGTGGTGGAATGGGATTCTGCTGCCATTATTTCATAATGTAAATGACACACGTTTCCTCTGGGGATACGGAGGATGGACTGACGTTACTGGCCCAGATGCTACAATGTGACATAACCAGAAAAGCGTTAGTGATATGAGTGTCAAAAAACACAAATTGTGTTGTGATGTGCAAGGAATGTACATATATGTTGGTCACTGATCATAGGAAAGAAATGTCTCAGTTGAGTCAGAGCGTTTTCTGTGTGACCGTCATTGTCATGGCAGATATTTGAGAAGTGTAAAATCATGTCAGCGATGCTTTATAAACAGGATACTCTGTTTCAATACCCTCTGCCCTTAAGAGAAACCCATTGTTTTCAGATACCATATGAATGACGTGATAACAGGGCACAAGAGCTCTGTTCCAAAACCTAGTGAGCTGCCTTGCTGATTTTTAAGGCAACAATTTAACCATCTAACAGCGTGCCTAAAGTAAAACACATGGGAGATTAAACAGTTAATTCATATTGAGTCAGATGTTAGCATGTTGCTAAGCTAATGATGTGGTACACTAGTAAGCATAAAAATACATACAGTAGTGAATACAAATATTGGGTAAAAAATGCATTCAAATGTTTTTATCAATACTTATAAGGTGTAAATACCATGACCAGTTGCTAGTGGTGCAAAAAATTTATTTTGAACTCTTATGAACTTCTTGAATGGTAGCTTTTTTCCTGGGTCTCATGGTTTGCTCATAAGTAACAGTTTATCTGCATATCCTGGTCATAATACAGTTCAATGCCTGTGAAAATCATTTATAACACCAAGAGTCTCTATGTGAGTGCTGATGTACCAGGTTAAAACGGCAAATGTTTTGCTACTGCATTGGGACAGAGAGTGCTTTGTGCAATGTTGAGCTTATTTCAGTTCTTTTTCGCTCTTACTGAATACCATGTCGGTTTTGGGTCAAACTGATTAGGAAAGACCCTCTAGAGATCATACTCTTTAAATTCTTTTGACCCTTTCTTGAATTGACAACAGTATTATACTGCACACGTGGCAAAATACAGTGCAGAACCATTTGTAAATTGTGAAAAGAGAATTGCTCTTCATCATAGGAGACAGGGGTTAGTTGTCACATTATCACAAGGGTCAGTAACTACAAGGTTTTTACTCAAATATCTAATTACACAATGCTTGTTCTCCTTAGGATGTTTTTGTGACATCCAGGCTAAAATTTTACTGTTATCACATTTTGTGTAAACAATAAAACAATGGCATATATTCAGACAAAAGTAAACTGTATAGTGTTGGTAGATTTGAACATAAAAATGTGTTTTTAAAAGACGTCTATGTTTACCAAAGATGCACTTATTTGATCAAAATGCAGTAAATACAGTAATATTGTGAAATATTGTTACATTTTAAAATCAATGTTTTTTTTGTTTTTTTTATTTTAATATATTTTAAAATGTAATTTCTTCCTGTGATGCAAAGCTGAATTTTCAGCTGCCATTCCTCCAGTCTTCAGTCTCACGTGATCTTTCAGAAATCATTCTAGTATGCTGATTTAAATATTTGGTCAATAAACATTTCTTACTGTTATCAATGTTATCAGTGAGGAAATGTGATACACTACTCTTACAAAGTTTGGGGTAATACAAAAATAATAATAAATATCTGTTAAATATCTGAATAATTGTAACTGTAAGAATTGACTGTAGAGCTATAGGATGAATGTAGGGCCCTTGAGCCAAAAACTTCACCTCAGTTTCCTCTGTGAGGATTGTCTCTGTAAGAAGTGTACTGCACCTTTGGGTAAAACTATCCTAGTGACTAATTAACACTGCTTATTCTCTTTCTCAGGCCAAACAGAACGATGGTTGTGAGCGCAGTGAGGCATCGGCTCTGTCTCCGGCCGCTGAAGAGGAGCCCTTCTCATGGCCGGGGCCTAAAACATTGCACCTACGCCGTACATCTCACGGCTTTGGATTCACGCTCCGTCACTTCATCGTGTACCCACCTGAGTCAGCCGTACAGTCTTCTCTCAAGGTCAGCGCACAACAAACATACACAGAAGTGCGGTCCATATCATTGGGTCAATTGGTTTTGTCAGTTCACTTCCTCTCTAAACATAATTTAGCTTCAGAAACTCTGGCAGAGATGTGCTTAAATCTAAATGCTTACCTTTAGTGCTTTTCCATACACTAATAGGGAAATTTATGATGTTTGCATCTCACGCAGGGAAAAACCGGGCCTCATAACACCTCGTAGTGCTGTTTTGCGTGTTTCTCAGTGCTAAGAATTAACAATGTACTCAACTGTGGGTTGTAGAAATAAGTATCTCAGCATATTCCACTGCAGTGTTAAAGCTGACAGTCTGAAAAGTGCCATTCCTGTCAGCTGATCCAGATCAGTGGCGGCGTTTCACAAAACCATAGGGAATGGCGGGGCGGGGCGGGGCGGGGGTGGGGGGTGGTGGGTGGGTGGTTTTTGGGGGGGATTCAATAGGAAGAAAAATCAATAATTAAACAACACTGCGTTGTCGGCATTGGTATTGTATCAGACACTTGCATTTAACATTATATAAAAATCAAGCTCAAATGGAAATAACAAGGTTTTTGACCAGCGAATGACAGAGATGGAGTGTTTTGTTTGTCATCGAATGGCTGTAACTGTTATCTGAGGCAGCAAGTGCATCGCATTATGCTTTCATCAACTTTTACAGGTTATATAACGTTTATTGTAGCTATATGGGTGCTTAGTTTTTCTTGTTGTTTAATACACTTGGCCAAAATCTCAAATGAAGCGCTTATGCACAGGATATTTAAAACGTACTAAAGTATATTGGCTATACGGCAGATAACCTACTTCTTGTCCGCTCTTCAAACACACAAAAACATTAGCTTTTACAGACATAGTGTTTGAGTAAAGAAAACTCTGTACTATTCAAACATCAATTTTTTATTTACCCTTTCATTGCGAAAAAGTGGAGATCTGTCTCCTCCGGACTGCGCAGCGCTTCAATCTGAATGGAGGCGGGGTGAAGTTACAAGCATTACGTGCATTAGGTGCATCTCAATAAATTAGAATGTTGTGGAAAAGTTCATTTATTTCAGTAATTCAACTCAAACTGTGAAACTCGTGTATTAAATCAATTCAATGCACACAGACTGAAGTAGTTTAAGTCTTTGGATCTCAACAAATTAGAATACTTCATAAGACCAATAAAAAAAACATTTTTAGTGAATTGTTGGCCTTCTAGAAAGTATGTTCATTTACTGTATATGTACTCAATACTTGGTAGGGGCTCCTTTTGCTTTAATTACTGCCTCAATTCGGCGTGGCATGGAGGTGATCAGTTTGTGGCACTACTGAGGTGGTATGGAAGCCCAGGTTTCTTTGACAGTGGCCTTCAGCTCATCTGCATTTTTTGGTCTCTTGTTTCTCATTTTCCTCTTGACAATACCCCATAGATTCTCTATGGGGTTCAGGTCTGGTGAGTTTGCTGGCCAGGCAAGCACACCAACACCATGGTCATTTAACCAACTTTTGGTGCTTTTGGCGCTTTTGGCAGTGTGGGCAGGTGCCATATCCTGCTGGAAAATGAAATCAGCATCTTTAAAAAGCTGGTCAGCAGAAGGAAGCATGAAGTGCTCCAAAATTTATTGGTAAACGGGTACAGTGACTTTGGTTTTCAAAAAACACAATGAACCAACACCAGCAGATGACATTGCACCCCAAATCATCACAGACTGTGGAAACTTAACACTGGACTTCCAGCAACTTGGGCTATGAGCTTCTCCACCCTCCGTCCAGACTCTAGGACCTTGGTTTCCAAATGAAATACAAAACTTGCTCTCATCTGAAAAGAGGACTTTGGACCACTGGGCAACAGTCCAGTTCTTCTTCTCCTTAGCCCAGGTAAGACGCCTCTGACGTTGTCTGTGGTTCAGGAGTGGCTTAACAAGAGGAATATGACAACTGTAGCCAAATTCCTTGACACGTCTGTGTGTGGTGGCTCTTGATGCCTTGACCCCAGCCTCAGTCCATTCCCTGTGAAGTTCACCCAAATTCTTGAATCGATTTTGCTTGACAATCCTCATAAGGCTGCGGTTCTCTCGGTTGGTTGTGCATCTTTTTCTTCCACATTTTTTCCTTCCACTCAAATTTCTGTTAACATGCTTGGAGACAGCACTCTGTGAACAGCCAGCTTCTTTGGCAATGAATGTTTGTGGCTTACCCTCCTTGTGAAGGATGTCAATGATTGTCTTCTAGACAACTGTCAGATCAGCAGTCTTCCCCATGATTGTGTAGCCTAGTGAACCAAACTGAGAGACCATTTTGAAGGCTCAGGAAACCTTTGCAGGTGTTTTGAGTTGATTAGCTGATTGGCATGTCACCATATTCTGATTTGTTGAATTGGTGGGTTTTTGTTAAATGTGAGCCAAAATCATCACAATTAAAAGAACCAAAGACTTAAACTACTTCAGTCTGTGTGTATTGAATTTATTTAATACACGAGTTTCACAATTTGAGTTGAATTACTGAAATAAATGAACTTTTCCACGACATTCTAATTTATTGAGATGCACATGTAGAATTTAAGAATCTACATTGGTTCATCAGAATGAAAGTAAATTAAAATGGAGAAATGAGTATTGTCAACCCAGTCCCAATTTTCATAGTTTCAGTTAATGATTTCAGCTCTCCAAAACAGTTTTGGTCGAAACCTAAAATGTATTTTTGGCTGTTAGTTCTACTAAAAATTCTGCTTCACTTTGCAGCTTATTACGAAAGAAACCATCTGACCAACATGTAAAGTGGTCGACCACAGTTTTCGTGGTTTGTAATTGCCATTTATATATTATAGAATATCTAGTTTATTATCTCTAAGCTTTACAGTATGCTGCCAAGTCTCCACTTCTGATGGCACAACTGTGGACAATTAACACACCATCTGATGCATCTTGCTTGCAAAAATGGTAAACACAAGCTGCGAAAAAGTTCAGGTCTAATCTGTTTGTCTGGATTTCCACAATTATTGTATATCTGGTTGCACAGATTTACATGGAAAAGTTCCCAGGCTGCTAAGCACTTCAAAGGAAAAACTAATCACTGGATTTGCCAGATATGCCGAGATAGTGGCATCAATTCAAAGATGTTCAGAATTTTGTTTGAGACACCTATTGACACACACAATATTTATCCTTGAGCTCTCAGTGTTTCAGATTTTCAGACTTTTTCTGGTCGGAAGGCCATTTTTTGGACACACAAGCTATGAAGTTGACCTGACTTTATGGCAATAGTCAAAAGACTACATGATCCCCGTAAAGAGATTAAAGCTTTGTTCTTTCACCATAACCAGCCGTCGGTAATGAAGCGCCTAGATAATGCTGTTACCATCAGCTGCTTTCAAATACTGCTTCCTTACAGATTAGTTACTGTTAGAAAACATGCAATGCACAGTAATCTGTATGACACCTATATAGAAATTAAATTTCTTTTTCTGCAACATTAAACAGCATTTGTAACACATTTAACTTCAGTAATCTTTCCAAGTAAAATAAACAGTTCTGAAATAATGGATGGCAGGACTTGATCCATCCATTAAGATTTTATTGGATTATGATTTTTAATGCTATTACCAATTTTAATACTATTTTTCACTGTTCGAATGAAGGATTTCATGATGATCATGTGACACTGAAGACTGGAGTAATGATTGCTGAAAATTCAGTTTCCCATCACAGGAATACATTATGTTTATGTTTATATATATATATATATATATATATATATATATATATATATATATATATATATATATATATATATATATATATATATATATATATTCCCCAGCCAGCTGCTTGAACTCACATTGTCTCTCTTTGCACATGTACAGTATTTATCTGAAGCATTCGTATAGTTTGTATAGTTTGTTTTTTTTAGTTTATGTATAGGTAAATTTTTTATATAGATAGTATATTTATAGTCAAAATCTATCAGTAGGATAGTTTGTGTATAGGTTTATATTGTTTTACTTCATTGCTGTATGCCTGTATTTATGTAGCACCGTGGTCCTGTGAGGCACGACATTTCGTTCCACTGTATGCCCCCGCATGTAGCGGAATGACAATAAAGCTCAACTCAACTCATATATATATATATATATATTAAATTGTAATCATATTTAACAATATTTTCTTTCATTTTGTTAATTTTATTTTCTTTTAATTTTCTGTATTTTGATCAAATTAGTGTAGCCTTGTTGAGCATAAGATAATTATTTTTCAAAACATTAAAACATCTTACTGACTCCAAACCTTTGAACAGTAGTATGTTTTTAATGTATTTCTTTATTTAAATTTGTTGTCACTTTGTTGTCACAAGTTTTATGGAATGTTTAACTAGGTTTTAACAAGTGCTCAAATGAAGGATCTGAGACTAAACAACATTTGTTCACAGATATATTTATTAATTGTTTCAGTAAGGTTACACTTCAACTGGAACATGATTCTGGTCCCACAAAGCTCTTGATTTCATGAAAGTCTTTGAAACATTTTTAACACTCTTATCATCTCTTTCTTTCAGGATGAAGACAATAGCAGCAGAGGTGAGTTTAACCGTTATGTGATCCACCTTCACTGTGCTTGTTTATTTAAGGCTTTTCTGTGAGACATTGAACATGGCTGTCTTGGACTGACTGAGTTGATTGTAGACTCAAACATCACAAGATCATTGCCAATGAAAGATAGTCACTTCAAGAATAGCCATGTTAATGGTTTTGGTGCAGATATTTTATTGGAGAAACCAAATTCTCGCTTCATAATGATGGGTTGGAGGTTCTCAGAAATTCAGGTCTATATCTGCTGTGTCTGTCATGAACTTCAGAGTGAGGTGTTATCTTCAGTGGCCTGCGTCTGACCTTGCACCATGTGAATTTCTGGGAATCTTTAATGCTCATGCCCGGGGCAGGAAAACTCCCAGCTGGCAGTGCAGCATGCTCTCTGGCAGTTGATCAGCTGTGGGCTGGTGTTTGGTTACTGCAGAGGAGTGTCATGACTGTTTGTGGAATTACAAATCATACAAGGTAGTAGAATGTACACAGGTCTGTTTTCAGTAGAAAAACAGCAGAATAAAGATCAGAAGCTGTGAAGTAAACCTGAGGTTTACAGGAATGATTTAACTATTAGAAAGAGTGGGGATGAATGTACATAGTAGAGAAAAGTGCATATGTATATGTACAGTATATGGGAAGAAGGTTGCAAATGTTTGATATTCACAGTGTTGGAGCCCATGGCAAGGTCTGTCCAGATCCATACTTGATACTTTTGAATGTTGTCGTCACATATACAGCTTCACATGCATGAGTTTTCTAATTCAGTAGGTTTGCTCAGTACCTCACGTTATACGGTGTTGCACTTGAGTGATCAAGAGCTCCGGTTTGAACCCCATGAAAATATGGTTCGATAAAACAGCTCAAATCCACATGAGGAAGTTAAAATAGTACGGCTACATCAACAAATGAGTTTTTATATCACTTTTGCATTTGTTAACAATATCAGGTAGGTTTAGGGTTGGATTTGGTGTAGAGGACACTCCCCGGATATATGAATTCTGAGCAGCCGCAATACGTATCTCAGGCAGCATAATAAAAACGCAGCAATATGTGCCAGTACCAACCTAATAAAAATGTGCAACGGTCAGGTATTGAGCGTGTGTTTTAGTACCACTCTCTGGACATTTCACTTTGAAACTGCTGGTGAAAATTAAAAATTATGGTGTTGCAGAAATGTATATAGAGGCACGTATTTTCATGAGCCTGGGTTGTCATGTTCTAACAGGGCTGGTTTCCCATATAATGACGTAACTCACTGCTTAACTACCATAGTATGATGTATCGTGAGAAATTAACTAGCTAGTTGCGACTGTTTCCTGAAACTATAGTAACATGGTCACACCTCTATTGCTTAAACCACGTTGGTTCAACAGTATAGGGCTGTTGTTAATGACGTTAATGATTGTTGATCTGATTGTTGATCTGTTTCCAGCAGATTCTGACTTCCAGAAAATCCATCTGTGCATTAACTTTAATGTGAATTTTTGTGTGCATGTCAATATTCTCGTATTTTCTAAGTGCAAATTCTAAATTTGCATATAAATAGATAGTTGCCAGCAACTGAATAATTTGCAATAAACATTTTATAGTGTAGATTACTGTGTGCACATCTGAATGACCTCTTTGTCCAGTCTGGTCAAGGCAGCGCCACCTCTCTCTCTCTTTCTTTCTTTCTCTCTCTCTCTCTCTCTCTCTCTCTCTGTCTCTCTCTCTCTCTCTCTCTCTCTCTCTCTCTCTCTCTCTCTCTCTCTCTCTCTCTCTCTCTCTCTCTGTTCTGCTGCAGTGTTTGTCACATTTCTCCTCATTCACATCCGAATCACGTCCATCATGACAGCAGGAAGACCTGCTCTGGCTTTCATCTGCTGCACATATTCGTCATTTTTACTGCACACACTCACTTACACATATACACACAAGATATTCAGCATAACTCCCTGCCATAGAAACCTTTTAGTATGAGATCAGTATGTAAAGTACGGCATACTCACAATGAGTTTGTCTGTAATATAGCCTGTATAGAGATGTATTATCATTTTTACACATTTTTTTTCCACTATAACATCAGTTTCCCTCCCGAATGCTGATTGGCCAACTCTGACTTCCAGCCTTAGGATTCCTTTAACCTTATTGCCTTTATCTGAAACTTATAGTAATAAAACCAACTTAATGCTTCAATTATCATGTGTGTTCTATTATTTTTATTGCATAGTTCTGTAGTTATGTAATTATGTAGGCATTAGGGGTGGGAGAAAAAATCGATTCTCCGATGCATCGCGATTCTCTCTTCAACGATTCTGAATCGATTCAGAATATTTTAAAATCGATTCTAAGCTTGTTTTTTTTTTTTTTTTTCCCCGCATATGGCACGTGTGCGTGCATAGAGACGCAGCGGGCTTCATTGCACAGAATTTGCGCTGTGAGACACGTGCACATTGCTTGCCAGTGTGTGCTTCCACCCGCTGTGTTTTACTTTAGATATGCTTTCATTTATACCATTTGGAATGCAGTACTATTAGATGCACGAAACTCACGCACTGACAGACTTTCACGTGCGCTTTGTGTTTGTTTGTCCTGAAGCTCGATTGCGGCTGCGGTGAAATGCACTTGCATTTTCGAATACTTTTATATGAAATCGATGTACACACAGTCAGTTATGTTTTCAGAGCAGGACAAAACATCTGATATATCGAAATATCTGTGTATTGGTCTGAATGCAGCCTGTTAAAGCTACCACTGTCTATGATCTCATCAGTAATAATCAAATGTTAATAATGCTGAGGAAAAAAAGAAAAACCCATAACTATTGTCTGTAAACTTTCGGATGCTTAAAGAACACTTATTTTAAATAAGTAATTGTTTTAAAAAGTAGCCTGCTTATATAATAAAAAATGAAAAATAAAGTAAATTTTGCACAAAATAAATTTGATTTAAAATTTATATAAAAATGTAGCCATATGCAGTAGTATTGAAAACTGAGAATGTGACGCATCGTGATATTGAGTTGGTAATGATAATCGTAATTTAATTGAATTGTGAAACCAAGATTCACACCCCTACTTTTAAGATGGCAGTACTGACACACAGAGATTCCAACTATAAACAAAAAGCATAGAAACTCCAATTTTGGTTAAGATGTAAAGTTGTAAAGATGTATTTGCACAGCAGAAAAATTAATTGGGGAAAAAATGTAGATCAAGAATCGTTTTGGAAACGGATCGTGACTCCCAGAATTGTAATCGGATCGGATTGTTAAGTGCCTGAAGATTCCCACCCCTAGTTGGCATTCAAGGCCTTGCTATATAATTTGATTTCAGCCAAGTTTTGTTGGTTCTTCATACCCAAAAAAAAAAAAAAAAAAAAAAAACTAATTCACAGGTAAAATAATTCTAGGTTGCTAAATAGTCTTTAGTAATTAAGGCACTAATCACAAACCTTAAAAGGCAATGCTAAGCTACATTACAACTGATGGCTGTGTAGGGATGTTTTCCAGAAGGACTGTAGTGGATTGATCGGCCTTTCAGTGACAGATTTGGTAAAGAGGTATTCCTGCAGGAAATTGAGCTGCAGAAATTTCTCATAACCATTCTTAAATGGTGCATTCCAGAGAGCACTGCGATGGGGGTGTGTAACCTGAGACTCTCTCTCAAACACACACACACACAGATTTATTGTAGTGTTAAGGAAATGCTGCCCATATGTGTAACACACGCCTTCATTTGGCAGCTTGTGTTACTCTGCTGAAGGGCAGTAATACTCTTCAAACCTCAGAGTTTGCACTGAATGGTTGCTAAAGCATTAGAAGATGCACTCTAAGACAAAAAATGAGCAAAAATTTTACCTTTAGGGTTACAAGAGCTTGTCACTGGGGCAGTGCCCTCAAAGGGACACCTTTGTACCTTCTTTACCCCTAAAGGGTGCATAATCGTACCATAAGAGGACCTATTACCTTAAGGGTGCATATTACTACTCTAAGTTACTAATATGCATCCTTTAGGGGTAAAGAAGGTACAAAGGTGTCCCTTTGAGGGTACTGTCCCAGTGATAAGCTGTTATACCCCTAAAGGTGCAAATTTTGCACTTTTTTTTTTTTTTTTTTTTCTGACAGTGTGGTTGCTAGATGATTTCTTACCCATGACCCATTGTCAAAAAAGACTCTGATATTTTGGTTTTTAGATATGACTCAAGTTGCTCTCCTTATCATAGCAAGCCTTAGCAAACATGAATAATAAGACTTTTTTTTTTTTTTTTTTTTAATATTTCAGTTGTTTAACCTACACCGTGTGCCGAATTATTACGCAAATTGATATTCTGGTCATATATATATATTTTTTTTTATCCAAGAACATTTTACCAATTCCAAACCACATCAATCTTAATAACAACTATTTACTTTGTATTTAAAGGGGTGCTGTTATGCTTTTTTCACTTTTTGAATTTTAGTCAGTGTGTATGTTTGGGCATAAAAAATATCTACAAAGTTACAAATCTCAAAGTCCACTCCAAAAGAAGATATTTTGTTTTTAAAAAAAATCACTTTTCAAGAACTACAACGAACGGCTCGTTTGGACTACAACGATGTTTTCCTGTATTTGTGACATCACAAATTGGCCCATTAGAATATCTTTAAAATAAATCTCGCCTCCGGAAATTCGAATGCACGTTTCAAAATCTAAACCTGGTGCGGGTGTTTTTATATCACTGTATTTCTGATGGAAACCGACTGTCTTCAGAAAATTTTGGATGTCATTTTCATTTCATCTTGCATGTAATGTCTGATAAAGCAGCGTTTGTGAGCGGAGCTCTGCTTTGTGTACAGCGTTACTGGGAAACCTCCCTCTCAACCACTACAACAGCGCCTCCCGTTGGCAGAGAATTAATTTGCATATATATGCCGCCACAAATAGTGCAACTCTGTGGGACTATGGTATAAATAAATTCAACTGTATAACAGTTTCACTGCAATTCATCTTATAATGTTAGAATTAAAGAACAATAAACATATATAATACATATTACCGTTTCACTTATCTGTACATAGTAAATGCAGTTATTTTTAAGCTGTTGTTGACATCATATCTAAAACGTGATTTAGCCAAAAAAACAACAACAATATCAATACCATTTTAATATGTCTTGCAATATCCGTGCGTGCAAAGGTTCTGCGCGATCCTCTTGTTCAATATTCTCGGGGTCTGAATTGATATGGCAATATTGACGAACTTGTTGTTTTATCAAGGGGTGGGGCAGTACTGAAACACCCTCTAAGCTGTTCGCCAATCATAACACACTGGGACAGCTAACCAATCACAACACATTTCGTTTTTCGGAAGGCGGGCCTTCATCAAACCCGGAACTAATCGAGCCGTTTGTGCCAGGCTGGGGAGGAAGGTATTGTAATAATGTAAATTATGTGAAAAATAATGCGATTTTCGAACCACCAAGCATGAGAGCATGTTCTAGTACACCCACAAAACAAAATCAAGACTTTGTAAAAGAGCATAATAGGACCCCTTTAATCATTTATAAGTGATATATAATTGTCCATGAAGGCTGGAAGTCAAAAACTCCAGCAAAAAGATTAAATGGGGAGTTTTACTGAAGTCTTATGCTTCTCAGATTTTTCTCCTGAGAAAAAGACTCCGATAATCTTACATAGCTACTTTAGAAGAGAGCTCAGCAATGTTTCGAACATTTGCACAGATTTAGCTACATACAGTACAAGTCTGTAATAGTTCAAATATAGTTAATAGTTCAAACAAAAATGCAATTCTGTCATCATGTACTCACCCTCATGCTGTTTCAAACCTCTATTACTTTTAATTCTGTGGAATAAAAAAATAACCTTTTTTCCCCCCCATAGTGTTCCACAAAAGAAAGGATTGGAACAACATGAGAGTGAGTAAAAGAATGACAGAATTTTCATTTTTGGGTGACCTGTCTCTTTAAATGACAAATTATTTTGCTTCAAGAATTACATCCTGGCACATTTCAGAATGCAACAATGAGTGAAATCAAATTTGAGCTTTTGCACTCATTTGACTGTGTAGAGTTTATTTCAAGTCTGCTAAGGTTTGTCACCAAGCAAGACAAACTAGGATGTTTTCTTCCTCTTTTGCTTCTTATCATTACATAGGACTAGATGTTTCCTCACAGTAATTAGGATGTTTATGTGTCTGACGTGTGTGGATGGAGATCTGCTCTCCACGTGCAGACAATCTGGGTGGAATTGTTGGATGTCATCCAGTTTGAGTTGTGTGTAAACAGATTTATGAGATCAGCGCTCTTACTGCCTTTAAAATGTGTTTGAAAGAATGACACAATGTTTTTGTGTTTGTTGTTTTTTGTTTTAATTCTTTATAGCCCAGAATATATTTCACTCAGTTCCTATAATCTCTTCCTCTCACGTTCACACGAAATGTGTAAGATGTTCAGCTGAGGAGGGGGAACTCATTATTGGGGAAAATTTAGTAAAGAAGTGTACCATTTTAGCATGTTTAGCAATTATCATTATAGAATGCACCAAATTCACAAAATTCAGCACTATTTATGTGATGCATTTAACGAGACGATGTAACCACCCACACAAAGCTAGCTGTAAACAGGTTTATTGGAACACAATATCCTATCCAGATGCGACACAGAAAGTTAATTGTGTGTAATATAAAATGTAATAATACGTTATTTAGAATTAAAATCAAACATTTTGTCCCAACCAACCACAAATGCAATGAACAACACTACGTTTCGTCTCAATTATGTTTTAACTTTATGTGGTGTTGTGCCTGAAGCTCACATTGAAAACTCATTTGGCCATTCCTCATGTATATTAAACATAAAACATGGATGAGGAGAGAGTAATTATGGCAGTGTAGAATCAGATTTTTAAATGAAGTCCCTTAATTCCACAAGGAAAAGTTCTGCCCCTTTAAGAAAATTTGACTACTTCTTTTCTGCCAATATGTGGGCACATTTCTGTGTATCAGTGACCATTTTTCCTTGTGATCCGTTTGTTTGCCCCATTGTATGATTTGCATTATACCTTAAAACAATGCGGACAAATAAATATTTCATATCTGTGGTCACAGTTCATTTGTAGTGAATTGTGTTTTGCTTTAAAACTTTGCTACAGTTGAATAAAGATGCTGTAAAAATAAAAAAGTCAACATCTGTTTAAATATTTGTTTTCCTTTTCTGTGAAAATACATGCCAGAGATATTTCATTTCATTTTATTTTCTTGCCAGTGTTTTGGGTGGCGTCCATGAGGACAGGGATGGGAGCAATAGCACAAACAAATAGAATTCCACACGGTTCTTGGAGGACCAATAAAACCCCACCTTACGTGCATTGGCCAGACTCGATTTGGATGTGCTCCAAACACAGACTCTTGTGTCTCTGCTGCTTTATTACTGACGGCAGCAGATATGGAGAACGCTCATAAATAAGAGAGATCTGGGTTCCCAAAAAACAATGTGTTTTTGGCTCAGCTGTGACACAAAAACTTGGCTTCTGTCCTCAACCTTCACTGTGTTCCTGCACCTGATTACAGATGGACAGGTCCAGTGTTACGTGCAGTGTTGGGGAAAGTTACTTTTTAAAGTAATGCATTACAATATTGCGTTACTCCCTATAAAGCAACTAATTGTGTTACTTAGGGTTGGTACTTTTTATGAAAAGTAATGTGTTATGTTACTTTTTCTCATCTAGTCTGGGCTTGCTTGTTTGTTTTTAATATAAAAAAGTTATATTTTTGTAAAATAGAATGTAAAAGCGCTTTCACACCGAAAGTGAAATTGAATGAGCCTCAGGCTGAAGGAAATGCAATGGGATTTAATACATAAAGGATATTTGTGTTATTTAACATTGAAATATTGCAGGTTTGTGTCATATTTGTATCAGTCTGCATTTCATTGTTTTTATTTATTTCCATTGTTTTTTTGTTTTTTTGGCAAGTAAAATGAGTAAATGTATGCTCACATTTAGTCTAGAACTACACAGCGCACACAGTGCCTCTGCGCTTACAATATCTCTCAACATGGGAACAGGAGAGCTGTCAGTCAATAAAAGGGAAAACAAAGTAACTGGCATTACTTATTTGAAAAAGTAACTCAGGTATTTTTCTTGTAATTTAAAAAGTAATGCATTGCTTTACTAGTTACTTGAAAAAAGTTATCTGATTACGTAACTCGCGGTACTTGTAATGCATTACCCCCAAAGCTGGTTATGTGTTTGGACCTATGTTTGGAACCATACATGGAACCATACTTTAATATTTTTTAAATATTTTATTTTTTTTCTGTTTTCTGTTCTGTAATTTTCAAGTATCCATTTTTACTGTTTTTAACACATTTTAATTAAAGTTTAATTAATTAAAAAGCATGACTAATCAATTTGATTAATAAATCTAACACTCTAATAATTTATTTAAATTTGAACAATAATAGATCTATTATAGTTAACATTTAAATAAATTATTACATTGAAATCTGCTTTATTTCCCCCCAAATTTCTATTCTAATATTAACTAATTCAATACAAATTTTCTATCAATAAATCAGCTCAATAAATCAGGAAATTCATGTTTTGATTTATTAATCCATAATTTTCCAAATTCAGTGACATTCCACGTTTTACAGTAAATTCCTTTTTAATGACTGCATTCCACGATTCTGTCAGTTTTCCACATCACGGAAATCATAGGGCTCTATATGTAGTATATACACTATGTGCAGTGTGCAAACTTTTACTAAGATGTGTCGTGTAATACACAGAGCTCAGTGTGTGGAGAACTGTATTCCATAACATATTGCTCTTGACCTGACATTAGAAGTAATATCAGTTGTAATTTATTTTTCTTGATTCATTATTTGAGACTGCTAAAGCTCAAAACATTTTACACAAGATTAGATTAAAAATGTGCAGTAGGTCTACCATTTTTATAGTCAAGATAACTCAATGCCTCTTGATGAATTAATGTGACAAAAATGTAGCATACTAGTGTTTGATGTGTTTACTGTTACAAACTACATTATGCTTCATGAACTGTTTACATGTACATTCAGACTGAAGAAACTATATAACTAGTGCCAATTTTCATATGTTTATGATATTGCCAGTGTTCAGGTCTGGTTGTCTTGTCAGGTGAAAGCAGACTTTAATGTAATAAAAGGCTGACATTTGGCCATTATGAGGCCATCAACTGATAACTTTGCCCACCATCCCTTGTGAAAAAGAATGTACACTTCTCCCAATCAAGTAAGTTACCACAGTTATCAGCAGATGTCGATCATCTCAAATATCAGCCTATAGGTCTATATGCATGCTTTCTAGATATTGACAGAACTCTGGTTGACCAAGGTCAACGCAGTGATCTCTGTGTTGGATTGATTGATGTATTACCGACATGTTTTGTGGTGTGTTCAATAGAGGTGGCAGCTTGTGCAGCTTTCTTGTTGAAATGTATGGTGTGTGAGCTCAAAGTGATGATAAGTAAGTGAACACACAGTGATCATTTGGTGTTTTATACTGGATTTTAAATCAAATGACTTGCCATTTAGAGCATATTAGAAACAGATTCATGTCTTTTACACTGCATACCAAGTCCAGTTCCCTAATTATTCCCTTTCTCCCTCTGCTGTCTGAGAGCGAAGAGACAGAGAGAAAGTGTCGGTGCTGTGTTGTGCAGGAATTTGGCCCTGCTGTGTAATGTTGAGGAGAATCAAGGGAATGGGCGTCCTCCCAACCTCTGCCAAACAACATTATCCAACACAAAACAACAGGAGGGCCAGCTGCGCACGAGAGACTTTAGCCAAAATAACACACACAGAGACGGAAAAAAGACGGAGGAAAGATTAGGTCAAATATAGAAGAGTGGAAAATACTAGAGTAAAGTATATAGAGCAGAGTTTGGCAGAGGTCACTGTATCAGCTAGTGAACACATTACGAATTTGTGCAGTCAGACAATCAAACTTGGAGATGGGAATATCATAAAGATATCACCATTTTTGCATGGAAAGTTCTTTCACTGACTGTCTCAGGCTAAAGGCTTTTTGAAAGACGTCCCTTATGCTCACAAACACTGCATTTATTTGCTGATAAATACAGTAAAACAGTAGTACTGTGATATATTATTACAATCTAAAATGTTGTATTTTCATATATTTTAAAATAAATTTTATTCCTGTGATAGCAAAGCTGAATTTTCAACGGCCATAACTCATGATCCATCAGAAATCATTCTAATATGCTGATTTGGTGCTCAAGAAGCATGTCTTGTTTGTTCATTCAGCAAGGACCCATTAGAATGTTTAAAGTGACAGAATTTACCATGAATTTGAATTCACATTTTTAATGTTACAAAAGATTTTTTTTTTTAAATAAATGCTGATATTCATCAAATAATTCTGAAAAAGTATCACCGGTTCCACAAAAAAAAAATTAAGCAGCAAAAAACAATGTTTTACCATTGATAATAGGAACGACTATTTTAAATTGTATAAATATTTCACAATATTGCTGTTTTTACTGTGTTTTTGATGAAAGAAATGCTGCCTTGTTGAGCATAGGAGTCTTCTTTAAAAAAACAACAAACAAAAAAAACATTAAAAATATCTTAATTATTCCAAACTTTTGAATGATAGTATGAAGCATATTATGCGTTTTCGAACTATATCTAGGCAAAACACCATTAGTCACCAAATTTTAAACTTCTTACACCTGAGTGAAGAATGAAGGTGATTTTAAACAATAGAGCAGAACAGGGTATGCTAGTGTAAATCAAGAGGTTCAGGAAGTTCCCACAGAGCCTGGTTTTGGGTTGAACTCATTTGCCCCACAAACCCTAGAGCGCTGTATACCTAACTGCCTGACACTAGTTCCACACATATTGGCGGGACGAGCAGTTTGAGGTGCAAGTGCAGATTGCCTACAGCAGAACAGGCCTTGATTTCTGACAATAAGTCATATAGTGTGTTGACACTGGCTGGGTTTTGAGGGTGAGTGCAGTTCAAGCTGAAAACATCAGTCATTTACTTTATATACCTCACACTGAAAGAAGAAAGAGCCCTGGAGAAGAGAACATGGGGAAATGAACTAAACTTTGGGGATTTTAGTTTTATACTGCAAGCTAGTGAGAAGCAAACTGTGTCCAGTAAAAGCTGTGTGTTTGTTGTGGAAGCATTGTTCTTTATTCACAAGCCCATACACACTCACACAGACTAACAAAAGAGATTCCAGACGCTGGGGGGTTACACAAACCTGTCCACACAAAGCCATTTTTTCAGTGTGCCTTCCTCTGCCCTCTATTGATGTGTTGAAGAAAAGCATGTTTGAATGAGTCACCCGAGGGACAGCAGAGAATTTGGCATACCAGCCAGTGTGAAACATCATCGCACATGTGGACACATTCAGATCAGACTAGAGTTACAGCCCTTAGTTTCTCAACTCTAAAGAGATGCTTTAAACAATCGAATGAATTGTTCTTCTGAAAATGCATAGTTTGTTGCATATGGGGCTGCATAGCCAAAGACCAGCCATGGTGACCCCTGTCCACCACCAAAAGCTCCTACAATGAGTTAGTGTTAGAACTGGACCATGAAGCAATGGAAGAAGGCAATCTGTTCAATTTTGTTTTCTTTTAGATCAGGTGGATGGTGCACATACATCATTTTCCTGGATAAGAAGTGGCAGCAGACACACTATGGGAAGACGGCAGGCCAGCAGAGGCAGTGTTATGTTTTGGCCAATGTTCTGCTGGGAAATGTTGGATCCTGGCATTCATGTGGATGTTACTTTGACACCTACCACCTTCCTAAAGATTGTTGCAGACCATGTACACCCCTTCATGGCAATGGTGTTTACTGATGGCAGTGGCCTCTTTCAGCAGGATAATGCACCCTTTCACACTGCAAAAATGGTTTACGAATGGTTTGAGGAACATGACAAAGAGTTCAAGGTTCCCCAGATCTCAGTCTGATGGAGCTTCTATAGGATGTGCTGGACCAACATCCGATCCATGGAGGCCCCACCTTGCAACTTGCAAGACTTAAAGGATCTGCTGTTAATGTCTCAGTGCCAGATACTACAATACAAGTTCAGAGGTCTTGAATCCATGCCTCAACGCTTCAAATGTTTTAATGTAATCAGTGTACAACTCATACTCTATATTCTAGTCTTCTGAAGCATTGCAGATTTAAGTACCTTCGAAATGACCATTACCACAGATATTGTGATTGACAGCCACAGCCCATTATGGCTGTAATAGTATAACTGTATCATTGACTATTTCCACCTCTCAGTAAAGCACAGCCATTAAAAACCCAGTCTTGGCAGCCTGATTCAATAGATGAGGATGAGCCATATCATATCATCCAAAGCCTCTCACGAGATGCCAATATTAATCAGATTGAACCACAATTCAAATGTAATGGAATAAAATATTAACCCCCTGGTCTGGTACTGAGCCACTGTATTGATAGTATCCAATTACTCTGTAAAACCATCAATTGGTCATATGAATTACTGCCCTCTACAGGCTATGGATGAATGTTCAGTACTGGATAAACCAGGGCTACTCAATATAATAATAATAAAATGAGAAAAGATGTTGTTTATACCATATACCACAGCTTCTTTACTTGACAGCTTATATAAATGTGGGGTTACACTTTATTTTAAGTGTCCTTATTACAGTTTAATTGTTCATTTAAGTACGGAGTAATATTAATTAACTACATACACTTACTATATGGGTAGGGTTAGGATTAGGGCTTGGTTTAGGGTTACTTGCATGTAATTATGCATAATTAATTGTTATTATAATAGTAAATACATATAACTTGTGTAACAAGGTCACCTTAAAATAAAGTGTTACCAAATGTGCAGCTTACAAGTGCACATTCAAAACAATTAAGCACACTTTGTTTTCACAAGGAGACCCCAACAATCAGACTTCTACTCCAGGTCAAACTACATGTTGTTTTAGGTATAGTATTATTATTTTAAGTTAAATACTATCAGTTGCAATATATGGACTTGGAATCACAATTTGCTCATTCTGTATGCCAGAAGAAAATGCATTTTGGTTCTTTGCCATTGTTACCTTTGGCTTGCTCATAAGGGGAATAATGACATATTTAAAGGTTGAAAATGAAACTACTGTAGCAGCAGTACTTAACTCACTTACACTGTATTATCCTCTATAGAGCTGCTTTGTTATACTACTTGAAACTACTGATTCCTGAAACTGAATTTTGTGAAGCTCACACTGATTTCTGTGTAAAGCGATCTGTATTGTAAATAAAACTGGCTTGACACTCTGACATCCATTTTGTCTCTTAGTTTTCCAGATGCATGTCAGAAACAGAGCGTGCTCAGGATGTTATTTGGTCAGTGAGGTATTACATTATTCAGTACATGGTGAAAATGTTCTGCTATACCTCATCTGCCTATAGAGGGAGCCTGACACCACACATCAGTGTAACACGTCTACAAATACTGCATTTCTGTATCTGTATGCTAATGCAAGCATATTTGTAAGACACATCAGTGATTGTGTGTGTTTAGTGGCTATATGTTTTCTGCAGTGCACTTTTTTTTTGTGCTGGTGTGGCTTTAATTTTTCTGGTCCCAGACAACTGTACATGTAGGCCAGCACATAATCTGCCATCATTTGATTAATTTGGTTTCTGCAGAATTTGAACTACAAATAAAGACATTAGCATTTGTTTCCTGCCCATTAGGTGTTTGCTTATTAAATAATTTGGTTAGTCAGCTCTGTTTAAGCATTCCACAGAATTCTACAGATTATCCTTAAGCACAGATAATGATGAAAACGTGCAGATTCTTTATTGGCCCACAGTATCTGATAATTCAATATGTGGCTTATGGCAGTTGTCCCAGAGATGATGCACTTTTGCAAAGGCTTTGTTATGCAGTTTCTGTGTATTGTAGCGTAGGATTATTTTTTCACTTGTAAAAAAGTAGTGGATGAGTTAGCAGGTCAGATAAGGCATGCAGCATCGGCATTTAATATTGCATACTATTCAGTGGAATGTGTCGTAATGTGGATAGTCAGTCAGCTCTATGCATTATATAAAAGGTTATATTTGTAGCTACAATGTTTCAAACAGCACACATACTTTCCTTCAGTTTCCCTGCAGGCATGCGGCTGTCAGCATGATCTAACCCCGTCAAATATGTGCACACACACACTCTCACACGTAGGCATGCTCATATCTTCTATTATCTTTTGCATTACTCAGATCAGTGTATGAGAGATTGCCACAGAAGATTCACTACTGCGTACAGTAGATTAACATGTGCTGTCTCGTTGTCCGATATAAGTCTGAAAAGCAGTGTGAGTTAGACATTACCTGTTTCGTTTGGGAAATGAAAGAGAAAAAGAGAGGGCATGACCAAGGCCTGATTTAATATTCCTTTCTAATGTATGACAACATGAAAAATCAGAAGTTTCCTGCTTATTTTGTGTGTTTTTGATGCTTTAACCGACTCTTGAGTAACTCTTGTTCTGTATCTCATGCCATCAGGGAGACAACGGAACAGACTGGAGCCGATGGACACCATCTTTGTCAAGCAGGTGAAAGAGGGTGGTCCTGCGCATGGAGCTGGACTCTGCACAGGTACAGACACAGAATGCATGGGTCTGGAGATATGTTTTTAATGTGTAGGCTTGTCATCAGTTAGTCATAATTAGGGTGTTAAGACACTAACATTTTAGCAGACACTCTGTAAACATAAAATGCTTGTCCTAGATGATATCATGGCCAAGATAATTCATGATAATGATATTATCACAATATCTATAGAATTTTTTGGGAAAAAATAAACAACAGTATAATTCAAATTCATCTTTAGCTTTGTTTATTTTGTGTTTTCTTTTTTTGGCCAATGAATCGCACGCAAAACATGACTTTAGGGAAGCGGAAAGATGGTTTGTAACCAAAAATGTTACAAAAGCGTATATAAGCTTCCTGCAGACTGGGGAGTCTGGGGTTTACCCCATGTTTTATTTTTTTTGTATTTTTTTTTTCAAAAAACTCCAAAACTGATAAGATCTTTTTTTTTTTTTTTTGACTATTGAAAGCGAGTGTCTCCTTTTCATCCTTCATCTCATCCAACATGATTCAGTGTGGCAGTATTAGCTGTACACTGGGTGACAATCAGCGTTATGGTGCAATATTGGAGTGTCAACCAGATTATTGGCACTGCATTATTTACAATATGACTGTATGTGTAGTATTGAAGGGTTAGTTCACCAAAAATAAAAATTATGTCATTAATTACTCACTCTCATGTCATTCCAAATCCGTAAGTCCTTCGTTCTTCTTCAGAACATAATTTAAGATATTTTTGATGATATCCAAGCGCTCTCTGACCCTCCATAGACAGCAATGGAACTACCACGTTCAAGGCCCAGAAAGGTAGTAAAGACTAGGGATGTGTGGGTCTAGTCGACTAAACGACTAAACGGCTCCTGCTAGTCGACACTGAAAACAATAGTCGATTACACGAGAGAAAAAAACATGATTTTATCATTCAAATTACCATAATTTTAACGTTACATTTAAAACATTTTAAATAACAAGTTAAAATAAAACTTTTGAAAAAGAATACAGATCAAAATATTTAAATATATAAATATTTTTAAAAGCGTATCTGGGCGGAAACTAAATTTTTACCTCAGACCTCGCATGCATTGTCTTCATGTCAGTTGCGGCGAGCTCAAAAATGACCACGCGAAGAACTAGCAAGGTGTGGGATTATTTTGAATTAGAAGGAAATGGAAAAGTTTTGTGAAAACTGTGTAATGTCAAATTGGCTTACAGTAACTCTACTGGAGCGATGCGTAATCATATTCAATACAGACACGTATGCTTTAGCTTGGAGGCTAGCCAAAGCCAGCAAATGTCAATCATGTCATACACTACAACCCGCCGCTGCGGTCCATGATCCGACGCGTCTATTCCTCTAAACCAGGGATGTCAAACTCAATTCCTGGAGGGCCGCAGCCCTGCAGAGTTTAGTTACAACCCTAATTAAACACACCTGATCCAGCTAAACAGGTCCTTCAGGCTAATTTGAAAACTACATGGTTTGTATGTTGGAGCAGGGTTGGAACTAAACTGTGCAGGGCTGCGGCCCTCCAGGAACTGAGTTTAACACCCCTGCTCTAAACGAAGACCCACTTCGGTGGTGGTGCGGGATTTCCAGGCTCTTTTCGGAACTGTCTGCTTGCTTGTAGTTATCTCTCTGCGTGCCTGTGACTTCAGTTCCTGCCAAGCGCGTTTTTTTTTTTTTTTTTCAAGTGAAGAATCGCCTCTAATCCCGTCTTTCGCCAGACTACGTTAACATGTTAAATTCACTGAACAAATGCGCATGGTCTGAGTAAGTGAAACGAGCTTTGTTTTGTTTTTAGACAGTATAGCCAACATGAAGTACATTTTTAAAAGCCGTATTAATGCTATTCCTTGATAAACTTTCCTATTGTTTTTGACTTGTGTTTTAATGTGTTGGCTAACGTTATATGAAAATTAAGAATTCTGTCAGTCTATTGATTGATTTTCCATTTCTGCATTGCTCCAGCCGATCTGAATAAATAAGCTATGCACTAGTTTATGTTGAGTGTATGCTCTTCCTTTTTTTCTGTTTAACGACCACCTAAAATTAAATGATAATAACGCAAGGCAAGCATACGGCATAATCGTGACCTATTTTTAGCAGAATTCATTGAGGGATTTGACAGTGTGATTCAAAGATTAAGTATTTCAAGTGTAGGCTGTTATATAGACACACGCACAGATTTTTTTGTTTTGCCATTTTTTGGGGGTTTCTAGCTTTTAGACTAGTCTACCAGTCGGATACAAAATTCCATTTAAACGACAGTCAGATTAGTCTTAGCGCACATCCCTAGTAAAGACATCATTAAAGTAGTCCATGTGACACATTTTACGCAAAGAAAACAAAAATAACGACTTAAGGTGCAACGCCAGAACGCTACGTCAGAACGCATGCGTTGTGGTACTCTCGTGAATGACAGTGGTATCTGACACGGAAGAGAAGAAATTGTTGAATAAATTAGTTATTTTTGTTTTCTTTGTGCACAAAAAGTTTGTAGCTTCATAACATTACGGTTGAACCACTGATGTCACATCGACTATTTTAACGATATCCTTACTACGTTTCTTGGCCTTGAACGTGGTAGTTGCGTTGCTGTATATGCAGGGTCAGAAATCTCTCAGATTTCATAAAAATATCTTAATTTGTCTTCCGAAGATGAACAAAGGTCTTACGGGTTTTTTTTAAGGACGACATGAGAGTGAGTAATTAATGACATGTTTTTTTTTGTTGTTTTTTTTTTTTGGGTGAACTATTCCTTTAAGGTGATATCAATATATATTTATTTTAAAAGTTTTAACATTTCAACAAAAACGCAGCATCCAAAGATGTCCATCTGACACATATGTACATACACCAGCAAATATAAAAATAGCACAAATAGACCGCAAACACATCCTGCTGGTCGGCCCCCTTAAGACATAAATCTGGGCTCATTGAGGCATGAAAAAATCACTACTAAATGGTTGGAGGTAAACCAGGCAAGAGGTCGTACCACCAGCCAACATCCAAAATGAACTGGCAGAACTTTGTCATAAGCAGCTGAAGTGTTATGTAAGTGTGATCAGTCTGAACCCGAAGAAACATTGAGGAGTTATTACTACTATCTTGGTGTCGTCAGACAGACTTTTGGGAGGGTCCGTAACATATGTTCCCATATTTATTCACAATCTCTCGCTGCTGGCCCACTCCGACTGTCTTCATGTGAATCTCATCTTCAGCTCAAATCAGTCTACATATCTGAACATACTTATTCCAAAGTTCTGAGTTCTTGTCCAAACTTTAATTATTCTTACCACAGAATCATGTAGATCATTAGTTTCTCAGAGGATCATTAAATAGCTTCCAAGCCTGTGTATAGATTCAGAACATTTTATAAAACATCTATTTATATAACTGAACTACAGCATCTGGTTCTCTTCCTGTTTCTCTTTCCTACAGGGGATCGCATCGTAAAAGTCAACGGAGAAAGCATCATTGGAAAAACATATTCTCAAGTAATTGCCCTAATTCAGAACAGGTAATGTTGCAACTTGCGCTGCTTGTTTCAGTCCCTGAGGGGTGGTGTAGCCTCATGGTTAAAGATCTGGTCTGGTACCTAGTCATAGTTTTTAATTTTAACCTAAATTTGACCCAAACCAGGAATACTTTCTGCTCTGTATCCATATGCTCCCTTTTCACTTATTTTGTGGGTTGATTATCTCTTCCTGCTAAGTCTTGATCTAGATAAATATCTTAATCCTTGAGGAAGTTTAATGAATATGCTGTTTATTGCATAATTTTAGTTGGAATTAACAGCTAGCAGTCCTTCCTTGTTCTTGAATTTACTGAAAGAAAGCACTGTATTCATAACTGTAGTCATGACATCATCTGTGATATTGCATTTTACCTAAGTAACAAAATCAAAGTCAAAGTAATCAAAACTTTTTTTTTTTTTTGCAGTGACACGTCTCTAGAGCTCTGCGTGATGCCAAAAGATGAAGACATTTTACAGCTGGTAGGTTTTATTTCTCATGGGTTTACTTGTCACACAAAACAAATTATAATCTCTTGTGCAAAAAGATGGATTCCTTTTTAGGCTTTCATATTGGCTTGTTAACCTTGGTCAGTTAAAATGAATTCGTATTTGAGAAAATTCAAGTTCCTCATCATGAGTGGTATGTGTGTGTGTGTCATGGTCAAAATTTTTGAAGTTTCTGGATGGAGAATGGATAAATTGCATTGAAAATGAAATTGCTCAAGCAAAAGGAATTGTGGGAAGGAGAGCAGACCAGTGGAAACAGACGGCACCAGTTTGTGTGTGAAGATGCTCTCCTAGCCAGAGATTAGTGATCCAGTGGAGCAGAGAAGTGTGATGGCGCCTGTGTGTGTGTGCTTATTTTGAATTCAGCTATAATGAGGTTTTCCTCAGAACTAGGGTCGTAATGCCACCCCCATATCTGAGCACATTCCAAACAAAACTCCAAATCTCTGACTGTTACATGCCAACCACATAAACTCATACTCCACTGTGGAGCCCACGGGCACTTTCTGACTTGACAGTAATGAGTCCATCCGGTGTTGAATTTAAAACTTAGGAATGGCACTCCTGCTTGTTATTTCATCTAACAGGAAGTGGTTCTAGTGGTTCTATTAAATAGGGATCCCATATTACAATAAGCTCTATATGACGCCTCTGATATGACATCAATCTCAGATTCTAGAAGTGATTGATGTCATATTACATCATGCAAACATTTAAAAAGTTTTATTAGATTAAACAATTTTTTTTTACTGTTAGTTTTAGGTATTATTTTAAGAAATTAAGAAATTTAGACATGAATAAGATTTAAATAACCTAAAATTCTCATAAAATTACCCATAATTCTGTTATTAGTGTTATAACATTTCATTAACCAATAAAAAAGTTCAAAACACTAAAATTCCTGCGAACAGCCAAGTTGTGACTATTTTTCGAAAAATAACTTACAGTAGTCAGAGATGGCTTTTTGTTTTGCTCATTTCTTCCCTTAGGTAGACCAAATGTTGTCAGCAGCTCAATGTCTAATGGGGTAATGCCTGGCATGCTCTTGTACCCATGAATATTAATGATTGTTTGCATTCAGCCAAGGTGATTTGCTGAAATCAAAACGTGGAGAGTGGAATTATGACTTGTGTGTTAGACTCACTCACTGCTGAAACAACCAGCTAGAGAACTTCTGTTTTGTCTAAAGCCTTTGTCTTATATGATTGCTCCAGTTATTTCCGTCAAAAACAAAACAAAACAAAACTTAAGTATTCAGTATTTTCTAAAAGTCAAGAGGACATGTTCCTCCTAATTGCTACAACACTGGATTTTTTTTTTTTTTTTTTTTTTTTTTTTTTTGTGTTTTTATCTTATTGCTGTGCATTCCAGGATTGCATTATCTGTAAAGAAAACATGCAGTGCTGGCATAGAATTTTGGAAAAAAACAAGGTATCTTACAAAGCAGTACAATGATGCTGCTTATTCTTTTAGAACAGCCTTTGTAACTGTAGTGTGCTTGTGACTCATTGGTTTTTTTGTAGCATATTTAGGAGTCAGTGGTTATGGCTTCTGATGTCACTTGTTAAACAATTGATTTTCAACTCTTGTCTCACATAGGCCTACAAGTATATGGTAGGATTGTGACAGTGAGGAAATTTTCCCACCAGTTAATCGACGTGTGACAACACCGGTAATACCGGTATCACCGTGGTGGGGGAGTTTTCCCTCTTTTCCTCGCTTTCCTTTGGTTCTAAATAGCCTATAAGCGCCTTGCACGCTTTACTTTCACTTTCAAATTAGCGGCAATTCGGCGTCAAGCAGTTGTTGGTTTTTAGTTTGTTTTGAGTTTTCCCTCTTTCCCTCACTTTCCTTTGCTTAAATAGCTTTTAAAAGCACTGTGCACATTTTACTTTCACTTTTAAATTAATACAACGTTGAACATAGAACTTTTATGAACAAAACGAATAAAAATACACCATGCCATATGCCTAATATAAAATAACAAATAACTTACACAAAGTTTAAATATGTAGGCCTATACAAAACTAAAAATCAGGAAAGAATGAGGAACAAATAATTATAAAACGTAGAACATTTATTAGCAAAACGAATAAGAAAGTTTGGAGGCATGGACGGCATACACCTTGATGTAAAATAATGGGGGAAAAAATACACAGTTTAAATAAAATAAAAATCGGCAAATACCGTGGAACCAAATAAACGAGAAACGAATGTTTAAAAAAAACTATCACTTAGATTAATGGCAAAAGTCAACAGGCTTTTCAAAATCCAAAATAGTTTTAAAACAGGCGCTTTTACATTTCGTTTTGAAACTCTTCCACCATCGTCTTGTCTTTTTCATCTCACTCTTCTTGTCAGTCAGCTCGACTCACTCTCCTCACGTGATAAATGAAATCTGGTCTGTGATGCACAACTGTAATTCGTTCGGTGCGCTGCATTGAGCAGCCGCGTTCAGTTTTAATTGTAGTGTCCTCTAACTGAACTAAATGATTTTATTACTATAAAAAAATAAAAATCTAAATGACGGTGGGGGACGGTGCTGCGGGGGGCAAGTGATGTAACCGGTGATGCGTCTTAACACCGGTATCACCGCCAACACCGTCTATCGCAGCAAGTCTAGTAAATGGTGTGGAGTGAAGGTGCCAGCTCCTTCAGATTGTTGTGATTGGGTTGAAAAGTATGAGAATGAGTCAGACGATCCTAAACTTGCATGAGGATTAACGTGCTTTAAATATTAAGTTTTACTACTTTGTGCACTCACAACATCAATATGACAATTTTCAGGCAGTTTTACTTCATAATTTGGCAGATTGTCAGAGTTTATTTGAAGGATTATGACAGCGAGTCCCTTTCACGCCTAATCTGTATGTAAAAATTAAAACAGTGTATTACATTTAGGGCAAAAGCTGTAATCTAAAATTGCTTTATGTCAATGTTGATGACAGACTAGCATTAGTAGTTATGTATAAAGACTGGACGTAAGTGGAGTAGGGGCAGATATAAGGATCATATTACCATGTTTGCTTAAGAAGAAGATATGTAATGGACTTCAGGGAGCGACAACAAGTACAGCATGCAAAGCAGTCAGCCAATCAGATGCAAAGCAGCACCTTGCAAAATGAATGTTCTGACTGCGAAACACTGCAAAGTCTTAAAACAAACAGGTAAAGGACAAACAAAGATGAATGATGAAAAAATAACACCAAGGCAGGTATAGATTTAAAAGTATGTCAATCTATTTAATTTACTGATGTAGTGAAATAGAGACCCTCCCATCAAAATCCAATGTGGAAGTGGTCACAGAAAACACATCTGAGACCCGTATTACCACCCGGTGTAGAGAGCAAAAAGTCTTAGCTGACCACTTGTAATTGGCAAGTGTGTTTGTGTTTGTGTTTGTTTGTGTTTGTGTGTGTGTGTGTGTGTGTGTGTGTGTGTGTGTGTGTGTGTGTGTGTGTTTGTGAAAGTTTTATAGGGTTAAAAGCTCCAGGATCACTCCGGAAAAGAGCAGCAGTCACCCCCCTTTGATCTTAAGTGTGTCCTCCTCTGCCTAGTTCATCTCTGGTGTTGGACTGGCAGCCTTCCAGCAGTCTCTCTCTCTTTCTGCTGCAGTGTGTATTTATAGCATGATTTATCCTGGACTAGAATGACAGCAGCACTGTCTGGAGTTGGGGCTGATTGCTTCTGGTGTACCTGTAGAGCTCTTTTCATCTTCCCTCACCATTGCTCTTTTTTCCTGTTCTTTCTTCCTCTGTTTTTCCCGCTGTCAATCTAACCTTCTGGCTGCAGTTCTCCAGGGATATCACAGCTCTGGTAAGAAGGAGCTAAACCTGTCACCTGCTCCCTCTCTTCTGTTATGTAATTTTGCCCTTTTGTGGTTAAGTTTCTTTGCCTTTGCATGAAAGTGCATGTGTATTCCATCTCCCATTAAACCTGCAATGTCTTTTAAAATAGTCTTTACCTATATTAAGAACTACAGGCTTGTGTACAGTATTTGCTTATCCAATCACAAAACACATTTTGCCCCTAATTTATTCCTTTGCTGTGAGGTTACACCTTATTATGTATTTGTTGCCTTCTGAGTCATCTTTATTTTCATAGAAGGGGTGGAGCAGACAGACAGAGAAAGAGAGAGAGGGAGGGACATGTCTTCTAGTGTAACTTGACACCTTAGGTGTTGAGTCAAAAGTCCAGCTCTCTCGTCTACACTCGCATTAATGCCTGAGCTTTGTTCTGTGCACGCTGGGACGTAAATAACTTCATATATTAACCTGGATTAAGAGAGTTCATTGTAAATGGGAGTGATTTCCTGAGCAGAACATAGTATTTAGACCTTAAGGATATTACTTGGCTGTTGACTTAGTAAGATGATAACAGAGCAGCCACTAGTGTCTGTGAAAGACTACCCTCCTCTCGCTTTTTCCTCTTGTCTGTGCACTGCTCTCTCTCCTCGGTTAAAGGTAGGTAAGCCTCTGATACCTAATCTCTCCATGAGGTTAAAGGCATTTGAGTCTGGCTACTTGACCTTTTCCCTTGTCATTTTTCCTGGGATGCATTTGAACTTGGGTCAACCTGTCCTGTGTATTTTGTTAAGTAGTAAAGAAGTAACATGTTTGATGTTTGATAACAACATTAACCATGTTAGCAATTAATTTATTTGGCATTAGTGTCATTCATTCATTGTATTTAATAAAACCTCCCTTCTTTTCAGGCCTATTCTCAAGATGCATACCTCAAAGGAAATGAGGCATATAGTGGAAATGCCCAGAACATCCCCGAGCCACCCCCAATATGTTACCCACGGATAGAGCCTAATGTCTTGGCCATGGCACAGGTGTCAGAGCCTTCACGCTCTGCTGAGACCTCATGTGGAACCAGACAAGGAGTAAATCGATGCTATAAGCCGGACATAGGTTGCCGCATTGATATCCCTGTATCTCTTTCTACCGCATCCCAAACTCCGCAAGTCCCCAACACCCAAACTGTTGTGCATGTATTTAATGAGAATGTTAGGACAATGGTAGCATCCCCCGAATCTACAGACCGAATTACACATGTGGCCTGGGCTGGTCCCAGCCACAGGAAGGAGGACAACCAGTATGTGGATTCAACAGACCCAAGCTTTAACAGGTCCAGAGACCATGTCACTTCATCTCCAACTGGGGCAGCACAGTCACAACACAAACCCAACAGAACTACACTGGAGTCCACTGGGTTTGCCGACACTACCACCAGAACTCCTCAGACTTGCATAGACACAAAGCCTATATCTTCCCACAGACATACCCTAACCACAACAACAGAAGCCTTCCCATCAGCCACCTCTCCCACCCCTTACACACCCTCCCCTCCACCTGCCACCCCCTCCCCCTGCTCTCCCCACCAGAACATTGACTGGAGGAACTACACCACCTACAAGGAGTACATTGACAACAAACGGATTTACATGTATGGCTCCCGGACTATTCAAGAGCGCCTGGACAGTTTGCGAGCTGCATCCCCATCCAGTGCAGGTGAATACAGCAAGCAGAAGAGTGCGTCAACAACAGCTACACCCTCACGGGGCTTTTCTGGATCACAGCTGAGACGGAGGAGCGCCTCACATGATCGGAGTTATCAGGTTCCCAGTGTGCTGCCACTGCGTAGCGCCTCTCAGGAGAGGCTTGGTGGTGCTGATCAGGCTTCTCTAGCACGGAATTGGCCTCGTAGTGCTTCCCAGGATGCCCTTCCATCAGCCCCCATAGGTATCCTGAAACCCAGGGCATATTCTTGCGGCTACCTGAGCAGACAGAATGAGAATGCAACATCCACGTTGGACAGGCAAGCATGTTGCAGAACTGAGACAGATGAGTGGCTGCTCTTGCATAGAGGGGACGAGACAAGAGCAAGTAGGCAGTCTTCTTCCTTACGCATGGCGCCTCACAGAACACAAGGTGCATTTAACATGGACAGACGAGGGGGTAGTTACCCAGGGTTGCCCATCACCCCTTTCTTTAGTAGAGGTACAGATTCTTTGCTCACTTCCAGAGCTGAAAGCCTGGGTAATACCTCTGCACCTTCCATAAACAGACCCTCACAATTACCTGCGAAAAATTATGTCTCAGACCCTTCCACTGCTGCTGCTTCTTATATAGCTTCTGCCCTGGCCTCAATACAAGGCCACATCAGTGGTAGCTCCAACACAGGCCCTGTCAAAGACCAAAGAACACCTCTCACTGCCAACCACATGCCCCACAATGCAAAGCAGTTACAGCCCAGGGGGCGGGCTGACAGCCTTCAGGAGCCCATCAGAGAAGTAGCCCGAGGAGGTCGCTCTTCTTCTTGTTCTGCCGCCACTAAACCCCATAGAACAAAGCAGGGTGAAACCAAACCCATATTCTCCAGTAACGGAACAGTTCCTCAGCAACCTAGGTACACAGAACCACAACCCCAAGCCAATGAGAAGACAGTGGAGGGTATTGAGGGTCCAGATGCCACTGTAGTTGTGGTTCGGAGGGAGAAGTCTGGATCTCAACCTATCCGCCATCCTTCCTACATCCTGGCAGTGAACGAGACAGAGAGACGGGCTGAACCACCAGCAGTCACCAACACATGCTGGCTGCCCAACGATACTCAACGAAAAATGCACATGAGGAAGCTAGGAGACCAGTGTAAAACCTCCTTCTCAAGCAACCTCGATGACTCACTGGACTCCATTCCCTTCATTGGTGAGAGCTTTTTCAACTGTATAAAATAACCATGGATGCTGTTGCTATAGAAGCTGCTCATTCTACTCATAAGGTTAACCGTTTGTTCAAAATATATATAAAACCTTAGTTTTAAATGCTTTTGTCCTGTAGCTCAAGTGGCACTTGCAAAAACAAAAGGTCATAGCTTTGATTCACAGAAAATGGATCAACTGATAAAATGTACAGAATGAATGCATGTCTTTTTCGATACAAGCATTCCAAATTCAGAAATGTACATTATGTATATACATGAATGTAGACTTTGGCATATTCAAAGTGGATTTGCATATGCAAACTGCATTTCTTTTGGCTCTTTGCTTGCTTCATTATTATCCGATGTAACTTATGTGTTTACAAAAGTGGTTGTCAGAATGTGTTCCTGCTACAGTAGGTCTCTGCTTATCATATTAAACAGCTGAGGGGACACAAGGAAAATGATTTTGTCTCAATATTCATGTTTATATTGTTTTATGTTTTATATTATTAATGGTACACTAAACATCTGAACTTTATCCCCCAACTTTTAACACAAGGAAGTTGTTGTCAGCTTCACACTAGGACAGAACTTGATGAATTTGCTTTTTATTGCTCAGATAACTCATATAAAAGGCCACACTGTTTCTCCATCCTTAATGGCCCAGGCTTTGCATAGAGAGCTTCAGAGCAAATGTTGTACAGCAGTAGGTTTTTATGATGATAATAGTAATAACAGCAGGATGAACAGCTCAACCCAATGTAAACAAAGTTGAGCAGAGAGGACTGAGTAATCCGAGTTCCATTCATCTCTTTGCGTGAGAGAGGAGCTTTAAAAAGCAGTTGTTTGTCGTTCAAGTCATCAGTCATCCTCACAATATTGGCCAATCTCTAGACAATACAGACATACATAGAGATTTCCCAGGTATGTCCTGCACATAGACATTTCAATTTGTGATTGGCCATCACGAATGGTTGCGTTTCTTAAGAAACAGTTCCATACTCCACCAGATTTGATATGCACACAACTAGACAGTGTTGCAGCTCAAGAGTGTTCATAGAGCACATGGGTTCATGGAGTCCCTGGGAGCATCTCCAAACTGTAATGCACACCAGTACAGTGATAGGACATGGCATCATAGTTCCCAGGGGCACAGATAATGTGCCATATTGACACATTCCACCCAAGGCAGCGGGACTGAGGAAGCCACTTGCACTGCCATTCCCTGATACCAGTTCATCCACAGCTCAGAATCCTCAAATAAACAAGAGGGCAGTAAAGTAATATGACAAAGTAATGGAACATGCCAATGGAAACTAGCTCTGAAATGCCAGTCTCTTTGAAAACGATAAACTTTTTGTGTTTGATTTGGTGGAATGTGTTGTGTTTTGAAGTTAATTTGATATACTTTGGTTTGGGTTTGTTTTTATGGACTGTTTTATTTGATAGGCTGTTACTTTTGTTATGGTATGGTTTATATTTAACTTGATAGACCGTGTTGGGTTTGGTTTGATAGACTGTATTTAATAGACCGTGTTTTATGTTTGATTTGTTTTTGTTTGTTTATTTTTTGTTGAACAGAATCAATCGACAGGGTTGGATTCTACATATCTTTGTTTTCAAACTGATGAACTCAAGAAAGAATGAACATGCATGAAGTTTAAAGTCAAGTTTCATTATTATAAACATTATGCCAATGCACAGAGCATCACTGCCTTGTGGTTTTCCGAAATTGCAATTTTCTCAGTTGGTATTTTTGCATCATAAAGTTTATTAGTGTTTTCTACAGAGACTGCAGGGAGAGCAATCACTCTGACTTTCCACTAAAACTACAGAGAAGGAAATACTGTGGTTAAAAATTTAGTATTTTACCCAGTGATGCAATCTGTCTGCCCCACTCTTTGTTTGTTGTCTGTGTATGAAAAGGTGTGGGAGGCTTATCAGTTTAATGATTGCTCATGCTTCCTAGCTGTATGAGTAAACATGTTTCCTCCAGACTGTCTGATTCTGTTGACTCTATTGGACTACATTAATCCATGCTATGTACTACTAAGATAATTAATCTTATGAGTGTCTCATGTCTGTTTTCAACAGACGAGCCGTCAAGCTCCAGTAATGACCATGATACCACACACATTCCTGCATCTGCCGTGATTTCCAGCACACCTATCATCACCACCATCCCACCCAGTCCAACTTCCCCTTCTCCCATAATACGCCGACAGCTGTCCCATGACCAGGGTGAGGAACATCTCTGCCAACACATACAATATCTCAGTAACATCAAAAATGTGCTTTTGTTTTTAACCATGAGTTCTCCCATATCTCCAACCTCCAAGATTCTTTACGACTCACGATTTTGGAATCAGATTCTGGAGCTAAAACGGAACGTTCCAGATCCTTCGATGAGGGCTTGGATATCTACAGAGAAGAGAGAGGGTAAGTTTTCAGTCAGGACATGAAGTCATAAGCCACCACAAGGTTGAAGAGTCAGTCTTCTTCTATTGCTGCTTCTCACACTATATGACCTCTCTCTGTTTACTGTCTGCACAGGCGGTCTATTAAACACACCCATGGATTCAAGGGCCTTAGAAAGGTGAGTGAGACTGCTGTAATAAAGATAATACATGACAAATTCTTATTAGTTCACACCTTAGATAAAGCTCTGTCCTGTTGGCATCTGATCTCCAGCTAACATTAAGTCTGACAATTCAATGATAATTTCGTGCTAATTCTTATTAAAATATGTTAATGATGCACCCTGACCTATGGAAGCCTGTTTCCGCCACTAAATAGAAAAAAAAAGCTAATTGCAACTTTTTATCTCACAATTCTGACTTTTTTCTCAGAATTGTGTCATATAAACTCGCAATTCTGACTTTTTTTTCTCAGAATTGTGAGATATAAACTCACAATTGCGAGTTATAAAGTCAGAATTGGCGAGATATAAAGTCAGAATTGCGGGATATAAACGCGCAATTGCGAGAAATAAAAGTCAGAATTGCGTGATGTAAACTGGCAATTCTGACTTTTTTTTCTCGCAGTTGCGAGTTTGTATCTTGCAATTCTTTTTTTCTCAGAATTTGAGATATAAACTCGCAATTGCGAGTTATCAAGTCCAGTTCTGAGGAGGAAAAAAAAGGCTGATATGTTTATATCTCACAATTCTGACTTTGTAACTCGCAATTGTGTCAGTCAGAATTGTGAGAGTCAGAATTGTGAGATAAAAAGTCCATACTTCCATACTGACCTATATGCAAATTCACAATAAAAAGATTTTTCTTTCTCTTTTTTTTGGCCAATGAATAGCACCTAAAATTATTATAGTGAGATGGAAAGAGAGTTTGTAACCAATCACTTCTATTCTTTTCTAAACTTTTAGCATTTATTGTGAAAAAATGTTATAATCTGACGTCTCGTCCAATTTTGACTACTTACTATTGACCACTATAGTGGTCTTTCAGTTACCAAACTGATGAAGTATCTCATAGGGTTTTCAAAGGATGAATCCTGGTTGATCAATGTTTGGTGTGTTTCAGGCTGTTGACAGATCCTCTGAGGACTCTGGCTCTAGGAGAGACTCTACTTCAGATGTCTTTACTGATGCCACAAAGGAAGGTCCACTTCATATCCGGCAGCTCAGCTCAGATAAGGGAAAGGTACAACACGACGAAACACCATAATTCACAAGATTTCTCTTGTTCTGGGTCCCAATACTGAATGAAAGTGTTTTCAGAGCATGCTGGTCTGTGATGCTGTAAGGAGTCCTTGTCATATTGCAAACATGTTGGAACGAGTCTTTGCACCTCTGAATGAATGAGAACAGCTGGCAGGCTTTCAGAAACATTTAATGTTGGCAAAGGTAGTGCCAGAGATCTTGTCTTATAAGGTCAAGGTCATATTTTATACCACTCAGATGAAGTAAAATGCATGTAAAATATGGGGTTACATTTAAACCATAAGACTGTAGATTATAGTGATTTTACCATGGTTAAGCATGTAAAATCATAGCAGCTGCTATAAGTTATTAATTTTATCAACTTGTATATTCTGTATTTGCTATTTTAACTCTTAATTCTGTTGTCTTTTCTACAGCGTGTTGGCAGTAGCATGCGGTCATGGAAGCAGATCTACGCTGTGCTTCGTGGCCACTGCCTTTATCTGTACAAGGACAAGAGGGACGGACAAACTACCGCCAACTCACAGATCGAAGAAGAGCCTCTGCCAATCTGCATCAAAGCCTGTCTGATTGACATCTCCTACAGCGACACAAAGCGGAAGAATGTCCTTCGGCTGACAACATCAGACTGTGAATACCTGTTCCAGGCGGAAGACCGTGAGGAAATGCTGTCCTGGATCCGAGTCATTCAAGAGAACAGCAACTTGGATGAAGAGGTGAATGATCTGTAATCATAACACATTTTTTCATCCAAATAAAATTTCAGTTCATACAAATAAAGAAGTTTACCTGACATTAAGGTGGTGACTTTAGAATTCATACTTCAGTGTCCCTCACTATCCCAATTATGTGAAGACTGACTTGGATGCTTGGAAGTTGGTTGTTGGAGCCAAGCCCTGGTGGTTAGCGCTCATGATCCAACACGTTGAGCTGTGGTGCTCATGCAGGTTATACAGTTTTGCATCCAGATCTCTTCTCATTAACCCCTATTCTCCCCATAAAGTCACCTGCATGTCTTCTATATACATGCCTTCTCTATTCTCACACACCAGACGGGAGATGTCATGCTTTGGCTGGCACAACTCACAGATATCACACTACAGAAATGTCTGTACTTGTGTGCTAAAGTTCAAGGTGACAGGCCTAAATATTGAAATCTAATCACTATTTATTTCATTTCAAGAACGAATGAAGTTTTTTTTTTTTTCTTTTTCCAGTAAAATAATATCTTTCTTATGTACCTCATAAACCATACATATGCTTTGCAAGAAAGAGTTGGATAATAAAAAAAAAAATATTTTGGGGGAAAAAAACTAACAAAGTGGCACTGATGAATTTGAAGTTGATGATGCTATTTCTACATAGACTTTATTCAAGTGATGCTGCCAGTGTGTACAAATTTCAAAGTTGGCAAAAAGCTAAAAACAAAATTAAAAGTAAATAATGGTATAAAATAATGGAAAATATTAAACTACCATCAGACTCTTTGGCAACCAGACATTTTTCACTTAAGACAACCAATCGTATCCTCATTGAAGCTTTTTGAGTATTGTACACTCTCACTTAGAATAAAACTGAGCATTATCTAAATCCTTAATTACCTTTGAATGCTAAGGCATGTGTCCTAGTATCAGACTTTTCAGACTATATAAACATTCAGTTTCATTTTTTTTTTAAAGCTGCTTTGAAACCGTGTGAATTGTGACAAGTGCTATACAAATAAATTTGACTTAACTTTGACTCAGCCAGTACCATGGGTTATATGGTGGAACAGTCTGTTTGTCCGACCAATGGCAGATGGGAAACTTGTTTTTAAAAATAACACAAATCGTCATTTTTGCAGTTTTGTTTAGTGACGTGCGTAGTAGTGCAGAAACCACACTTCATGTTTGAATTATGGGGTAAGTCTATCCAGGTCCAGTGCCTGATATAGATATGGTGGATGTTTTAGACTTCCTCGTGAATCATGGAAAAAGACTCTATTTAAAGAACCTTCTTACAATAGATGAACATAACCTAGGGCTTTTTTGAAAATAAATAGTAACTCTTCAGGAAAACCATTGCATCTTCTTTATAGCACATCTTCTTACAGCACTGGGTTATCCACAAGTCCTCTGGTGTGTTTGGGGATTACACTCTTATATTTCATCCACTCGTCTGACACCAGCTTTTGTCTGCTTTCTCTGTTTCCTTCTTCCTTTTGTAGAATGCAACTTTAACTAGCACAGACCTCATCAACCGGAAAATAAAGGAGTACAACACTCTAATGAGGTAAGCAAGAATCAGGGAAGGGTTCCCATCAATTTTTGTAGTCTTCTTCCTTTTCTACACCTTGACCTGGTTTCTGTGTGTTGTAGTCCACCCAGCAGTAAGACAGAACCCTCACCCAGGGCATCCCGTCAGTCCCTTAGCATCAGGCAGACGTTACTGGGCAGTAAAGGAGAGAATAAAGCCACAAGCCCTCATTCACCAAACAAGGACCACGACAGGAAAGCCATGCAGAAAGGTAACAGCATCAAAGGCACTTACTCTTTGTATTTTATTTAGTATTTTTAAGTACCAATAAATGTACCCAGTGCTTGTGTATAAGTATTTTTTGTGCTTAGAATATTTTGCTTAGCAACATGCTTACATCAAACTCTTCTGTAATCAGCTGTAAGTGAGTCACAAGTCATTTCATTAGAGCTGTTGATTGCAAATTTATGAGTTTCCGTTTGGGTAGGGTGCTCCCTTAGAAGATATATAGCTCACTAGGTTTAAGACTAGTGTCTCTATGACAAATTCTTATTATGGTTGTCTGTAAATAGATGAAACCAGTCCACCAAAAGATAAGGGCACATGGAGGAAGGGCATCCCTGGACTGATGAGAAAGTCATTTGAGAAGAAATCGTCTCATGGAATCACATTTGGAGTAAGACTAGATGACTGTCCTCCAGCTCAGACCAACAGAGTAAGACCACAAATAACGTACTTTATCTCACTGTTGCACTTGACATTGTTGATTTCAGTGACAATCTAAAGCTGTCCCTTGTGAAAATGAAGTACACTTTAGTGTGTGTTTAAAAAGAGTACTTATTACTGAAATAATATAATTTAAAAGAATATACTTAAGTGCTAACTGAATATGTTGTTGGACACTGTAATTGCAATTAATTGTAATTAAATGAATATACATCATAGTTTAACTTTAAAATAAATACATTTATCTTAACTTTAGAGTGCTTTGTTCCCATTTACTGTAAATACAACCTAAGGACATCTTTATATGTAATTTGGTTACACTTTGTTTTAAGGTGTCATTGTTACAGTGTAATTATACATTGAATACTGAGTAATATTAATTAACTACATGTACTTACTATGTGGTTAGGATTAGGATTAGAGTTTACCTGTAATTTTATAACTCTATTGTCTTTGAAATATGGTTTAAGTGTACTGCTGAAAATACTGACAAGCATTCTTGTTAACCTACTATATATATATATATATATATATATATATATATATATATATATGGATGACAATAGTCATCTATGTTTAAGAATGCTACAGGTGTACATTAAGTCCAATTAAACACACTTTTTCACAATGGAGTGAGTTCTACAGTAGTGATATTTTTAGCTGTGGGTGTTTAATAATGTTTAAAGAGTATTTGTTTAGTTTGTGGGATGAATGTAATTGTAGTGGAACCTGTTACGTTTTTCATACTGCTGATTTTGGAGTCATATTTGTCTAAGTAACACACATTCAAATAGTGTGAAGTCTTAGAGGTTTAGATTGGCTTGCAGGCATGTGACTGTTCTTTGTGTGTTTTAGTTTGTTCCTCTGATAGTTGAAGTGTGCTGTAAGCTGGTGGAAGAACGAGGACTGGAATACACTGGCATTTACAGAGTGCCAGGAAATAATTCCGCCATCTCTATCATGCAGGAAGAGCTCAATAACAAGGGCATGGGCGACATCGATATTGAGGATGATGTGAGTTTATAGTTCAGGTGTCCGTAACATTTTCTTTGCTTCTTCCTTGAGGCCCTTTTTTTTCTTTTTTTTAATACATTCTCTATTACCCACAGAAATGGAAGGACTTGAACGTGATCAGCAGTTTACTAAAATCCTTCTTCAGGAAACTTCCTGAACCCCTCTTCACTAACGGTAAAAGTCATTGTTGGAATTCCCTTGCTTGAGGCTCTTTATGACTCATATTTTATTTATATATCTTGTTTGCTCAACATTAATTGTGTAGTTTGCCATCTAGTGGCTGTGAGTGATAAAGACATGCAATGTCAACATAGGACAGTTAAAGTAATTTTCCTTCATGATCTGGCCTCTGTAGAGAAATATGCAGACTTTATAGATGCCAACAGAATAGAGGATCCTGTAGAGAGACTCAAAGTGCTCAAAAGACTGGTAAGAATCTATTTACCTAATTACCATTTGTTTACAGTGGTAATAATTTCACTATTTGTTATGGCAACCCTAAATAAGCCTCTCATTTTTCAGCTTCACGAGTTGCCTGATCACCATTACGAAACACTGAAGTTCCTCTCGGCACATCTCAAAACTGTGGCTGAAAACTCGGAAAAGAACAAGGTGAAATATTCTGGTAGTCCACAGGGATGTACACACAGAATGTGCACTTCCGTTCAAAAACAACAAGATGACGTGCAACAGAAATGGAACAGAACACATAATACAAGGCTCTCGAGACATGTTTTTCAAGCTTTTTTCCAGATTTTCAGTGATCCAGATATTTATTTTCAAGGAAACAGTTCAAGGAAACATTTTTAAGGAAAAACATGAAATGAAGTTTGCAACTAATTTTGTGACATTCAAAAATTGATTGCATGGCCATATGTAGTTGGAGGGGAGGGCTTTGTGATGTTAACCATAAGGAAAGTAGTGTTTATAGGCAGAGAAAGTTACTGTATAATAATGTGCACTGATGATTTTTACAGAAGAAGAGCATGAATGAAGAAAGTAAACAAAACAGCAATGTGCGATGCATTGGTCATAAACCCTGACATTCAAAAAATATATCCTGTGTGTACACTCACTTTGTGTTTTTTGTATATAAAAGGGAGAAATGTCTCATCTTTCTCATTTGTTATTGTGTCAGATGGAGCCACGGAATCTGGCTATTGTGTTTGGCCCAACACTGGTGAGAACATCTGAAGACAATATGACTCACATGGTGACACACATGCCAGACCAGTACAAGATTGTAGAAACACTCATTCAGCATGTGAGTTTTTTAATTTTCTCATGTAAAACAAAAACACCCCTTTCAGATGTGTCAGATATTTGAGCATTGGTGAAATAATTCTGAATGCAGTCTGGTGCTCTCTTGCAGAATGACTGGTTCTTCACTGAGGAGGGTGACAAGGAGCCTACGGTGGGTATTAGTACAGCTGCTTTCGTCAATCTTTTGTTTATTTCGTTCCTATTTAGATGTGTTTGCTAAGGTAGGCATCAGGGATTTGAACACACCCCTAACCCTAATTAACCCTTAGTGTATCTCATCCATAACTGTGGATGTGCTCTTTTGAGTAAGTAACAAGCTAGCAACCACCCAGAACTCCTACACAAAAAATCACCTTTAGCATTGTGGAGGCAAATTTTTGCATGAGCAAGAACCACTAAAAATCTTTTTTTCATTACTTTGAGTCACTGCAACTTCATTGAATTGTTTTTCTGTATGTCTGATCAGACTATGGTCCAGGAGGAGAGTGCTGTGGAGTCTCAGCCTGTTCCTAATATTGACCACCTGCTGACCAACATCGGCCGGACGGGCACCTCTCCAGGGGAAGTGTCAGGTAACATGTGCCCTTGGTTGGACCCTTTCTGACACGGGTTCACCTTTTACACCCTTCTGTAAAGTATGACTATATCTAAGAGCACACATTGTGATGTAAGCTAAAACAAAAACTATAATAATATGTTTAAACATTTTATTTTAATATTGATTAAAAATGCTTTGCTTTGCTTTGCTTTGCTGAGAACAGAAGCAGCTTCTCCCAACTTGGAATTCTTTTATTTTTTTATTCTTTTTTTAACAATAACTGTGCTATGGCTTAATTACAAAGCCTGTGTGAGTTTGTGAGGCAAGATGTTAGACATTTTTGTCTACAGAAGCTTGCTTGGTGCCACATTGAATTTTAAATATTTTTGGGATTTTTACTGTCCATCCTGTAGCTGATTTAATTTCAATTATGTAAATTTTGGTAACTGTCTTTATCCCATTTCTGTTTTTCTCATTTGTCATGTTTGTGTGAATCTCATAAAACATGTGTAAGACATGGCCAGGTCATATTTCACCCAAAAAATTTTGCAAAAGAAAAATTAAGGCTATTTTTAACATTAAGATTTTTTTTTTTTTTTCAAGACAATTATTGCAAAAAAAGAATATTAATAAAGATGTTTGGTAACACTTTAGAATATGAAACACATATTCACATATAATAAAGTCCTAATTTGCTGCTTATTAATCGTAAGGTAGTTGTTAAGTTTAGGTACAGGGTGGATTAAGGGATCTAAAATATGCTCATGCAGAATAAGGCATTAATATGTGCTTTATAAGTACTAATAAACAGCCAGTATGCTAGTAATATGCATGCTATTAAGCAACTAGTTAATAGTGAGAATTGGTTCTTAAAATAAAGTGTTACCAGATGTTTTATGAGAATCAACAATAAGAAGAATGGGAGAGAATAATGAGATTATACAAAAAAAAACAAAAAAAAAAAAAACGTAATTTAAACATACTGTAATGAAAATTTTAATTGTAATTGTTATGAAATTATATTATAATGCAAAGGAACTTAATGGTGTCTGGAATAGGCTTTATTTACTCTATGCAAATTACAATTTCAAATTTCTTCCATTTGATTTTGAGGTGAAATACAACCGTTTCTGTGAGATTCACCCATTTAGTGTGTCTCTTTCTCTACGCATTTAAACTCCACTGGGTCGTCTCTGTAATTCTGCCAACCGCAGCACTAACACGTCATGTTCTTTCTCTGAGAGAGAACAAACAAACAGCTAAAGCCAAACCGCAGAACACATTTGCCAATCTCTGATCCCTCTGTCCCTAGTGCCCCTCTGTCGCGTGTCCTAAAGGCTTTCCCAGCATTCACACATACTGATCTTGACACAGGACAAGTGGGCGGAGTCTATCACACCTTGATGTCACTGATGGACTCAGTAGTGTCCGTGATGGGCAGCTGGAACTGTAGGAAGAGAGAGGACTGTTGCCCGCAGTGTAGCTGCCTAGTCTGCAGACACCCTCGCATTTTATGACGTGGGCGACTGAGAAAAGAGAACAAAAAAGTGCAAAGGGAAAGCGCAGCAGAAGTGTTGGGTTCTGTGGGGTATGGTTTGTGAGTTTACCTGGCGTAGAGCAGTGCTGCTGTCTCAAAGGCTCTTCGCCGTCTCTCGCCCCTCTCTCTCTCTCTGAACGCTGGCCAAACGGAGAGACAGCATGGTAATGCTACTCGGCTCGACTGAATATCACTCGGTCATACCATTTGTCACCACCAAGGGGTGTGCAGGGGGGCTCGGCTCGACACGGAAGAAATAAGCCTCCACAATTTGTAGTCTTTGCCATGGAAAATGAAATGGGAGCAAAGATAGCAGTGTATTGGTTCTTTAACTTTTCCTTGCTGCCATTCTGTCTTCCCATAGTGTCATCTTTTCTGCGTAGCTAGCCCCTCTCTGACCCCTGTCACTTCTGACCTTGGTTCATGCCTTGAGTGTCTCGTCTTCATTGTGGTCATGACAGCACACATCAGACCAGCCTCAGCACTATCATTAAACATCCATTTCTGAATTACATACATTGTACTTGAGTGAAAAGGGCTGTAGAGTTAATTGTTGAAATGTAAAATTTACAATTACCATTAGAACACACTAAATTCACTTAAACTCAAAACAAGTTGATCTGTATGGACATCTGTGACATGCAGAAAAAATTTTGTTTTTAAAAATGTACAGTAATGCACTTTAATGCAGTCTTCAGAAGTATTTAAATGTATGTGAAACTTGTATTTTAGTTGAAGCCCTTATTAATTCTACTTTACAAAAATGTTATTTGAGTTGTTAAGCTGTCTACATGGTCGTATTATTAGTGGAGCTGCTGTTATATACAGATACATTTTTGGTTATGTATAAAGTCACAATACTTTTTCATTGAAGTCTATTTGAAGTATATTTAAGTGTATATTTTAATGTTAATGTTTTCTGAGTTAAATTATTTTCTGTTGCATTTGACAGAATGTCACAGATGGGTTTAAATTGTACTGAACCCAGTATTGTGCTGATTACTTAAAATTCTATTTATATTCAACATAAAATGTATAGAGAATTAAATTTCTCTAGTTTTTTCTTATAATCATAGGTTCTGTATATCTGCTTCTTAGTATGTCAGAGTCAGATGGTTATCGATATTCCATATAGGTCAATAACATAAATGTCACTTAGTGACGTCACATCAGTCGATAACACTGGAGGCAAGACCCACATCTTTTTGTGTACTCTGTGGTCCATGCATCCTATTAGTTGGAGTTATTCCTTCATAAAAAAGTTCAAGTCCAGCTGATCTCTTTTGCAACCACAAAAATTCCTTTTGTACCAGATTCATGTTACCATATTTTCTGTGTTTGCTGGATGGTCTTACACGTGAACGATTGCTCCCTACTGGTGAATATGTATCTGAGCATTATAGTAAAACAGCGCTCACTTGTTTGTTTGCATGCACGCCTGCTTTTGATCCATATTCCTTGTCATTCCTATCTCTCGTTTGCCATGCTCTCGTCGTCATGCACACCCTTTCTTCATGCATATGTTTTTCTGCTTATCACCTTCTCTCTGTATATCAGTTTGTTTGCGATCAGTAGAAGGACATGTGCAAGCCACTAACCATGTATCCTTTTTCTTTACTCCACAGATTCACCAACCAGTGACTCTGCTAAATCTAAGGTGAGTTTGACTCTTGGACCGTGGCCACTTCTCTGATAGGGCAGGTATAGTGGGTGAGTGTAGCTGACACGCTGGCTGACATGCTCCACCACTCCCAAAGCAGCACCTGAGAGCCAGTTGCCATCTTGAAGAGACTGGACAGATGGATCAGAGGCCATCATGTCATGCTTTGAACATGCACTGCATTCAGTGTAAAAGGGATGTGAGATGTTGCTAGATGGTTCACTGACCATTTATGACTAGGGGTGGGAATCAAGAACCATTTTTTTTTTTTTTTTAGAAAATACTGAGCTGTTCGGCTCAGTTAACATTTCTTGAATGTCCAACGTATAACTTGGTTCTAATGTTTTAGTGAATCAGCCTCTCAAACTCAGTCTAAAACAGCACATTCACTGTCAGTTACTGAATTAATATCTGACATTCACTCAATTAAGTCATCACTTTGTCAACCAAGAACCATTACTCTGTTAGGTTGGTTGATATGAAGATAAACGCTGGAAATAAAGTTGTTGTAATAAACTTAAAATAAGTTAAAATCTCTTGGAAAAAGAGATCTTATGTAGATAGACTCTTCCTCTAACTCTCAAAATACTAGAATAACTATTAAATGGATTAAGATTCCCATCCCTTTCTCTGTCATCTGGCTCCAGCTTTGTTTCCAAATGCAACCCATGCAGCTTTTTCCATGTGCCAGTGCTGTTGGTGTTGCGGGTGCTGCTTGTGCTATGTGGCTGTTCTGAAAAAGAGGCCTCATTTGGAGCTCTCTGACTGTCTCTAATGTTTCTTTCTATGTTCAGTCCTGTCAGAGAAGCAGGTGGAGTACTCTGGGTTAGCCACCTACAAGGGCAGCGGTTGGGCTTTTTATTCCATGTTTTCTTGCTAGGCCTTTGTGCTCTATGGCTCCTTGGTTTACAAAGTTGTTTTCTTTTCCCTGTGACTGAGTCTGTCACTCTTGCTTACTCTTTCTGTCCAGGGCTCCTGGGGATCAGGGAAGGACCACTGCAGCCGCGAGTTCCTTCAGCCACGAGTCTCCTCCATTTTTGCTGTGGCCAACCGCAAACGAAAGAAGCACAAGGAGAAGCTGCAACCCAGCAGCTCTGATGATGACCTTGATACCTTCTTCACCAAGAAAGATAACCTAACTCAAGAGCAGAACTGCCAAAGCCAGGAGGAGGTGGCAGGCAGGTCCAGTCCATGCGGAAAATCACTTGTTGGAGAGAAGAAGAATGGCATAAGTGCAGAGTCCAGCCTGAAGAACAAGAAGGAGCACAGAAACTCTTTCTTTATGAGAGACAAACCCTCTTCAGCTCTTTCCCCCTCGCCCAAGCTCTCATGTTCACGTGGTTTCAACCGTCGCACCTCTTGTCCTCCCAGATCCACCCTCTCAGATCCTTCCTCACAATTAGATGAGACCACCTCAGACTTGGGTACCATGAGCTCTGGAGCCTCCGTACCCAGAACTAGGCCTCGGAAATGGGGCACAACATCACCCGCCCCTGAGCAACTACCCGCTCCTGGGGGGGCTTCGCTAATTGCAGAGGTGAGCTCTATTACATCGGACTACTCAACCACTTCCTCTACCACCTTTCTGACTGGAGTGGAATCCATCACATTAAGTCCAGAGGTGCAGTCTGTGGCAGAAAGCCGAGGAGGAGACGAGGCAGATGACGAGCGCAGTGAGCTCATTAGTGAGGGACGGCCGATGGAAACCGACAGTGAGAGTGACTTCCCAATGTTTAGCCCTGGTATTGCTGGACTAGACATACCATCGACAGAAGATGGTGGCAACAGCACACCCAAACTAGCTTGCCGCTTGCTGCCCTCCCATAAGCTGATAGAATGCGACTCTCTGTCCAGGAAGCGATCCCTTCGACAAAAGACAGACAGCGATTCATCTGTGGAGGCAGGGGCTGGTGGTGGCAATCAAGGAGTCAGCAAGAATGAATCAAATAGACTGTCTCAAGTTCTGGAAGTGATGAAGAGAGGCCGTTCCACCGGCAGCCTTAGTGCCTCATTGCGTACAGAATCGGGCCGTGTTGAGCCAGCGTGGCATCTTAAAATCACAGAGAGACTCAAGTCCCGTCTACGCGCTTCTGCCGATGACATGTTCGGTGTTGGCACGCAAAAGACTCGCTCTACCGAAACACGTGGAAAGAAAAAGGGCATCCGCCGACGGCATACTATGGGTGGCCAGCGGGATTTTGCTGAACTAGATGCCATTCATGACTGGAGGGAACAGGGCGGGGTGGACCAAGGTGCCGAACTGTCTTCTGTAGAGCGCCTCAAACCCAAGTGCGACTCTCAGGACGTGTCTATCCGGGACTGGATTGCTCGTGAGCATCGTCGAACTGAGGGCTCCCAGGCCAGTCTAGAGTTGAAAGGTCAAGATGGGATAGAGACAGCAGAAATGGAAGAGACCCAAGCAGGGAGCGCTGAGCGACTGACTCCCTCTGCTTCTCCATGTCTCCAGCCCAGCTCTGAACAAGTAAACGGAGGCGCGTCAAAAGGCAAATCCAAAAACAGTCTGAATTCTGGAGCTGATGCTCATCCACAAAAATTGTCAGGAGCCCAAGTGGTACGCTCACGATTCTACCAATATCTTTAAAAGAAAAGAATAATCTGCATGTGTGTAAGAGTGTCGTGTGTGTAAAGGCCTTTTCAAACCAAAGTGAATGTTTGGTGTAAAAAATTCTATGCATTTTCACATTTCAACAGACACAAACTGGTAATGCATCTGTTTAGACCAGGGCTGGGCAACTTTGGTCATGGAGGGCCACTGTACTGTGGAGTTTAGCTCCAACCCTAATCAAACATACCTGCCTGAAGCTTTCTAGTGATCTTGAACAAAGACACTGGAAGGCAAGCCTGCAACCTTTAGCCAAAAAAGCGTAACGGCTAACGCTAACGCTATGACTTTGTCAATGGAGAAGAGGCTTCACTACGCTGAATAAACAGCTTTTTTGAGGAAACAGTTCATCACTTAATGAATCGACAATGAATCTTCAACACATTTTACACTAAACAATAGTTTTTGATTTAACTATTTTTAGAGTTTACCACAAAAAAATGTATTTTTATAAGAGAAGTCACAGACTTTTTGCGACAGATGGGATGCAGCTTATGACAATTCCCATTCATTCCTATAGTATCCGTCGTAAACGACGATTGAGTGTCGCACAACTCTGACTGAAATTCAGTGACGTCAAGGCTGTAATGTCATTGGTTATCAAGGCACACGTGTCCCAAGTTGACTGTTACGCTTTCTCCAATAGTAAGTAATACAGACCCTCTCATCTCCCAATAGTAAGACAACCTCTGTCTTGAAGACACTGATTAGCTGGTTCAGGTGTTTTTGATTAGGGTTGGAGCTAAACTCTGCAGGACAGTGGTCCTCCAGGACCAAAGTTGCCCAGCCTAGGTTATGCAATAAATCTCTTTTCCATCACACTGTGAATAAACCTGGCCAACAAATAAAATTTGAGCTTTTTGTGACATGCCTATATCCGCTGCAGTTACATAAAGTGACTTGGTGGCACTCTCTAACAGACAATTATTTTACTAAATGGCAGTGAATGGGATGAACAGGGTGCCCGGGGAATTTCTGATTTTCTATAAGCACCTGTCAGAGAGTGAATTTGCATCTTCATTCAGTTTGTATGTATTGGTCTGAAAAGACAAATTGAATGAAAATCAGGATGAATTTTTGTGCCAAACGTATGTTGGTGTGAACAGGCCTTAAATTGAATGAATGTCCTTAGGGTTACTCCATCTTTATTTTCCATCCCCATGTCCTTTTTTTAAACAAAGTATATATAAACATGAATATATAAATATAAATTGTATATATCTATATGTATAGGCTTATAAAAAAGTAACTGGAGTAATTTGAACAATTTTGAGTTATCTGACTCATTATTTTTGGATCAGTACTGGAGCTGTTTTCTTGAAAGCTAGTAATATATGCATGACGGTGAAGTGGCCTGATATTCAGAGGCTGTACAATACCAATGTTTACCGACTGCCTCTGCTGCTGCGACAGCACAATTTTTCTGACTTGGACAGACATGCATTTGCAAAACTGTTACTGAAGGATACTAATATCAAAGGAAAAGAAAAGGCATCTCGTCCAAGGTTAGGACAAAAAAAGAAAAGAAAACTCCTAATGTTACTCATATGAAGAATGTAATATGCTTGCTGTTTTATTGACTAACATGTAAACTGCTTGTTGCAGTTTTCATTAGTGAAAAAATGTAAATATCTGTACTTGAAGTATTTTTTTTTGTTTTTGTTTAATTTTTTTTTTTTTTTTTTTTATTATTATTATTATTATTATTATTATTATTTTGAAGGTTAGCCTTGATATGGGCTGTTTTCTGAGCTGTGCGCTGTGGAAATCCCTTTTACAGTGCATCATAACAGCCAGACATAAAGGTGGAAGAAGAATGAAATCTTTTTATATTTCTACAGGATTGTGAAAGTAAGTGCTAAAGTGAAAGCACCAGAGCCTGAATATCTGTAGCAGTACCAGGCTTACTGGTATTGTCATGTTGAACCATTTTAATGCAAAGTACAAACTAACAGCAAATAAGTCATAAAATCACAAGGAATTTAGCTTCCTTACAAAAAAAAGTGCCTCTCAACTGGTTCTGGTGACAGGAAAGGTGCCATTTCTTAATTTTTTTGTTTGTTAATATGGAATATGTATTGTGAATGAATGACTGAATTTTATCAGAATAAAAAAATAAGAAAGAAAAAAGAAAAATAAATTTTTATACAAAACGATGCAAAAGCAGTCCCAGAGCTTCCACTGCTTCATCAGTCATAGTCTTAAGTCATCTCGTGCTTTGCCACTGGATTCGTCTTTACCCTGGTCTTTTATTGAGGCAATAACTGAAATGTGTATATTTTTTGTGTATGTTACCTTTGTCAAAAAGTCACGTATTTTGTCCGAGCTGACCAGTAGCCAGCATGTGATTCCTCGGGAGAGTATGCATGACATCATACTTTTGTGTCCGGATTTCATCTTACCTCTGAATCCTCATATGTGTGAATCCCAACTGCAAAGAAAAGAAAAGAAAAGAAAAGAAAAGAAAAGAAAAGGAAAGAAAAGAAAAATTGACACTGGAAATAAATGATCTTTGTCAGCTTCTTCTCATTGTCGTTGGTAATCTAGAGTCAGTTTGCACACAGGTACTCTTTACTATTTATTATTTCCCCCAACAGTATCTGTTTCAATTTCACTTTTTAATTTTAGTTTTGCAAAGACATTCACAAGTGTGTAAAATTAAACTAATTTCAGCATTTAGCCTTAAGATCAAACGATTTATGCCATCATTAGATCATTTATATCATGAGAGACAAATTTAGGAAAGTCCAAACCTTTGACTGGTAGGGTAAATGCTTGTTTAATTTTTAATTAAATATATAAATATTCAATGTTGTTCATGTTCTGAACAGTAGAGGGCATTGTGCAATCATAAGTGCCTCAATACAAGGAATTTGTTTTTGCATCTGAGCAAAATGGCCTATAGGTAGAGCAGTACAAATGGTTGTTGTTGTTGTTGTTGTTATTATTATTATTATTATTATTATTATTTGGTGGTGGTGTTGTTGTTTTAGTCATCAAATTTAAGTGGACATCTGACTGGGTTAAGTCCAAAAACACCTATCAAGGTGGTTATTATATAACAATGTGTAGACTCTGGTTACCAGTAAATGCTTATGCTGGCAGATTTATTTATTTATTTATTTTTTTTTTTTTTTTTTTTTTCTTGAATCCCAGTTTAAGAAACTTGAAGCATGAAGGGTAGACACTTGAATCTGATGAACTTCCTGGACCTGATGGTGCCAGTAAAAGGAAGTACTGTAACGCCAAAGTGCAACTTTTTTTCCTTATTGACATTCAGGCAATTCTAACAAAATAAAATAGTTTTGAGTGCATTTTTTTTTTTCAGCTGCCTGGGCAACAGAAGTATTTTTCCAATTCATTTTGTGCATAGTCATTTCAAAACATTATTTAATAAAGAACAATCTTGCACCATAAAATATTGACAATTAAATATTTTTTTTGTTTGTTTTGTTTTGTTTGTAAAATTTTATTTTAATTCTCACTATTAACTAGCTATTCACATGCATATTACTAGCATACTGGCTGTTTATTAGTACTTACAAAGCACATATTAATGTCTTATTTTGCATGACAATATTTTTAGATCCCTTAATCCACCCCGTACCTACATTTAACAACTACTTTGCTAACTATTAATAGACAGCAAATTAGGAGATTATTGAGGCAAAAGTCATAGTTAATAGTTTGTTAATAGTGAGAAATAGTACTTTTAGCTACTGTTCACGATGGTTTGATTTATATAGCACTACTAAAAGACCATGTGGGTTAACCACAGTGCTTTACATAAAAAGCAAAAAAAAAATTAAAAAAAATAATAATAATAAAAAAAAAAACACATTTACAACATACTGTAAAGTTTAACTGCCAACAGATTCTTAAACATTAACAGAGATTTAGCAGACCTAATATGTAAAGGCAGCTCATTCCACAGTCTCGGCCTCATTACTGCAAAAACTTGATCGCCCTTTTTGATGACGTTTTGTCCACACACTACCAGAAGTTTAATATATTCTGAACGCAAGACTCTAGGGGGATTGTAAGGTACAAAGCTGCCTGATTATTTAAAGATTTGTATACAAAAATCAAGATCTTATATTTGACTCTAAGATAGGCAGCCAGCGCTGATTTGCTAGTACTGGGGAAATGGAATCATATTTCTTTACTCTCTTTAAAAGCGGATGTGGCGGAAATGCCATCATACAGCGAGTTACAAAATATTAAGACGTGATAAGACTAATGTGTGAATAACTCTGTCAAAATCAGCATTTAATTATTTTTTTTTTTTTTCCCTTTTTAATTTACTGTCGCTTAGGCAAATCTGACATCCTTAAACTTGGCTAAATTATTGGTTTTATTGTCTTTTAAATATGCTTTCTTGTCAGAAAGGCTATCATTATCTTTAATGCTCTAAGTCTTCTTCATCCTATTTTAATTTGCTTGTAATTATCTAGGTAGCTTGTCACAATTGTGTTTGCCATTTGTATGGTAATAGTGACTTGTTACCATTATTTGGTAAGTTTACTGGGTAGTCTAGCACTTGCCAAACTTGACTTATTGAATATGAAGTTGACAGCACATTGATCATAATGGCATATCTAAAAGCATACCTATTATCATCATTTACCGACCTTGTAGCTTATGGTACAGTGGGTTGTTCAGGAAAATGCACTCTGTTTCTTTAAAATATAATATTTTTAAGAAATGTCTGGTGGCATTCAGATTATACTATGCATGCAGAAATAAGTAATAATTTATTTTGCTCTGTAGAGATTTTGAATGCAGTTTACCGTGATATTAATCCTGCGCTGTTAACAAAAAGTAATCAAATCAACAGTCATAAAGGTCATGCCCAAATTTTATGATTTATTATTCCAATTAAATGTTTAGATGAGTCTTGATCCAGCATTTATAGCTTGAAGGGTATGCAGTGACTTCATGGGATTCCTAGACCTACTTGTACCAGCAAGAGGAAGTAAAACCAACAAATAATGTTTAACACAAATGTTCAAAGTATAACTATGCAAAAAAAAAAAAAAAAATTAAATAAATAAATAAATAAATAATAATAATAATAATAATAATAATAATAATGGCATCACTTATTTAACTGCATGTCGTTCCAAACCTGTGATTTTCATATATATATATATATATATATATATATATATATATATATATAAAACATAATAAATGAACATCTGCCTTTCCTGCTGAATAAATGAGATATAATGAACGAACCAGCTTCGACTCAATGGGGACAGGAACAGAAATGAATCCACGCGTAGAGATATTAATTCCATTTGCTAGCTCAGCAATTGTACGCCTAGAGGAAAAGGGCTTTCGTAGATCTCCAGGACTGCTTATTACAGCAATAATATCTTTTAAAATATCTCCACATTCATATTTTTAAACAAGAGGGAGTCTGGGTGCCCTTGTTAGTCTTAGACAAATATAGCAGAATATATATTCAGCAATTTAACCAGTTATTTTCTTAGAATGTGTCCTGACTGGGTGTTTAAGGACACTGCAGGTTTAGCATGGTAAGTACAAGGTAGCAGTGCAGGGAACTTTTGCTATGTTGGCATGAATAATTAAATGCTGCATGACATTGTGAGGCTTTCCTTGTATATTAGGCGTGCATGGGAATGCAAAAAAGTTCTGTGTGTTTGTTTGTAAAGGTCTGCAAGTCATAATATGTGTGTGTGTGTGTGTGTGTGTGTGTGTGTGTAAGGAGGAGTGTAGTGTAGGGAAATGGCTGGATGAACAGGGATAATTGCAGGTGCCAGTCTGTCTCCTGCTCTTTAATGTAGACCTGTGGGATTAAAGTAGAAACTGCAGAAGAGAAGACTGGACTTGACACGGCTGCCAATAATTTGTTATTGTTATTAGGGACTATAAATTAGAGCTAAAGGGAAAAATGAAGCTAAAGGGAAAAGTGTAAGCTAAAGTTTACACAAAAATGAAAACTGTGTCATAATTTACTCATCTTTATGCAATTTCTTTCAAGGAACATAAAATGAGTTTTCTTTCTTTCTTTCTTTCTTTCTTTCTTTCTTTTTCTTTCTTTATTTATTTCTTTGTTTGCCAAAATAGCGCTATATATCAACTATTATATAACGACTAATGACTCACTGCCATTCATTCATTGTTGTATGGTGATAGTCGATATATAATAGTTGATATATAGCGCAATTTCGGCAAACAAAAAAATAAAGAAAGAAAGAAAGAAAGAAAGAAAGAAAAAGAAAACTCTGTCTTTTACTAAACAATTGCACTGATAAATACCCCCTCAAAATAGCATCCTTCCATTTCCCTTTGATGAAGAGTCCATTTCTCACATCACATCTGGGAAATCACTGACCCTGAGCGGGTTGTGTGTGAAATATGATATGAGACTATTCTCTGAGGGCCCATATGGGCCTGGACTGACAGCTGAGTGGCAGGGGCCTGGAGGGCTCAAAACTACAGCCTGTTAAAGGCTGGAACAGCACTCTTCACTAGCCGTCACAGCTGCACTCAACCATGCAGGGAGAAAAAAAACAAAAAACAAATCTTGGAATGGATCTGAAGAATGAGTATTTCATGAGAAAGTAACAGAGGCAGAAAGTTTTGTCTTCAAATTGCAAAATTTCCTAGTGAGGTGAAATGGATGTTCAGAAAATTCAGCACAGTTGTGTGTGATCCAAATATTATTTTTTCACTCACATGTGATGTATTTTGGAGTGTGAACAACAGAAATCACAGAAATAGTTCACTCAAAAATGAAATTTTGCTCACCTCAGGCCAGCCAAGATGTAGGTGAGTTTGTTTCTTCTTCTTGTTTCTTCATCTTCAGCTGTGTTTCTGAGTTTATTAAACATCATTATCTTATTACTGGCATTGGAAATATCCAAAGTCTGGATTACAAAACAAAACAAAACAAGCACTGGCTGATATGATATCATTAACTGCAATAAATCTTTCTTTGAAGAAAGTAACTGCAAGCAAAATTTATTACAAAAGAATCTTCATTGTCTTCAGTAAATTTTTGATCGTAATGTCCGTAATCATTGCAAAATGTTCCATTGATTACACAAGTTTAAAGGGTACCATCAAATACAGTAAATCCTGGGCATCTTTCTTCTGGTGTTTTTCAGAGTCAGCAGAAAGGTTTGTTTGATGGCCTAATTTACCGTAACTGTAACCTTTATTTCCTGCCACCTACAAGCCGTAAGTTTCGTAAGGACTTTTCCAAAGGTGCATGTGGAATAATTGTTTATGGTTCATTGAACAAGCATAGAATCTATGTTACTTTACTTAATGTGATTGACATGCTATATTTTCAATTAGATATATGTCAAAAGTTGATTGATTACATTAAGAATCGCAAACATTTTTTTTTCAGAAATGTTGCTTAAATATGCAAATTAGAGATTATCAAATTAAATATGCACTAATTTGCATACATTTCCAGAACCAAAGCCAAGTTCAAAATTCTTGTTTCATTTTGTTCACAGTCAAAGGTTTTTACAGACGCATGGATATCTCTTTTATCAGTCATATATCAGAAAATCAAAAAACTATCTACATCTTTAAAAGAAAAAAAATAAATAAATCTTCAAATCTTCAAATAAACATTCTAAAACCTTCAGCATTTAGATAAAAATAAGACTGCGAAATTTAGTGTAAGTGCTACTGAAATGGATATTTCTAGCTCAGTGCATCAAAAATAAACTCAGTTTGAGAAGATATGTATTGTAATTTAAATGAATGAACACTTATGAGTGTATTTTAGATGTTTTCTTTCCTCTAGTCTGAAGCAACACGTTATGAAAAGTCAAATAGCCCACAATCTCAAAACTGACTAGTGCATTAAAATAAATAAATAAATAAATAAATAAATAAATAAACAAATAAATGTTTTTACCTCTAGTGTCTTACCAAAAGTAAACTCTTGAATAGTTGACTGCAACCTGCCTCAGTTTTTTCTGAGGTATTTTTTTATTCACTTCAAGCTATGTTTTTAATGATCAGCCAGTCAAAGGCCTAAATAACATCACTTTACATGCAACTTGGTTTATCATATTAATTTATGTTGTAAATGAATAACTGTAGTAGCCAACTGATTTCATAAATAAAAACTTCCTCCATTCATAGTTCAAAAGTCCTGGGGTCATGAAAATAATTTTGAGGAAATATAAACAAGTCCAGTGTTTCTGCTTGTAAAACTGGGTAATTATTACTAAATCACGCTCCTTATACTGTATGAACACACCTCTGGGCAGGGTTTAAGCAAATGTGTAGACTAATAAATAGAACAGATGAGAGCATCATTCAGAACACGTCAGATTTCAGTCTAGTCTTGCCTCTGTTTTTCCCCTTTCCTTGAAGACTATGGCGTGTTATCGTACAGACTGCGTTGAGAAACCTATTTCTAAGCTTTTTGAGAAACTTGGCCATCTGGTTGGTTCTTATCCGCTTTGGTTTTTTGTCATTCCTCTGATAGTGTCCGCTGCTCTGGGAGGAGGACTGTACTTTCTCAAAGACCGTGAGGACAATGATGTTGAGAAACAGTTCACACCTATCAATGGACCTTCCAAGCAAGCCAGACAATTTGTAAAAGAAACTTTTCCAAGTAATGATTCGTTGTTTTCAAAACAAAGACTCCATGCTGAAGGAAACTATTTAGTGATAATATTTTCTGTTGTGGAAGGAAACATTCTAATGGATGCCCTGTTTGAGGAAATCAGAGAGCTCGACAATCAAGTGCATAGTTTCTCTGTCAAAGTCAATCAAACTCAGATAAGTTTTAAAGATATTTGTGCCAGAGAAAATGGGGACTGTGTCTTAAATCCCATACTGGACATTATTCATAATAAATTCATCAATTTATAATTTCCAATAAATAAGTGGAAAGGGAAAGATGTTTTTCTTGGCTCTGCAGTAGGAGGTGTTGAAGAAAGAGGAGGCGTGATCCAGCAGGCACGTGCCATCAGACTTTTTTACTTTTTGCAGGATAACAGTGGAACCTCTGAATGGCTTCAACAGTTACAAAAGTTTCTATCCAAAAAAACGCTCAGCAAAGGACTCAAGGTAAGTAGCCTTGTAAAGGAGTTGGTCATGCATGCAGACATATTGTAGGCCAAATGATCTGTAAAGTCAGTACATTATACATTTTTCCACATACTGTAAGTAGCATATGTGTAGATAACTTTCTCAATCTGCAGGTGTCTCATTTTACCTCACTCTCCAGACAAGAGGAGATAGAGAAACACACAACAGATGGCATTCCTCTGTTTTCAATAACTTACTCACTTGCAATCTCCTTCTCAGTGTTATCCTGCATGCGGTAAGCAACAGATATCACACATATTCAGACACATACAGGGAGTAAACATGAAGTAAAAAACAAATAATAAAAATAATAAAATTAAAATGTATTTTTATATGTTTACACACACACACACACATATATATATATATATATATATATACATACACACACACACACACACACACAGATAGATAGATAGATAGATAGATAGATAGATAGATAAATGATTAAAACTAATCAAAAGACAGTAAGTGACAGTAAAATATATTAACATTTAAATAGATTTTTTTAATTTATTTTAAATGTTAAGAAATTCTTATCTTATCTCACTGTATCTTACTGTTTTACTATATTTTTTTAATTAAATTCAGCCTTCGTGATTTAAATTTTGAATTACGTGTGTGTGTGTGTGTGTGTGTGTGTGTGTGTGTGTGTTTATTTTAGTCTTGGAAACAAACATTTGAATTCTTTGAAGTTTTATGATTGTAATAATTTAAAACAAAGAAAAGTGTTCATGTCACCTTAACAAAAGGGGGACAAACCCAAAAGTTTGATTAAATATTTCTATTGAATGAGAGAAAAAAAAAAAAAAAGAAGCATTTTCACTAGTGGTCTAAGGCCATGTATTTATTACCTTACATTTGATTTCAGTCTCGATAATGTGAGGAACAAGATCTGGGTTTCCTTCATGGGAGTTCTGTCTGCGGGTCTGGCTGTGCTCTCCAGCTTTGGCTTGCTGCTCCTTCTTCAAGTGCCGTTTGTAATAACAGTGGCTAATTCACCTTTCCTGATTCTGGGTAAGTGTGTGTCTGTGTAAAAACATAGCATATTTATTTAAGCTTAATTACATATTTTTTTTATATATACACTATAGAAAATAATATTCATATTCATACAATAAAAACAGAAGGGAATGGGTGCTCTTAAGCTCCAAAAAATAAATAAATAAATAAATACATAAATTTAAAAAAAAAAAAAAAACACTATAAAAGTAGTTCAACTCTTGTGTTGTAATTTCATGATTTCATTAAGACTTGTTTTCAAAGTATGCACCTTTCATAAATACACTAACATTCAAAAATTAACTTTTTTTTAAAGAAATGATTTTTATTCAGCAAGGAAAAATTAAATTGATAAAATAGTGACAGTAAAGGCATTTATAATGTTACAAAAGGTTTCTGTTTCAAGAAGTGCTGTTCTTTTCAACTTTCTGTTCATCAATGAATCCTGAAAAAATGCGTCATGAGTTCCACAAAATATTAAGCAGCACAACTGTTTTCATCATTGATAATAATAACAAATGTTTCATGAGCACCAAATTAGCATATTAGAATGATTCCTGAAGGACCATATGACACATAAGACTTTAGAAAGACTGTGTTCTAGTGTAGATTTTGTCTGGTTGCACTGGCATATTTTTCAACTTTTTACAAACCTCACTTTATTTTCTTATAGTCTAAATTTCATATTTCACAAATTTCACTTAAAAGTGCTAATTTCATATTAACCTTTTGGTATAGAGGTGGTTTATTAAGAGCAAGCTTTTCTCACAGGCATTGGTGTTGATGACATGTTCATCATGCTTTCCAACTGGCAACAAACCAAAGTGAAGGATCCAGTGGAGAAGAGAATGGCAGAAACCTTCAAAGAAGCCGCCATGTCTATAACTATCACTACATTGACTGACGTACTTGGTTTCTACATCGGGCTCATGAGTGAATTTCGCTCTGTTCAGGCCTTCTGCTTGTACACCAGCACATCCATTATTTTCTGTTACATTTATAACATCCTCTTCTTTGGAAGTGTTCTAGCCCTAAACGGCAAGAGAGAGCAGAGTAACAGGCACTGGCTGACCTGCTGCAAACTCCCAGCAGAGACTCCTGAAGGAAAGTCGTTGGCGTATCGTTTCTGCTGTGTAGGTGGCGACTATGACCAGGAAACTGGTGCTGAGAAACAACAACCCATAGCACACTTCTTCAAGTCCTATTATGGTCCATTCCTGACCAAGCCCTGGACCAAAGTCTGTGTGATGCTGCTGTATTTGGGTTATCTGGCTGGAGGCATTTATGGATGTTTTCATTTACAGCAGGGAATTAATATGAGGGACCTGGCAGCTGATGATTCGTATGTCGTGAATTATTATGATGATGATCAGAAATTCTTCTCCAGGTATGGTCCAAATGTCATGATTGTAGTGACTGAAGAGTTGCCATACTGGAAAAAGAGCAGCAGATCAGAACTAAACCACTGCATGGAAAAATTCTACAACTTGACATTTGTCAATCAAAATCTGTCTGTCTCCTGGTTAGACTTTTACTTACGATTTGCTCAAAGCAAAGGCCTAAATCTAGACAATGAAAACATCTTTATAGAGAATTTATCTTCTTTTTTCCTGCACTATCCAGAGTTTAAGCTTGACGTTAATATCACAGAAGGCAAAATCAGTTCTTCAAGATTTTTTGTCCAGACTTTGGATATTTCCAATGCCAGTATGGAGATAATGATGTTCAATGAACTCAGAAACACAGCTCAAAGCTGTAGTGCAGCTAAACTACTAGTGTTCCACCCGATGTTCATCTACTTGGACCAATATTTGGTTATAGTGACCGGCACCATTCAGAATGTGGGCTTCACTACAGCTGTCATGTTGGTCATTTCCTTGTTATTAATCCCAAACCCGATCTGTTCCCTGTGGGTCACGTTCTCCATCGGCTCAGTCATCACCGGTGTCACAGGTTTCATGGCCTTATGGGGCGTCAACCTAGATTCCATTTCGATGATCATCCTGGTGGTGTGCATTGGCTTCACTGTCGACTTCTCTGCACATATTTCATATGCATTTGTTTCGAGCAAAAAATCGACAGCCAATGAGCGGGCAGTTGATGCATTGTTTTCTCTAGGCTATCCGGTGCTACAAGGAGCTGCCTCGACAATAACAGGCGTGCTTGTTTTGGCTGCATCCAAGAACCACATCTTCAGGACCTTCTTTAAGATCATGTTCCTCGTTATGCTTTTTGGTTTGGCTCACAGTATCATCTTCATCCCGGTATTTTTGACCCTACTGTCCTGCAGTTCAAACAAAGCTAAGAAGAGAACAACAACTGTGCCTGATGTTATTCCAAAAGTCATTATGATTGAAAACAAAAGCAAGGCTTATGATAACTATGCTTTTACTAAGGACAATTCATACATGTGTAGACAAACTGTTAAAACGCAGAGTACTCAAATATATTTTATTCCAAATAATAAGACGCTTTCCGGTTGGTGCCGTGACCCGGACTGTCCATAGAAACTGAGTGTACTTTTATTATGTAAATAAAATAGTCTGTATTCTATTGTTTCTATGTGATGTTAAGTTACATGTTCTTATCAGGTTCGTTTAGCAGAGAAAGTGAGGATTGTGCATTGACACAGGTTGAAATGTATTATTTTTATTTAAATATATATGTGTATTTGTATATAAGCTATAGCAACATCAAGTACAATTCCCATATGTACAGTGAGTGTGCTTAAGCCATGCGCTCTCTTGTCTGCGTGCCTTGTTTCTTGTTGGAGAGTGGTGTTCAGATCCCAGCACTCATGTCTTGTTCAGTTTTGGTTTCGCATCAGGGTTTGGTTTTGCTGGCCATGTACTTGTGTTTTTGTTTTGTGTGAGCACATGGCTTTTGTTTTGTTTGTTTCTGTGTGCCATGTTCTCTCATGTCTATTGTCTAACCCCACCCACCTTGTTACCTGATTTGGTTGTCCCTCATTACACTCCTTGTTTGCTCCCTATTTATTATCTTTGTGTTTTCAGTCCTGTGCCAGTACGTTTTCAAATGTACCCCTGTTGTTTCTTGCCTGATCCTGTCTTGCCTTGTTGTGCTCTGTCCTGGCCTGCCTGCCTGTTTTCCCCCTCTGAGTAGTTTTTGTTGGTTTTTGTTTTATTTTTACTTTTTATAAAAGACCATCGTTCCTGCATCACTGAGTCCTCGTCTCATCCCTTTACCCCACCCTGACAGATATATTATGTTGGCTGTTGTACATTTCATGACAGTTTTGAAATTAAATGTCCAGTGAGTGGCGCTGAGAGGTTAATGCTCTATCATGCTAAAAATAATGCAGCACCTACCCTAAACCTAACCGATAGTGTCTATCTTTACCAACTAAGTTTACCACATCAGAAACCCATTCATATGGTTGTATGATAAAAACACTGAAACGTATTACATTGCAAATCATTCGCTATGGTAAAAGTGTCATAATATAATATTGTACAAGGAACTATGCAAAAATAAGTCTTTATTAATTGATAATTTGCCAAATATGCGTGAAAAGAAATTAAAGTTTAAACAAGGAAACTGCCTCTGTTTTACTGCCTCTAGTGTTCATTTTAGCTGGAAACTGCAGTGAATTGTATATATAGGTATGTTGTTGGAGTTCAAAAAATCAGACATTAAGAATTACAAACTTCTGAAAAGTAAAATGAAATGATGAATCTTTAAAAGTATAAATCTGAATAGAATGGAAATTCCACAATTCACTTAATTTAGAAAATGTAATTTAGAAAAAAAAAAAAAATACTAATATAACCCAGGTCATTTGTGTGAATGAAACGTGAAAGTGAATGAAAGGTACCTCAGCAGCACAAGAATGTTTGCATATGACATAATAAAGGCAATGTAAATATTGCAAAGTTGAAGTATGGAATAACCCATGTAAACTCTAGATTATCAATAAACTGAGTGGTTGCTTTAGAAACTGTGACTTCCTAATCTAAAAAAAAGTTGCTATTTCAAATATGACTGCAGGGTACTTTGCTAGATAGCTTTTGCACACAAACCTAATATTTTACAATAGCAGATATCAGTCATTCCCAGAACAAAACCCTTTAGAGAGTTCTGAAATATAAGAAAGTCCTAATCTGAATGTATCATTTTTACAAATCCTTTTAAGGAAAGTCAGTTTACTCAGCGGCCAGCTTGGTCAGCTATTTCATGCAAGTACAGCTCCTAACTATTTGAATAGGTGAAGACTGAAATCTCTGACTCTGTTTGTCAAGATTACTTTTTATTCTAGAAGGCCACTGCTAGAAAGTGTAGCAATCATTTCAGAAATCAAGAAAGAAAGTTCAGTATATATATTTTTTCCTCATTGTTTACTAAAACAGAAATTAAAAAAGGCCCCTAACAATATGTACTGATTGGTTCTGGCTTCATAATGTGTACATACTCAATTCAATGAATTTTAATATCCAAATGTACGCATTTGCTAAATAATTGTATACACCGTTCCTAATTAAAAAGTGTAAGGTATAGCAGATGTTACAGCAAATGGACATATTCTACCCCCATTGTTGCCAAATGCACTTGATCAGGTTGTTTATAAAGGTCTGACACATCCCCTCTGTGGCTACACACTCCAGTCACCCCTGGTCTTGCCTGTCTTCTCCCTGCATATGATATGATGACATGCCATAAAACTCCTAAAAAAGACAAAGAAACAGAGAGGAAAAACTCAGACTCAGAGGAGTTTAGTCTTGAAAACTGCACCTCTATAAAGAAGGCCACACAACAGTGCCATAAGATCATTAATGCATTTATTTTGCTTTGAATGTATAATGTGAGAAGCCAATCACCTCAGAAACTCATCACAACAGGAAACAATCTATTAATGCATGCCACCACACACACTTACATGTCTGTTAAGAGATATATGACAAAAAATAAAACAACCTATTTCAAACTGAGAAAAGAGATTGGTTCGATTCCCAGGGAAAGCAAGAACTCATAAAATGTGTTCCCTGAATGCAATATGAGTAGCTTTGGGAGAAAAAAAAGCTTCTGTCAAATACATAAATGTTAATATGAAGGAATTTTCTGTATTGATTTTTCACAGGTGCTTTACCCTATTTTGAATTACGTATTGCAATTTACATGGCACATTGGGCCATATTTTTACAGAGTGTATAGGTACAGTTTATATTTATGTACAAAAATAATTTCTTAGCAAAAACAACCAGCAAGCTTTACATTCGCCTGGCCACAGACTTGAGACTAATGATATACAATGGACATTCATAATTGGCCGTGAATTTTCTCATTCAAATTCAAATTCAAATTAATTCATTTAAAGTCAAATTCATTCATATTACAAATATTTTATGACACCCATATCCAGTACTATAATGCAAAGCAAAATTTTGCTGCATTAGGTAGGGCATTGGCTATTTATGTTACGATCGAAGCTCCCATACCGCTCCCTCTGCACCACCAGAGGGAACCGTCCCCTGAATTTTAACTTCCATTCGGACTCAGTTTCCCATCATCTCCCATACCTGGGCCTGATTGCCTTGCCACACCTGCACCTCATTCACACACCCACATATAAGCAGCACACTTCCATGCACTCATTGCGAAGTCTTGATTTGCCCTGGCTGTCACTACTGAGTGTTTCTACCCGTGTTTGTTTTTCCCTGTTGCCATCTCTGCCTTGATCTCCGACCCTGTGATTCTTCTCTGGTTGCCCCGACTCGGACTGTTTTCCCTGGACTCTGATTATTGCCGCCTGCCCTGATTATTCTGCCTGGTTATTTGACTACGTCTCTGCCTAACCTACGCTGTTTCCATTGCTGGTGATTTACTGTTTCGTCTGACTATTCTAATAAAGAGCTGCAAATGGATCCCGCTCCGTCTGATGTTACACAACAATTTATTATTCATATTTTTCATAAAAGCCAAGCAGGTATTGCTGAGTACATCTGTAACAATCCAAGAAAAGAGAAAGTTACCTAATGCATTGGCAAATAAACTGCATTACACAAAAGATTGGAAGCCAGAGCATATCAAATAAATGCTTGCTAAAAGGTGAGTATTTTGCACTGTGTCTAGTTTAAGTACCGAATATTGTCAAAGGTGTTTTTAGGGGTACAAGGCTAGCTAACACACTTTTTACTCTAGTGAATATTTCTAAGTGTAGGTTTTATTTTCAAGTTTATTTACTCAAAGTCTCAGCTACTAAAAAATCCACTGAATATGATCATTATTGCCCAGAAAAATGCCTAGAAACATGTTTCCTCACATTTGCAGCAGTTGACTAACTAACTAAAATTCTTCCCTCTACATTTTACCTCTCTATTTGGCTATTTAGCTTTTCATCTAAATTTTAAATTATGCAACACAAAACACTTGATTTGAATTACCCATATATATATATATATATATGTACACAGCATAAATGAGTACACCCCTCTAAAACTTAACAAATTCAGCAATTACTCTTTACCTAGATGACATGTTTGGGTTCTTTGGAAATATAATGTTCCATCAAGCCTGCTTGATCAATTATCAAAGAAGAATGTCAAAATTATTCAGCAAAATAAGATTTTCTTATCAAAGTGATAAAATGTTGTGTTGCAAAAATGAGTACACCCTCCTGAAAATTACTAAATAAGACAAAAGGTTATTTTTGATCAACAGGTAAGTATATTGAACCAAAACTTTTAAAGACAAGTAATTTCCTGACAATTATAAGTGTTATATAGCCCACTGAATCACTGAACCACTTGGAAGAGAACTGCCAGGTGACTTAGAATCAGAATCAGAATGAGCTTTATTGGCCAGGTATGCTTACACATACGAGGAATTTGTTTTTGTGACAGAAGCTCTACAGTGCAACAGAAAGACAGCAACAGGACAGGACACAGATAATAAAAGAATAATATACAAATAGGCAATGTACAAATAGCAAAAACACAATATATAATATAGACAATTATGGTGTACAGGTCTAATATGTGCAAATCTGAAATGAAAAAATAAGTATGTGTGTTGAATAAATAATTTATAATAGTGTTGTGTGTTCCACTTTTAATGTCAAGTGTTCATGAGATGGATTGCCTGAGGGAAGAAACTGTTCCTGTGTCTGGTCGTTCTGGTGCTCAGAGCTCTGTAGCGTCGACCAGACGGTAACAGTTCAAGGAGGGAGTGTGCTGGATGTGAGGGGTCCAGAGTGATTTTGCCAGCCCTTTTGCTCACTCTGGATGAGTACAGTTCTTGGAGAGTGGGAAGGGTTGTACCAATGATTCGCTCAGCAGTCCGGACTACCCTCTGTAGTCTTCTGAGGTCAGATTTGGTAGCTGAGCTGAACCAGACAGTTATTGAAGTGCAGAGGATGGATTCAATGATGGCGGAGTAGAACTGATTCAGCAAGTCCTGTGGCAGGTTGAACTTCCTCAGCTGGCGAAGGAAGTACAACCTCTGCTGGGCCTTTTTCACAATGGAGTCTATGTGATTGTCCCACTTCAGGTCCTGGGAGATGGTGGTGCCCAGGAATCTGAATGACTCCACTGCAGTCACAGTGCTGTTCATGATGGTGAGTGGGGGGAGTGCAGAGGGGTTCCTCCTGAAGTCCACGATCATCTCCACAGTTTTGAACGTGTTGAGCTCCAGGTTGTTAAGACTGCACCAGACAGCCAGCTCCTTAACCTCCTGTCTGTAGGCAGACTCGTCACCGTCCTGGATGAGGCCGATCAGTGTGGTGTCGTCTGCAACTTCAGGAGCTTGACAGAGGGGTCTTTAGAGGTGCAGTCGTTAGTGTACAGGGAGAAGAGCAGTGGGGAGAGAACACAGCCCTGAGGAGCTCCAGTGCTGATCGTATGAGTGCTGGATGTGTATTTTCCCAGCCTCACTAGCTGCTGCCTGTCTGTCAGGAAGCTGGTGATCCACTGACAGACGGAGGTGGGGACGGAGAGCTGAGTTAGTTTGTTCTGAAGGGTGTCTGGGATGATGGTGTTAAAAGCGGAGCTGAAGTCTACGAACAGGATCCTCACATAAGTCCTTGGTCTGTCCAGATGCTGCAGGATGAAGTGCAGTCCCATGTTGACTGCATCATCCACAGAACTGTTTGCTCTGTAGGCAAACTGCAGGGGGTCCAGTAAGGGTCCAGTGGAGGACTTCAGATAAGCCAAAACCAGTCTTTCAAATGACTTCATGACCAGTGACTTATTTCTTAGCATAAAAGAGGACAATGGTACAAGAGGAATACCAAAACAATGGACTTGTGATAAGGCTCCTGAAATAATCAAGTTTTCATTTAGTGATGAGTGAATTTTTGCTAGAAAAAGAGCAGCAGAAATAACACGCAAGTGTCTCAGAGCCGGCAAAAGCTATGAAAAGAGTGACACTTTATATCACAGAGTATGACGCAGCCTGCAGAAGTGACATGCATGGTTGTTGTCACCACTAGAATTACCCACTGTAGCCAAAGCAAAATAAACTCATTTAACCTCTTCCAAGGCCCATATTTACAAAATAGAGACTTCTGGGAATCCATACTCTGGTCTCAAGAGAACAAGTCAATCATTTCGGATCATCCGAAAAGCATCCAAAATGTTCTGGTGTTGCTAGAGGAGGAGTACAGTGAGAAGTGCTTGGTACCCACAGTGACGTTCAGCAGTAGTAAAGCTCTTATATAGGGATGTATGAGTGCTGAAGGTGTGAGGGAGTTGTGCATTATCAACGCTGTCATGAATTCACACACTACTGTGTGATGTAATACAAAAACTTGAAACAGAAGATGCTACCTTCCCCTCATTCCCTGCATTGTTGGGCATTTTTTCAGCATGACAATGAAGATATTCATGCTCCCAAGGTGAAAATCCATCAGTGGACATGTATTTCTCTCAATCTTAACACTCTTTTGCAGCTGTGGAGGATTCTGTAGAGGCGAGCTGAGCAATACTCCCCTTTAAAGACCAGAGCATTTAAGGAGGTCGTCCTCCAGGAGTTAAACAGGACAGATGTGAAAATTTGTCATGAACAGTGCCAAGAGGGTCAGAGCAGTATACTTAAAGTTCTGGAGGACATACTAAGTACTAGAATATTATACATTTGCTGAATTAAATCTAGGGTGTACTCATTTCTCCAATCCTTCATTTAAACAAAATTGGCTAATTTACTTATCTTACAGAAAATATTGTCATATATTTTGTTGTTTTATTAAGTATATGTTTAATACATTTAAATTTTGCCATCTTTCCATGAATTATATTAGTGATCATTAAGAAAATACATCTTCATATTTATTCTGAGGGGGTGTACTCATTTATGCTGTGCACTGTACACACACACACACACACACACACACACACACACACACACACACACAGTGTATATACAGGTGCATCTCAATAAATTAGAATGCCGTGGAAAAGTTCATTTATTTCAGTAATTCAACTCAAATTGTGAAACTCATGTATTATATAAATTCAATGCACACAGACTGAAGTAGTTTAAGTCTTTCGTTCTTTTAATTGTGATGATTTTGGCTCACATTTAACAAAAACTCACCAATTCACTATCTCAACAAATTAGAATATGGTGACATGCCAATCAGCTAATCAACTCACAACACCTGCAAAGGTTTCCTGAGCCTTCAAAATGGTCTCTCAGTTTGGTTCACTAGGCTACACAATCATGGGGAAGACTGCTGATCTGACAGTTGTCCAGAAGACAATCACTGACACCCTTGTATCCTGCCATTCAAAAGGGGGTGGAAAACGTATCAGATTGCAAATCATACAGTACCATGAATAAAATGTCTTTCCTTTGAATTTGGCCATCAAAGTGACATGGTAATACATTAAACAAACTGTGAGTCTCTTCCACTTCAATAAAAATCAAAGCAAGAAAAAAACATGAATGAACATCAGAAGGTATGTTGAAGGATACAATACAACTTTGTAAAATGTATCATCTCTCATGTAATCGGTCGATCAGTGCTTCAACCCCAGAAATTATGTGAATAAAAGAGCTTGTGAACATTCCACTTCAAGTAACATTACCTCAGGAAAGTTATTCAGTCTTCATAGTTCGTTAGTTAGCAGTAAAAACACTAGAGTGAGCTTATTTACAATTATTTTTTTATGTGTGTTTGAATAAGTACAGGTGCATCTCAATAAATTAGAATGTCGTGGAAAAATTCATTTATTTCAGTAATTCAACTCAAATTGCGAAACTCGTGTATTAAATACATTCAGTGCACACAGACTGAAGTAGTTTAAGTCTTTGGTTCTTTAAATTGTGATGATTTTGGCTCACATTTAACAAAAACCCACCAATTCACTATCTCAACAAATTAGAATATGGTGACATGCCAATCAGCTAATCAACTCAAAACAACCGCAAAGGTTTCATGAGCCTTCAAAATGGTCTCTCAGTTTGTTTCACTAGGCTACACATCATGGGGAAGACTGCTGATCTGACAGTTGTCCAGAAGACAATTATTGACACCCTTCACAAGGAGGGTAAGCAACAAACATTCATTGCCAAAGAAGCTGGCTGTTCACAGAGTGCTGTATCTAAGCATGTTAACAGAAAGTTGAGTGGAAGGAAAAAGTGTGGAAGAAAAAGTTGCACAACCAACCGAGAGAACCGCAGCCTTATGAGGATTGTCAAGCAAAATCGATTCAAGAGTTTGGGTGAACTTCACAAGGAATGGACTGAGGCTGGGGTCAAGGCATCAAGAGCCACCACACACAGACGTGTCAAGGAATTTGGCTACAGTTGTCGTATTCCTCTTGTTAAGCCACTCCTGAACCACAGACAACGTCAGAGGCGTCTTACCTAGGCTAAGGAGAAGAAGAACTGAATTGTTGGCCAGTGGTCCAAAGTCCTCTTTTCAGATGAGAGCAAGTTTTGTATTTCATTTGGAAACCAAGGTCCTAGAGTCTGGAGGAAGGGTGGAGAAGCTCATAGCCCAAGTTGCTTGAAGTCCAGTGTTAAGTTTCCACAGTCTGTGAAGATTTGGGGTGCAATGTCATCTGCTGGTGTTGGTCCATTGTGTTTTTTGAAAAACAAAGTCACTGCACCCGTTTACCAAGAAATTTTGGAGCATTTAATGCTTCCTTCTGCTGACCAGCATTTTAAAGATGCTGATTTCATTTTCCAGCAGGATTTGGCACCTGCCCACACTGCCAAAAGCACCAAAAGTTGGTTAAATGACCATGGAGTTGGTGTGCTTGACTGGCCAGCAAACTCACCAGACCTGAACCCCATAGAGAATCTATGGGGTATTGTCAAGAGGAAAATGAGAAACAAGAGACCAAAAAATGCAGATGAGCTGAAGGCCACTGTCAAAGAAACCTGGGCTTCCATACCACCTCAGCAGTGCCACAAACTGATCACCTCCATGCCACGCCGAATTGAGGCAGTAATTAAAGCAAAAGGAGCCCCTACCAAGTATTGAGTACATATACAGTAAATGAACATACTTTCCAGAAGGCCAACAATTCACTAAAAATGTTTTATTTATTTATTTATTTTATTAGATTTTTTTTATTGGTCTTATGAAGTATCCTAATTTGTTGAGATAGTGAATTGGTGGGGTTTTGTTAAATGTGAGCCAAAATCATCACAATTAAAAGAACCAAAGACTTAAACTACTTCAGTCTGTGTGCATTGAATTTATTTAATACACGAGTTTCACAATTTGAGTTGAATTACTGAAATAAATGAACTTTTCCACGACATTCTAATTTATTGAGATGCACCTGTACACAGTAGCTCCCTGTTTCCCTTTTAAATAATTCCTATCAGGAGCTCTGCTATCAGAAGTTATCCTTGGATACATGATCAGTAGCTTATATTATAACAACACCAAATGACCTTGTCAGATTGAGATTTATTGATGATGTGCAAATATTTCCATTTCTGAACATATTGATCAGAGACATGCGTTTCTATGAGGAGCTTGGGTAAGCTCGAGCCGTGTACCTCTGAAGAAAGTGATGGCATCACCGATTGTTTGCTCTTATGTGCCATTTGAGTTCATTTAGACGCTTGAGTCATTTGCGCCCCTGACGCACGCGTTTAGAGTCGGTTCTGAACATCTCTTTGTTTACAGATCTGGATTAAGCGCTCGTGCGGTGATGATGACTCATATTGCACCATGATTCACATCCTCACGCAGTCGCATGCATTCATCCTGTGCTGTTCGCTTCACTGCAGTATTTCCCCCAGTGAGTGACAAGCAGTGCTGCGCACTCGATGTCTCCTCGAAGCAAACAGCTCTGTCCAGCTTGTATATTTTTAATTCTTAATTAATGTTTGATGGGTATCACAGCACTGGCTTGTATTTAAATGAGCGTTAGGGGCCGTTCGCAGGACGCATTCGTGCGTTCAAACAGCGCGTTTTGAAACTGCTTAAAACTTGATACGGCGTCTTAAGACGCGGTGCTGTAAGCGAGAGCGCGACTCAAAAGCGAGAACGCGTTCCGTGTGAAAGTGTCTGTGTCAAGACACGTTTGCGTTCAAAACTAAATAGACGGAACGCAACGGGATGGAAAATCACACAATTATCTCTAGACGCGGTTTTCGAGCAGTTTTAACTCGACTGGCGTCTGAAAAAAAAAAAAAAAAACGCAACTCTTTTCACGCGAGACGCTGAACGTAATGGGAGACACGACACGAGGCGACGCAACGCTAACAAAGACGTCCGTCTTAAACATAGACCAACAATTAAAAAACTGCGCAACTGTGCGAAACCGAATTTACGCTGGGGTTTTAAGGCACGTTTTGAACAGCGAGACGAGATTAGAAATAACAGCGAGACAAGATAACGACGAAAAACGTCCGCCATACTTATGTCATAGACCAACAATTAAAAAACAACGCAGACGGAAGACAAGAACGCGATCTGTTTATTAAGATAAACAACCGCGGCAGTTCGTTTTTATTGTTACTTCTCGATACTGGCTCATAATTTAACCTCGGCAGCAACACCGTTTATCTCAGCGCAATGTGTCTTATAAAAAGCGTCGCCCTGTTTACGTTTATAGCAGAGCTGTTATAAATGTACTCCTGCCCATCGAGCGTCTATTTTTACCGAAACCCGAAACCTTAATGTGATTTATCGTCGTTTGTTTCGATGTATGTTTTTCTCCTTTCAGCACTGGATAGCTCCTTTAGTTTTACAAACACGCCCTCCGTCAAATGACTGACAGCAGAAATGACCATACACCAATCAAGGGCACTTTCCTAAACCCTATAAGGTGATGAAGAAGACGGGATGCTAGTAGTGTTGGGAAGTCCGACTCATTTCCTCGAATCGGTTCTTTCGAACGGTTCAGTTCAGCGCAGCCGATTCGTAACCCTAGAACTGGATAAGCGCTCTGACCGAACTAGTCTGTTTTGTGAAATGGTTCAAATGGTTCGTTGAAAAGAACCGACTCAGTGAACGATTCCTACGCGAATCGGACATCACTAGATGTTATAGCAAATGGTTTCTGCCGTGCTCATGCTTTAAGACTGGAGTGGACGAAAGAGGGCGGAGTGTGTTTGTCATCCAAGTGTGAAGTACTGACTCTCTGCCTCCGAAAAATAGGATTTTTTCCCCCCTCTCATTCGATCACGTCTGTTGTGGTCCAGCATCGTATTGGGAGAAGAGCGTCGGGGATCCTGCACATCTGCTGCGCTCCTGCAAGGAGATACAAGACCGAATCAGCATCACTTACACAAACAACACCAATGCACCTGAAGGGAAAGGGATTACCGATGCAATAGCTGTCTTCTGGCCAGGAATCAGGTGTCAGAAATGCGTGAAAATCCACAGGTGAAAATGCTGTGCTGATTTGATTCATTCCAGCTGTGATTTCTCGCATCAGATTTGGTGAACTGAAGCTGGTAAGGTAAAAGAGCGGGACTGAAGGATATGGCCATAATCCGGATATCGTTACTCTTGCAAGTGGGATTTGTTATAGGATCAAATCATAGATATGTGGAACATGATCGGGAGCTAAAAGCAAAGCTGCCCATTTATAATACGCACAACAACCAGCAAGCGCACCTCTGGAAGCCCCATTCGGGTTTAGCGCAGAAGATTGAGGAACAGGTACCCAGAGTGGTGAGTGCGTTTCTGCACACGGGGGATTCCTCCACCTTAAAACACGCCAACTGCTCCAGGAGATATGAGCTGGCGGTGTTGCGGGGAAGGACGCGCGGAGACGCGCATCACTCCATGCGCAGCGTCCTGGACACGGTCCTTCACGCCACAAACTTCCTCAACATGATCCTACAAACGAACAGGTCCAGAGATCACAGCCCCAGACGCGATATGGAGTGGTACCACGCTCTGGTCAGGAGTATCCTGGAGGGAGATATCAAGATCCATCGAGCAGTGGTCACCTTGAGCACCGAGTCCTCTCCTGAAGGGCCACCTGTTTACCTTCAGGCCACACGGGCAGGTGGAGAGATCATTCTCCAGGATGTATCCAGCACTGCCCACCATTTATTAAAAAACAGAACGGCTGATACCGAGTGGTACCATGAGCAAAAAAATAAAAAGAAGACCCATCTCCAAAAACGAGTGCTGAGTCAAGATTTTGCCTCTTTTGACGCGTCTGTGCGCAATGGAGAAAGTTATATTACCGACAAAACTCAGATTCACTGGTCAGCTCCGTATTTGGAGTGTAAAAATGGGAATTTCATTCCCCGATGGCTCATGACATTGTCTGCTGGCTTCTATGGCCTTAAACCCAACAGGAATCCAGACTTCAGGTAACTTTGGTAACATGGATAGATTAAGTTGTTCATTAGTACTACATGATGTAATGCACACTGAAAAAATAAATACTGTAGGAACAATTTTCACTCAGAAATTGCTAAATTTCACAAACAGTTACAAAGAAACAGCAAGTAACACACTGAATTAAACATGACATTTTGAACTAGAATTTTCTTGTAAAACATAATCTATTAATCTTTATTTACAACTTTGAAAAATATTTTTTTTATAGTGCAGATTATCCACACATAATCTGTTATGATGATGATGATGATGATATGTTCTGATTAGTAAGAATTAGGTTTTTGTTAAATTAAATAATAATTATAGAATTAATTCAAGTTTATTTGTATAGCACTTTTCACAATACAAAAAAAAAAAAAAAGTTTAAATGCATGTTTCAGTGTGCATTTCAGTGTGGAAGTATTCTGTTATCGGTCAGAGATGAGTGTGTCAGAGCAATGTCCATTATATAAAAAATGCAATGTTACCTAATGCAGTAACAATAATGTTTTTTCATAGTCTTATTGTTTACGTTTTTGTATTTTATGCCACGGATGCTGTTGGTTAGTATGACAAACCATCACTGCAGGTGTAGAGAGTGCTTCTAAAAATAACCAATTCTGGTTGCATAGCAAGAAACCCCTTGACCCCCGAACAATCAGCTCGCTTCTCAATATACAACCGCGGTCATTGGAGATGTTTAGACTGATCAGGCTAACATGGTGGAGATGTTGTGTACAAGGATCCTCGACTCTGTTCAAAGATGAGTTAAGGGGTGCCGGTAACACTGGAGCTCAGGGACAGGAATAGGGCTGTTTCCTGTTTACTAATTAATCCCACAGGCACCAGCACCATGGACTCAGGTTTTACCGCCACAATTGTTCTTTACAAGCTGTAACCGGTTCTGTAGCTTCTTTCAGGCAAATCATTTATGTGATTGCTTTAAATGCATAGCTGGACTGTGGTATGTAACAATTCAGGGACCGAGCACAATTTGCAGCGTATAGCAAAATGGTGTTTCCATTTATATCTGCCATCGTCAAATTCTCCAGTCTATCATCTAAATGAGGAAAGCCAGTGGAAGCCAGTGTCTCTCTGGGTTTGTTCGGTAGTTATGCTGTAATTTGTAACCTCTCTGCACAGGTCGATATTTGGCCAAGGCTTCATCTTATGATGGCTTATATCCCTTGGGTAATGAATTCCGAAACACTTGCTGGCCACGACATTAAGGTAGATCCATCCTGTTGTCTTTAGGCCCACTCTTTTGCCACCTACACATATTTATAAAGGGGCAATGAAGGGGGGAAGAGGTGTTCTCTAATGCAATGTCTCCAGTCTTCACTCCCAGGATACCTTTCAGTCAGTGCAATAATGAATAAATAATGAAAGATGTACAACAGCAACTAGAGGCACCTCTCATACATCTGCAGACATTTTTAGATTAATGTCGTGTGTCGGAATTTTAAATTTAGACTTCTTATTGTAGCGGACAACCTGATATTTATGAAGTGAAATGTCTGGGCCATGCAGGTGAAAAGTTAATTACATCTAGTTGAGTCTTTCTTCACTTGGACAAGTTCCATTATCTGGTGTAGCTTGAGCTAATGAACATGTAGAGCACACGTATGATGAATGGTAAATAGATTTGTACTTTTTTGCTTATAGCCACAATGCGAGGGTGTTGTGGCTGGTTGTCCGAATATGTGGTTATGTGGCTATGTGGTTGCTAAGGTGTTCTAAGAGTTTTAGCACATTACTATATGGTTGCTAGGGTTGTCAGTGGTTTCTAGGGTATTGCTAGGTTGCTCCAGGTGGTTGTTTATTGTTGCAAGGGTCAGTGATGTGATCTTCATTATTTTGTCTGGATCTATTAATGTATTCAAAATACATTAAAAGTGCAATTCATACATACAGTGACTTGAATAAAACTATTGCACATTATTATTATTATTATTATTATTATTTAAAATATATATTTTTCAATTTTTTGGAGGCATAAAGTCAGTGTAGTACAATGGTCTGTGTAATGAAAAGTAAAATAATGAAATTAAAAAGTCTTATGGTGCAACCAACATGCAGCAATATGCAGAAAATAAACATAAGACAACAATATCTTTCAAAATATAACATTTTATGGCAAGGTAAGGTTACTTCAAATTCAAGTAAAATGTCATGTCATGCAACTCTCCAAAAATGTAATATTGTAGATGATATTGATGAATTAATATTTTTTAATAATAATTAAATATAATAATTATATAATTAATTAAAAATTAATATTTGTAAAAAGTTTAAACATTATATATTTATTGATATATTTATTTATTTAAAGACTGGGTATCTCAACTTTTTAATTGATTATTATGAAAATTAATAGCATCTGAGGCCGCTGTTTGTTTTAAATCATGTGGAAAAGAGTTTGCTGGTTATAAGCAGTTGTCTGGTATGGACTAATTATCAAATGCAAAGTGCTCATGAGACAATGAAACGCAGTGGTAAACCATTCTAGAAGATAGAAATTAATTTTTATCTCTGATGAGCCACAATAATTGTCTGTATGGTGAAGGCTATATCTTTCTCTCACAGATGCTGCTATTGCTGTGCATTTATGTATTGTTTTCTCTCAAAGTGTAATGGGAGATTTACTTTTGAACTTTTAGAAACGCATTTCTCAGGTCTTCCACAACTGCAACCATATAGACATTGATTTGCACACTGGAGTACTGTCCCCAAAATGCTGCAACAAATTCAGAACTTCACAATTCTTTAGAATGTCAGTGTATGGTGTAACATTAAGATTTGCAACCTCTTATGTTTAGTTATTTAGTGTACTTTCTTTGCATATTTTGTACTTAAATAACTGTACATTAAATAGATCTTAAGGTACCATAGCATGCAATCTTTCTCCTTTGTCAGGTGTGAGTGAGGGTTGGATGGAGAGAAAAGTGAACTCTATTAAGGCTGTCCGGTCTGCCAGGGGCCTCTGGGGATACACAAATCCACAATGTCCTATTATAACCCACATGGGCTGTAGGTCCTCTGCCCTACAAGCTCCTGCCAAGAGCCCAAGGGAGGCCGAGTTTGGAATAGGCCAATTACTACTGACATGATAGTCTTAAAGAGACAGCGCCATTTCTATAACATCATGTTCATATTTGTTTTCAAGGGTTTTTTTAAGCATCAAAATTATAACTCTAATACAGCTTTAATTTCTCCATACATTAGAATGTGTTTTTTACTTATTTATTTTTCTGAGCAAAAACAGAAAAATAAAATAAAATAAATAATAAAATAAAAAGGCTGTAATACAATTTTACCATGATATACAGAACACATCCACTAAAATGTCATTCAGTGTAGCAATAGTTTATATACTAAAAATCCAGTCAGGCATATTTAGAACAAGAATCATTAAAATGAATTGATTGTAATTTTAAATCTTTACCAATCTTTGCCACTATCCTTCAAACCACTAGGTATTACCCATTTGTCAGTTTTCAGTAATTTGAAATATACTACAATTTAGTATAATCACCTTTCATTTTCTATATTTTAATAAGTATAGGTCATAATAAGTATGTTGTTTTATCTTTACATAAATAAATCTGTTATGCTGAATGACAATGGAACATTTTTTACCCATATTTTGACATTTTATTTTCACAAAAGTTATTTGAAACAATAAAGTAGACACTTTGATTGCATGTAATATTCTTTCTATGTATATAAAATCACATTTGTAAGTTTAATTTGATGCATACACCAAAATGGGATGTCTCATCTTTGACCCACTTTTGACTGGTAATACTGTAATCTTATATTTAAAATATAACACTAAGATATAAAGCTACACTGGTGGAATTAGAGAAATAAAGTAATTTTTAAAATAGTAGGCAGTGTATACAGTGGTATTCCATTCAGAACATAGCTAATATGAATGCACTGGTAATGGCTACTGTTAATACTGATGTCCTATCTGACCTCTTGTCTGAACAAATCGAGTCCTTTGGGAGAAATTCATCCATTTCCTGAGTTAGCTGGAATTAGCGTGAACACGTTTTTTTGCTGTTCTACTCTATTTGAATTGAATTTCAGTTTTGTGTAAAAAAGGGGGAGCTCATTAAAAAGAAAACGCATGGAGACGGATGCCACCTCTTTTCATCCAGCGCAAAGCTGGATCTCGCCACGAGCGCTGTTATGCTAATGTAGTCCAAAAAGAAAGGAAGACAGTTAGATAAAATTCAATTAGCCAACAAAACCTGCACAATGAAACAGGAGACTGCTATACATACTCTCTAAAGAGCAAACTGTCATTCTGCCGTGGACTTCATGAAAAATGGATGGACGAAGCGTAGAGTAATTTTTAGTATTTGTTCAGGCAGCGACAGAACCTCAGCTAGCTTTAAGGTACATGTCTATTGAATGGCAGACGGTCTTAAAAGCATCCTCTTAATAAATCAAGTGCACTGAAGCATTGTGTTTTAGTATGATCTCAATGTCAATGTTGTGCTTCTATTTTAAGGAAACAAAATGAGAGAAATGTGAGGGAAATGCATTAGGCTGACAGGACGAGTTTTGACTAATGTGACTCAAGGCCCTGCTTGTCGTCTGTGCTGTGACACCCCGGGGTCATTTCGTCGAGTACTGTCGGCCGTTATCAAAGCAGACAGCCCAGCGATCTTTAATGTCAGCGAGTGCAGTGACGGCATCTCTTTGTGCCCTCACATTTCACTCCTTACCCCATTGCCATTATGCAACCCCATCAACAAACACTATCTCTTCAGCCATTGTTCCTTTTCAAGTTAAACGTAACAATAATTTATGTTTAGTAAACTGCTTCTGTTTTGTGTCTGTGATAAGATATTTACTGATTTATATGACTGACAACTTAAGCAAAGGAAAATAACTCAAGTACATCATTTTCTTATTAGGAAAATTAGAATTTTGCCATATACTACTGTGATAAAAAAGTGCACTTAATTGTGTTGAATGCCCACTTGTAGTGTACTTAAAGATCAATAATTTCTATCAATAATTTTAATCACGTATTTTAAGAGTGTTATTTATTTTTTATTTTTAAATTATTGTTTCTATTTTAAAATGCACTTTGCAAAAATGCCAAATTAAAAGTTTTTTTGTGAAAGTACCTTTTAAAATAATGTTTAAATATTCTTTTGTCATGCATGAAAGAAATACACTTACTTTGCTGTCTTGACTAACATAAACACATGTAAACTACTAGATTTCATTTTAACTGTAGATATGATACTACATTTACAGTTTTAAAATATTTTAAACGTACCAAATTGCAATGTCACCATCATAAATGTATAATTGCAAATATATTTAAATACATGATATACAAGTTTCAAAAGAAATGGCATATTAGTTTACCATAAATGCTTGCCAGTTTATTCAGCAGTACTTTATGAGACAATATAAGTATAATATAATTATGAAATTACATATAAAGATACTTAGTCCTACTTAGTCCTACTTAAGTGGGTCAGAAAAGCACTCTAGAGCTCAGCTAATTGCGTTTAATATATATTTAAACTATAATACATTTTCATTAAATTGCAGTTAACAATGCAATTAAGCATCGGGAAACATTTTCAGCTCATACTTGAGTATTTTCTTTTAAAGTATTTTGTTGTAATAAGTATTCTTTTAAAAGTATGTTAAAGTTTGATTTAAATGTTAAAATGCATTTGAAATACAGTCACTTTTGATTTTATAACACTGAATGAACTTCATTGCATCGGTTGTAAAAATGAATGAATTTTATTTGAATTAAATCTTTTGAATTTTAACTAAAGTGTCATATACTATTATATAAATATCAATTTAGCAGTTGCAGCAAAGAAATATGCAGCAACCAAATAATTGTTTAGCAAGCTTTGCAGGATCACAGTAAATGATTGTTGATTGATATTAATGCTAGCTTTGCATAGAAGCTCTTAGCCTTCACAATTTGAAGACTGCTTTGTTGTTAATCAAACATCTGAAATGGTAACATCTAAATTTACTGGATTTATTTAAGTCAGAAATATTATTAATTATCACTGACTCAATGTACACTGCCGTTGAAAAGTTCAGGATCAGTAAGATTTTTAATGTTTTTTAATGGAGTCTCTTATGCTCATTAAGGCTACAGCCATATCACCCTGCAGCCCAAGACCGGTTTCTGATGAAGCTAAGCAGGGTTGAGCCTGGTCAGTACCTGGATGGGAGACCTCCTGGGAAAACTAGGTTGCTGTTGGAAGAGGTGTTAGTAAGGCCAGTAGGGGGCGCTCACCCTGTGGTCTGTGTGGGTCCTAACACCCCAGTGTAGTGATGGGGACACTATACTGTCAAAAAAGCACCGTCTTTCGGATGAGACATGAAACTGAGGTCCTGACTCTCTGTGGTCATTAAAAACCCCATGGCACTCATTGTAAAGAGTAGGGGTGTAACCCTGGTGTCCTGGCCAAATTCCTTCCACTGGCTCCTGTCTATCATGGCCTCCTAATAATCCCCATCCACTGAATTGTCTTTCTCTCTCTCTTTCCTCTCCACCTGTAGCTGGTGTGTGGTGAGCGCACTGGCGCTGTTATGCTGTGGCTGCCGTCGCATCATCCAAGTGGATACTGCACACTGGTGGTGGTTGAGAAGAGACCCCCCATATGATTGTAAAGCGCTTTGGGTGTATAGCAATACACAATAAAGCGCTATATAAATGCTTCATTCATTCATTCAAGGGTGTATTTATTTGATCAAAATACAGAAAAAAAACAGTAATATTGTGAAATATTATTGCAATTTCTAATATTGGTTTCCTATGTTAATATACTTTAATTTATTTCTGTGACGTCAACGCAGCGCTAAATTTTTATCAGCCGTTACTCCAGTCTTCAGTGTCACATGATCCTTCAGAAATCATTCTAATATGCTGATTTATTATCAGTGTTGAAACCGTTGTGCTGCTTTAATATTTTTTGTTTCTTTGATGAATAAAAGGTTAAAGTTAACAGCATTTATTCAGCTTCTTTAAAAAACATGAAACATCTTACTGATTCCAAACTTTTGAACAGCAGTGTATATACATTCATTTATACCACCAAAACTACTTTATTTGGATTAAATCAGGTAGAAAATGCAGTGTGGCATTAACATTTAGAATTTTCAAAGCATGAAGCGATGGTACATCCAGAAGTAGTATTATATCTGACATCCAGCTTTAAATGGAATGCAACATCGTCGCTTTGCTGTTCTCTCTGATCAGCTGTTTGGACATACAGGGCCCAAAATAGTCCTCAGAACAGAGATCTAATTAACTGCATCGTCTGGGTGCCATCCAGCGAGGACACGTCTTATCTTATTTGGCCCGATCGCTGATATTTTGCTTCATTCCTACAAACAGGATTATACATTGAAAAAAAGTATTTGAGGACATTACTGGATTAAAATCTAACTTGGATTAGTAGAGCAGATGGCTCTTGATCACCACTATGTGACATGGTATTACTGTTATGACACTCATCAAGATGGTAATCACTCAGTGCAATCGCATTACACAAATCTTTTAACTAACCTTTGCCAACACCAACAATACTAATAATAAATAATAGCAATGCTTCTTATAATAATGCTTATAAGAAGAAAATTGTACTGTAACCACTGATGACAGCTGTGTAACAGAGTAGATGATTCATTATGATAACAGTGCTCTTTTTCTACAAATATAGGTTAAAATTGGTGTCTCATTTAAGCAATAAAGCAATAAAAAAGACACAAAATGCATCTTTTTATTCAAATAGTACAGTTAAATGAATTCATCAATCTCAAATTTAGTTTCTTCTGTAATTCTGTGGTGCTAATCATTACATTTTCATGCAGCATCAATATTTAATTTTGGTAAATATTTAGGTCAGGTCAGTTTTAGAACTTCTATGATTCATTATAAAGCATTGGGTTAGTACAGAGGTTTTTTTTTTTTTTTTGTACTTTTTGTACACATTTTGCATGTTTTTTAAAGATATTTTGCAAGGATGGAAACATTCTAGAAGTTTCTGTAACAATCTATAATATTCTAGTGCTTTCTGGAACATTCCAGAACATTGTGGAACTAGTCATAAAAGACAAAAATTATCCAACATACACTTCTGAAGTTTTAAACAACTCACTTTTGGTAACTGTTTATGTTAAACTGCTGATGCTGATTTTCGTATTAATCATGTCAAATTTCATAAAGAAACGTTGATAATAAAAGCGAACGATTGTATCCTGCCATTCAAAAGGGGGCGGAAAACGTATCAGATTGCAAATCATACAGTACCATGAATAAAATGTCTTTCCTTTGAATTTGGCCGTCAAAGTGACATGGTAATACAATAACGCAAGTTCTCTTTAGCACAATTTACAGATAAAATAAAATAAAAAGTAAAGTAAAGTAAAGTAAAGTAAAGTAAAGTAAAACAAAATAAACCATAGTTCAAGACAGGGTTGCCAAGTCTTAATGTGACAGATCGCTGTAGTTGCTTCAGTTCAAACTGTGAGTTTCTTCCACTTCAATAAAAATTAAAGCAAGAAAAAAGCATGAATGAACATCAGAAGGTATGTTGAAGGAAACAATACAACTTTGTAAAATGTATCATCTCTCATGTAATCGGTCGATCAGTGCTTCAACCCCAGAAATTATGTGAATAAAAGAGCTTGTGAACATTCCACTTCAAGTAACATTACCTCAGGAAAGTTATTCAGTCTTCATAGTTCGTTGGTTAGAAGTAAAAACACTAGAGTGAGCTTATTTACAATTATTTTTTTTGTGTGTTTGAATAAGTACAGGTGCATCTCAATAAATTAGAATGTCGTGGAAAAAATCATTTATTTCAGTAATTCAACTCAAATTGTGAAACTCGTGTATTAAATAAATTCAGTGCACACAGACTGAAGTAGTTTAAGTCTTTGGTTCTTTAAATTGTGATGCTTTTGGCTCACATTTAACAAAAACCCACCAATTCACTATCTCAACAAATTAAAATATGGTGACATGCCAATCAGCTAATCAACTCAAAACACCTGCAAAGGTTTCCTGAGCCTTCAAAATGGTCTCTCAGTTTGGTTCACTAGGCTACACAATCATGGGGAAGACTGCTGATCTGACAGTTCTCCAGAAGACAATCATTGACACCCTTCACAAGGAGGGTAAGCCACAAACATTCATTGCCAAAGAAGCTGGCTGTTCACAGAGTGCTGTATCCAAGCATGTTAACAGAAAGTTGAGTAGAAGGAAACAGTGTGGAAGAAAAAGATGTACAACCAACCGAGAGAACCGCAGCCTTATGAGGAGTGTCAAGCAAAATCGATTCAAGAATTTGGGTGAACTTCACAAGGAATGGACTGAGGCTGGGGTCAAGGCATCAAGAGCCACCACACACAGACGTGTCAAGGAATTTGTTAAGCCACTCCTGAACCACAGACAACATCAGAGGCGTCTTACCTGGGCTAAGGAGAAGAAGAACTGGACTGTTGGCCAGTGGTCCAAAGTCCTCTTTTCAGATGAGAGCAAGTTTTGTATTTCATTTGGAAACCAAGGTCCTAGATTCTGGAGGAAGGGTGGAGAAGCTCATAGCCCAAGTTGCTTGAAGTCCAGTGTTAAGTTTCCACAGTCTGTGATGATTTGGGGTGCAATGTCATCTGCTGGTGTCGGTGCATTGTGTTTTTTGAAAACCAAAGTCACTGCATCCGTTTACCAATAAATTTTGGAGCACTTCATGCTTCCTTCTGCTGACCAGCTTTTTAAAGATGCTGATTTCATTTTCCAGCAGGATTTGGCACCTGCCCACACTGCCAAAAGCACCAAAAGTTGGTTAAATGACCATGGTGTTGGTGTGCTTGACTGGCCAGCAAACTCACCAGACCTGAACCCCATAGAGAATCTATGGGGTATTGTCAAGAAGAAAATGAGAAACAAGAGACCAAAAAATGCAGATGAGCTGAAGGCCACTGTCAAAGAATCCTGGGCTTCCATACCACCTCAGCAGTGCCACAAACTGATCACCTCCATGCCACGCCGAACTGAGGCAGTAATTAAAGCAAAGGGAACCCTTACCAAGTACTGAGTACATATACAGTAAACGAACATACTTTCCAGAAGGCCAACAATTCACTAAAAATTTTTTTTTTTTTTTTTTGGTCTTATGAAGTATTCTAATTTGTTGAGATAGTGAATTGGTGGGTTTTTGTTAAATGTGAGCCAAAATCATCACAATTAAAAGAACCAAAGACTTAAACTACTTCAGTCTGTTTGCATTGAATTTATTTAATACACGAGTTTCACAATTTGAGTTGAATTACTGAAATAAATGAACTTTTCCATGACATTCTAATTTATTGAGATGCACCTGTATATCACGAAGTTAAGTTTTTATGAATATTACCTGTGCAACTGAAATGTTTGGAGACAACTGTTTTTTGAGATGACACAAATAAATTAGGATGATTAGCTTATTATACCTAAAAATGAATAGCATTTGATTATAAAAAGTCTCAGTTGTTAATCTTGAATATTATAGCAATGTACCAAATGAGGGGTCTCGCTGTATAGTTTGCAGCATTAGTTGATTTTTTGTTCCTTAAGAAAAACTGACATGCAGACCTACCTGAAATATTTACAGATTAATCAGTATTGAATTTAATTGTGTAATACTGTATACCCTTATATTTTCTGAGATAATTTCCAGACTGTATGTACTGTTGCATTCAACAGCATAACAAATGCAAGCACAAAAGTGCAAGATATTACCATAAAACGTATAAACCTATAAAATTAATTAATTCCGTGTTTTCTGTTCTAATTAATGTCTACGTTTATGTAGTGTTTATTTATGGTCATGTCTATTTGCAGGGTTGTCAAAATTGCAAATGTAAATAAAATATATAATAAACATAATAAATTATAATAAATATAGCACATTAAATGAACGGATAACCATTTGTTAAAAAAGAAAAAAAAATAGTTAAGAGTCCTATTTTGTGTTTTTTTGTAAAGTAAAAAAGTAAATGGCAACATTTTCCTAAGTATTACTTCTTACTCTATAATGTATTAGTCAAGCAAGCTAGTCTGCTCTGAGAAGTCAGAGTAAATTGTTGACAATTATGTTTTGCATTTTAACAAGATATAGATGTCTTGGATGAACATTGTCGATTAAGATACAAAAAATTCTCAACAGCTCTTGTCAGCTTCTCCAGATCTCATTTCAATCTCAGGGAAGACTGAAATATAATCCAATGTCACATAGCCTGCCACAGTAATTACAGTCAATTTATACTAATCACAATAATCATCAGGCTTTTCATCATCAAGACAAAATGATGGCACTGATTGGTTACCAATCCACTTTCTGTCTTGGAGTTAATAACGGCAAAACAGAGCCATAGGTCCTATTTGACCTTGGATGAAGGATGTGGCGTTCCGACGCTTGATGAACACGGCCGCTAAAATTAGCACACTTGCTTGGCCAAGGGTTCAATTAAGGTGAGCAGAGACTATTCCATGACTGCACCTTCTGTGTCTGTCTGAGAGGAAGAAAGAGAAAAAGATAGGAAATGGATATAGTCGCAGAGAGAAACAGAGAAATCTGTGTTACCTCAGGCACTCCTCCTCCTCAGTGTTTTCTGATCTTTGTTTGCTGCCTGCAGGACCAGCGTGCACCACAGTATAGCTTATAATGATTTTTCACCTGCAGTACATGAAAAAGATGGAGTCTAGAGGATTATTAGCATCATTCTCATTTGCCTTTGATACCATATATCCACATCGACTCACTTCCTTAACCCCCACAGACCAAAGCACTGATATGATTTATGGAATTTTCATAAAAAGTTTCAGGAAGCAAGTGGTTATATAAATCATCATATTTATGCACATTTTGATTTGGTATTTGATATGTAGTATCTTCCATTTCAAATTGTTATAGGAATAGTTCACCAAAAAGTGCAAGAAAAATGTACTCGCCCTCAGGTGATCCAAGACGTAGATGAGTTTGTTTCTTCATCGCAACAGATTTGGCAAAACGTAGCATTACATTTCTTTGCCAAATGGATCCATTGAAGTGAATAGGTGCCATTAGAATGAGAGTCCAAACAGCTGATTAAAAACATCACAGTAATCCAAAAGCAATCCACATAACTACGTCAAATCAATTAATGTCTTGTGAAGAGAAGAAATTAAACATAATTGCATCTGACTGCATCAGACATCGATAATAATTGCTAATATGTTTACGATTACAAAAGTTTATTCTATTTATTTTTGAATGAATGAACAAACACAAAACACATGTCAGGAAGTTAGGTAAAAATAATGCAATCAGCATGTTTGTGTGACTTTTCTTTGCTCAGAAATTCAAACTGAAAATAGTTTTACTGCCAAAACTAATGACGTTTATTTCAAGTATACATATTGTGTTTTAAGTAGATTTTAATATGACACAGGAAAGCAATTATAGGCAGAAGTGGGTGTTCAGTAGATGCAAGGCATGCTGATCTTTACAGTTATTCTTTTGCTGGCTTTCCATGTTATTATGAAGCTCCCCAGCCACTTCAGCAATCAGAACCAAAACACAAGCATGTGTGATGATGGGCTTTACTGTAGCATCTATATACTGGTAATATTCTCTTCTTCTGAAACACATTGGAAATGTGTGTTTCTTAAAAGTAATATAAGTATAATAACAGCATTAAATGGAAATATAATAAAATCTGACATGTTCATTTTGCCGATTAACAAACACGTTACCTCCCCCTTGGCTCAGTTCCAAATACCGACAACCTTGTCCAGAGGTCATCAATTAGCAGACTGCAGTCAAGGTCCAGACACAAGAGAGAGGAGTAGTGCACTTTGTGTCAAAAATTTGATTTATTGCCCCTCATAAAATCCCACCCCCCACCCCCCTTACTGGACACCTGTTTGGACACCTGTTTGTACACCCCCACCCATCTAAACGGGTCCATCTGTTTTTATCCAGTCCAGCGATCCGAAGGAATTTATGACTGTTTTTGGAAATGTGTTTTTGTGCGTGGGGATGTACAAACTGTTAAAACTATGTGCTTTAAACTTTAAATTGTGAAACGGTGTTAAATGGAATAAAGGGAAGTTTTTATTAATTTTTTCACACACACGTCAAGAAAAAAAAACATCTGTAAAACAAGTCAAGACGAGCTAGCATTGTTAAAACAATTTACACTAGTTAGAGTTTGTTACAAGTTAAATAAAAAGAAGCAGAAGTGAACGTGTTCGTTCATCTAAAACAAACAAAGCATCTGACACGTTAGTTAAAACAATAGCATAACATTACAAGTTAAATAATATAGAGTTGACTTATCATCTTCTAAAACAAAAAAGTATCTGACACGTTCGTTAAGTAAGATACTTGTCAAAATCTTCTAGTCTAACATACAATTTAAAAAAGGTAGGTTAGAGTTTGTTACAAGTTAAAGAAAATAGAGTCGACTTATCTTACCATCTTCTAAAACAAAAAAGTATCTGACACGTTCGTTAAGTAAGATACTTGTCAAAATCTTGTAAGATTACACTTTAAAAGCTAGTTAAACAAAAGAAAAAGAACCGCGTAGGCCTATCTTGCAGTGATCTAAAACAAAAATATCAGACCGTTAAGTAAGCTACTCGTCAAAATCTTGTAAGATTACAATTTAAAAGCTAGCGTTTGTTACAAGTTAGAAAAGAAAAGAAGGGAAAAAAATAGCTGTGATCTAAAATAAATAAATAAAAAGAGTAGACTATCTTACGCTGCTACATCCTCACAGGACCGTGTCAAACTCAGAATGAGCTCAGGAGCGCTGAGGTCAGACCACACCTACATCACCGCCCCTAACACCTTAAGGAGAGACCGACGCAAAGATTTAAAACAATTAAACAAAGTAATGTTTTAACATTAGAACGAAGGTTATTTTTAATAAATCTTTTAAATTTCTTAATTAATGAAACAATTCAACCTAAAACTTTTCACTTTAAAAATAGGTTAGCCTACACAAGTTTTATTGTAAACATTCAACTCTAAGCCGTAGGAAAATGTTGTTTGTCTTGTTTTATTTTATTTAAGTAGCATGAATCCTTTATTTACACTTCTATTTTTGACAATCTTAAAACTTGCGGTGGGGCATATCAGTTTGAAGACGTATACACCATAGTTACAATATCAAGATGACTCAGAATGGTAACATCCGGGCCCCAGTCAAACCACACCTACAACCGTCCCCTACACCGGAGGAGAGACCGCGAAGACTTATTTTTAATAAATCTTTTAAATTTCTTAATTAATGAAACCATTCAGCCTAAAACTTTTCACTTTAAAAATAGGTTAGCCTATACAAGTTTTCTTCTAAACAATCACATCTAAGGCACAGGCTAGTTATTCACACTTAATTCACCTATTCCTTTAATCGACCTTTGATTTTTGTCAAGTTTAAGACTTCTGGCGTGCTATATAACCCAGACTTTTTTTCACTTTAAGAATTGTTACACAACTTTTTCCTTATAAAAATCACCTCTAAGCCACAGGAAAAATGTTGTTTGTTTTGTTTTGTTTGATTTAATTTTATTTAGTTATTCACACTTAATATGGTTATTCCTTTAATCGGTCTTTTGGTTTTTTATCAATCTTAAAACTAGCGATGTGGTATAACAGTTAAAACGCACGTATGCGCGTACAAATATCTAACAGGAATGAAACCAAATGTTTTCGGTTCATACCGCGTAATAAATCAAGACAGGATTTCTCTTTGATTTTCTTGCAGTAAGACTTCTTATCAGTTGAAACAGACGTAGAAAGTGTAAACTTTTACAACATTCCACGAAATACAAGATATCGCGGCTCACGCATCGCAATGAAGCGAGAGAAGGTTTGAAGATGGCGTGCAGAATTTGTGGCGCTGTGCTATAGGGTAGCCTATCGGTTAAAACACATTCATGCAGCCTACAAATATTTAACAAGAATGAAACACATGTTTTTGTTTCATACCGCGTAATAAAATCAACACAGTATTCCTCTTTGATTTCTCGCCGTAACACTTGGGGTGTGTTATCTATCAGCTGAAACAGATGCACAACGTCTAAACTTTTACAACATACTACGAAATGCAAATATCTCGTCTCGCGCAGTGCAACGAAACAAGAACGCGATGGGCGTCTGGGATGAATGATTATGCGTTCATACCGCCGTACTGTTTTTCAAAAGATTGTAAAAACATCTAAATTAATTTTATGGGGTTGTTTTATAATTGTAATCTAGTGAGTTTGGAGGGATCTGGCGATTTGAACGGCGGTGTTGTGTCAGACAAAGTTCAGAGATCAAAACAGATATTTCTTCTAAGATGTTCACTGATTAAAGTATGTCCATTGCACCCTTTTTTTACAACATGCACCTGTGAGTGCGGCGGGGTCTTCCGGTCCTGGTGAACTTTTTGCCTAAAATTCAGTGATCAAAGGACACCATTTATGGCATGCACCTGCAAAGTTCAGTGACCGGTCAAAGGGTGTGTGGCCTTTTGAACCTTTTTACGACACATATCTGGTGAAGTTAAAACAAGATGACGAAAAGCAGCATGAAGTTAAGTTTTGAAGTTAATCTTTCTAAAACCGCGATGCTCTAAAGCAAGGATTAGAAGTCCTCTGATGAATGCAAAGGTGGTTACAAAAATTTTTCTTTATGAATTAGACCTAAATTAGACTAAAAATTAGACGCCATAAGGTTGTCTGCAACAAAAGTACATCCTAAACAAGGTGCTACAAATGTCTCACAGGATCTTTACAGCAGATTAGACTTTCTTTTCCACTTTAAAAATGTTATTATTAACCGTGGGGGTTTAAATGCAGCATTATTTTTCACAGTATAATGTTTTATTTTATTAAAATAAAAACAACTGTGTCTTTATAGGTTTATTTTACTAAGATTTGATCAAATAGTTGACAGAGCAAATAATTCAAATAGTTGATAAGTCCAATTTATCAACCCGCCTGATGTGTCTGACGGTTTGTGACAAATATCTTACTGATACAGATGTGTTAAGAGTTTAAGCGTGTGTAAAACACGTGCAAAGTTCAATATTACTGTTAAAAATAGTTTAATAAAGCACAAACACTCGCATAAAAAACAAACATACACACACACACACACACACACACGCACACACACACACACTAAAACAATCCCTGCAGTTAAACATTTAAACTTTTACGATGTCGCATAAAAACCTTTTACAAATAAAAACTTTTAGCATCACACTGGGTATCTCTACAAGACGATGGAAAGCAGTATGATTAAACGATGTAACTTTTGTTTTAACAAATAAGTTAAGTTTTGTAGATTTTAGATCTTTCACACCTAAAACCATGATGAGGATCAGAAGTTGTCAAATGATCCTCTGATGAATGCAATGCGCTTACAGAGATTTTTCTTTATGAATTAGATCTAAAATAGACTAAAATTAGCTGTTGTAATGTTGTTTACAACAAAAGAGCGTCTTAAACAAGGTGCAAAAAATGTCTCATCTTTACAACAGATTAGACTTTCTTTCTCACTTGAAAAATGGTATTATTAACCATGCTGTTTAAAATACAACATATTTATTTTTTCACACTATAATGTTTTATTTTATTAAAATAAAAACAACAGGGTCTTTATAGTTTTATTTTACTACGATTTGATCAAATAATTGATATAAGAAACAATCAAATATTTGACAAGTCCATCTTATCACCCAAGCTGATGTGTCTTACGGTTCGTGATGACATTAATATCTTACTGAAACAGATGTGTTAAGATGTTACGTATGTGTCAAATGTGTGTAAAGTTCAATATTACTGTTAAAAATAATTTAAAAGGCCATTTTTAACTTTCATATAGGATTCACAACCACACTCAGTTGCTTTTTGTGTAACAGACCCCCCACCCCAGGACAGATGAAAATAGAATGTATGAAAGACTTTTCTTTTAAGATATTATAATGACAGACTAAAAACTTTAGGTTGATTAAAACAACCGGGGTCGTGCATTTCTCTTGAATATGTATACAGTGACCAGTGAGTACATGAAACATTATTGTACGCTTGTAGGATGCCTGTAGTTTGTAGTTAATCACATCTTTAACCTAAAACATTTTTCATTCAAACTAGCTCACGCACGTAGCTTTCTCAGACACCCCACAAACTGCCAACAACATTCTTAAGTTTGTTTTATCATTTACCTGCAGCTGAAACCCTATAATGAAATTATTTATGCATTATTACAAGTATGGATGATGAAAGAGGTCATTAACTTGTTTAACACTAAAAATGTGAACAATATCACTTAAGACTAGTTTGACAAACAAGGGTACGCTCATAAAACAAGCCTGGACCCAATTTGAAACATTCTAACAAGAAGTACAACCATTGCAGAAAATGTATTATAGCACCGCAGTAAGATGTGTGATTGACCACCTTATCAGATGTTCAACATATTATTACAAGGTCCCCTGCTTACCTAGTTTATGATGAAACTAGAAAATACAGGCGTGAGCTAACAGTCATTAAAAATACTGGTAACGTTCAATTAGATGAAGACATGCAGAGGTAGCGAACACAACAAACTTGGGGTCGTGAAGCAAACTGTCTTAACACAACACACGTTCTCCAGAATGGTGCTGATGGCGGGTTCATAATTTCACGACGAAGACAGACTGAATATTCAGATAGCAGATGGGACTGACTGACTTTTTCTTAAGATTTGATTTCAAGAACACACAACCGAATCCTAATGCTATTTCACGAAATAACACAACAACGGTTGCTCCGTTTCAACATATACATGTCAAGTATGTTTTACCATGAGTATATCGTATTCTTCGTATATATATTTGTTTAGGCTAAATACGTTTTAACAATTATTTTTGTTTTTGTTTTTACAAAGATGTTAAATTGAAAGCGTGTGACTAATACCTCATTCAAACGTCGCGGACTTTCAGGTCTGTGAACTACAATACCCAGCATGCACCTCAGACTTCAAACATGGCCGTCGGGGATCCATATCCCAAAATGCTCATACGTGACAGAGCTCTAAATCTTCGGACTTCTGATTATACGCACGCTCAGATACCCTATATAAAAAGACTCGCATTTCTACACTTTTTGTGAAGAATACGCGTCTTCCGTGTTGTGATGTTACAACCCCTTTAGTTGTTTATTTATTTATTTATTTATTTATTTTTTTTTTGTACGATCTCTGTTAGTGATGCAAAGTCTGATTCATTTCCGCGAATCGATTCTTTCCCACAGTTCGGTTCAACGAACCGGTTCATCGTCTCCTTAAGTCGTCTCGCGGTGATGTCAGTGTACATCTGTTTTCTAACAACTCAGGGTTATTTTATATCAGTGAAACATCCAAATAAATTTAACCGTGTGAATGCGTATCGTCTTTTGTTCATTTAACCTGATGATGTTTGTGGTCACGGTTTCATTCATCGATCCTTCATGTCGGGTACGAGTCACGACCGAAGGATATTGAATAGCCTACACATAAACGTGGATGTGTTCTACATCTCTAAAGTATAAGCCTGTAGAAAGAATAAACCAATAAACCTTATAAACCCGTTGATTTGGCTTAACAACTTTAAAATATAATCTGCATGCGCGATAAACCACACTCTTAAAAATCGATAACGCAGGTAATATGTGTAAAAGGACTGATAACATATTAACGTGATGTTTTGGTTCGTGTCTTACACAACTGTGCGTTACTGAACGTTTTTATTAAGTTTTAATATAAAAGATAATAGTTTGTTAACAATTTAGATGCTTTTATTATGAAATCACACAAAGAACCGCTGAAGTACGTACTGTTTGTTAACATGGAATTAGTTGAAATAATACTATGTGCTCATTTAACTGCTTTATTTACAGTATGCTGAATATTACACTCTTAAACAGGAACATTAAAACATTTCAAACTTGTTAAACGACCACTTCAATACATTCCTCTTATGAAAATGCTTTATAAAACATTTATCAAATACTATAAAACTCATATCCGTTAAGCGCTGTCAAATAGAATCTTGTCTGCAAGTTCACAACATGTGAATTACCAACAAGTTCTCAAACAGAAACATACTTACACCAAACTTGAAAATATGTTCAAAACACATAAATATCCATCACGCATATAGTTCATACACCGATCTAACGCATTCTGCACACCTTAAAACGATACATTCAATCAAAAACCTGGCCAAAAGACAGACAGACAGACAAAACCTCAATGATAGCTGAGATGGATCGAGAGGGAGGACAAAATAATTATTCTTCACCACGGTAACATAGTTGGGGGTTCAGAGAAATTTGATATCCTTACTGTAGATTTTCTTAATATTCTTTATTCTAGTTATTATTTTCCTCTTATTCATAAACCTACAAGAGTTAAGGAAAATTCAACAAATTTGACAATTTCTCTAAGTGAAGAAATTAAATCTGGTGTTTTATATTCAGACTTGTCTGATCATTTACCGATATTGCATAATTCTGTAATTAGGGTTAACAGGATTGAACTCTCAAAAGAAATACAACAACAGAATTGATTTTTATTGATCAATTAAATGACAGCCCTTCTACACGACACTGCTTAGGACTAAACAAATGATATTTCTTTTAGGTGATCTTTCTTGTCTGACTACGATGTGGGGTCACAAGACGAACCGAGTGGAAACGCTATTTTCTTTGCACGCGTCTCTAAACATGTCTTTAATAAATAAATCACAGATGTCATGTGGTTAATTCATTGAAAGGTGCACGTTTTTGACCATTTTAGATGGTCTGCTCCAGCACACAGACACATGTTTTAGGTATTCATCTGACCAAAAGGTTTGATCCTGGGGAAACACGCACAACGGCAGCTCTTTGCTCACAGGGGATGTAGCGTAGGGGATGTTAATATTTAAATTGTTGAGGTCTTGTTTCCACGTGTCGGCTGTTGGTCGGGTGCTGAGATGGGGGTGTTGCACTCAAAAGCGGTAAAGGTGGGTCTGCGGGGTGTGGTTTGGTCAAAGAGAAATAGTTCTCACAGAATAGTTCTCACAGAAAGTAAGGGTATTGTATGGTAGATCGGGAAACTTGTTGTACGCAGACTGATCATTTAACTTGACCGAAACAGTTCGTCTATCGTCGGAAAAATGGTGTTTAACAGAGGCGCGTCGCTCCGATCGAAATATAGATTCGTTTTGCAGCACCCGAAAGGGTTGTCCTCGGGAATGGGAAAGTCACGGTCATACTCAGAGTCAGTTTCATCAGAGTCAGTCTCATCAGAGTCTGACTCGTCGCTGCTTTGAGACAAAAAGTTTTTTTCAGATTCCTCGCGACGTTTATTTACCATCATGAGATGTCATGTGCGTATGTCTCTAAACAATAGTTAGGTAAACAACTTACAGTTGATAAGTCATTTTAAGCGAAAGGCGGAATGATTCATGTCGTTTTTATTCTGTCCACACCAATACTTTGATACCGGTGTTTTAGGTCTGACCCAGAAAGCAAATGTCTTAATATTTTGTTCTTCTTTTTATGAAAACATGCGATAAGCAGTTTTTGTCCTCATCTGCATTATACCGACACGTTTTAACATGTCATAATTTCCGATAGTTAGTTAGCAAATGCGATTGTTTATTACTGAGATAAGTCACATCAGAGCTGCATTCTAGTTTATATTTTTCATCTGCTTACATGTTTAATGGCGCTACTGTTCTAGATCTCGTCACACCGTTGTGAGATATAAACAGTAAATTTCTTCATTACCTTACACTTTGAAACCAGAACAATTTTATATCTTTCTATGATTTGTTCGCTCTTTCTGTTTGAATTTGTTTACCGCAGTTTCACCACCCTTATCTTATTTTCCCGCCTAATTGTAATTGTTAGGTCTACGCTTATGGCGTTATACGCTTTGGATCGTTAGCATAATCTTTGTTCATATAAGTCAATATTTCTGCGAATTTGGTTGATTTAATAAAATATTGCGTCTTCATTCGAGACATTTACGTTATATTATTAACACTATCCTAGTTTATATAAGATACCAGACCGTTTCTCGATCATTATTTTCATCATTTCTTTTTAGAAAATTGATTTGAAAAATTAAAAACTATCAGAGGTTCTCACAAACTAGTATTATTATAAATCATCTAATAATTTAAGAGATAATATCATGCGTTAAAGCGCACGCCGTTGAAGGCGTTACTTTCCTCGGTTGTTTGGCCCGCCTACATTCAGAATTTGTTATTTAAATAAGGTTTCTACAATGTTTTCTACATCGTTTCAACAGAACTTCTTGGCGGTGTTACCGACATCGCTCTTCTTTCAGGAGTGAATGGAGCAGAGAAGGCTGTTGAAACGATGTGTTTACTGTTTATATCTCACAACGGTGTGACGAGATCTAGAACAGTAGCGCCATTAAACATGTAAGCAGATGAAAAATATAAACTAGAATGCAGCTCTGATGTGACTTATCTCAGTAATAAACAATCGCATTTGCTAACTAACTATCGGAAATTATGACATGTTAAAACGTGTCGGTATAATGCAGATGAGGACAAAAACTGCTTATCGCATGTTTTCATAAAAAGAAGAACAAAATATTAAGACATTTGCTTTCTGGGTCAGACCTAAAACACCGGTATCAAAGTATTGGTGTGGACAGAATAAAAACGACATGAATCATTCCGCCTTTCGCTTAAAATGACTTATCAACTGTAAGTTGTTTACCTAACTATTGTTTAGAGACATACGCACATGACATCTCATGATGGTAAATAAACGTCGCGAGGAATCTGAAAAAAACTTTTTGTCTCAAAGCAGCGACGAGTCAGACTCTGATGAGACTGACTCTGATGAAACTGACTCTGAGTATGACCGTGACTTTCCCATTCCCGAGGACAACCCTTTCGGGTGCTGCAAAACGAATCTATATTTCGATCGGAGCGACGCGCCTCTGTTAAACACCATTTTTCCGACGATAGACGAACTGTTTCGGTCAAGTTAAATGATCAGTCTGCGTACAACAAGTTTCCCGATCTACCATACAATACCCTTACTTTCTGTGAGAACTATTCTGTGAGAACTATTTCTCTTTGACCAAACCACACCCCGCAGACCCACCTTTACCGCTTTTGAGTGCAACACCCCCATCTCAGCACCCGACCAACAGCCGACACGTGGAAACAAGACCTCAACAATTTAAATATTAACATCCCCTACGCTACATCCCCTGTGAGCAAAGAGCTGCCGTTGTGCGTGTTTCCCCAGGATCAAACCTTTTGGTCAGATGAATACCTAAAACATGTGTCTGTGTGCTGGAGCAGACCATCTAAAATGGTCAAAAACGTGCACCTTTCAATGAATTAACCACATGACATCTGTGATTTATTTATTAAAGACATGTTTAGAGACGCGTGCAAAGAAAATAGCGTTTCCACTCGGTTCGTCTTGTGACCCCACATCGTAGTCAGACAAGAAAGATCACCTAAAAGAAATATCATTTGTTTAGTCCTAAGCAGTGTCGTGTAGAAGGGCTGTCATTTAATTGATCAATAAAAATCAATTCTGTTGTTGTATTTCTTTTGAGAGTTCAATCCTGTTAACCCTAATTACAGAATTATGCAATATCGGTAAATGATCAGACAAGTCTGAATATAAAACACCAGATTTAATTTCTTCACTTAGAGAAATTGTCAAATTTGTTGAATTTTCCTTAACTCTTGTAGGTTTATGAATAAGAGGAAAATAATAACTAGAATAAAGAATATTAAGAAAATCTACAGTAAGGATATCAAATTTCTCTGAACCCCCAACTATGTTACCGTGGTGAAGAATAATTATTTTGTCCTCCCTCTCGATCCATCTCAGCTATCATTGAGGTTTTGTCTGTCTGTCTGTCTTTTGGCCAGGTTTTTGATTGAATGTATCGTTTTAAGGTGTGCAGAATGCGTTAGATCGGTGTATGAACTATATGCGTGATGGATATTTATGTGTTTTGAACATATTTTCAAGTTTGGTGTAAGTATGTTTCTGTTTGAGAACTTGTTGGTAATTCACATGTTGTGAACTTGCAGACAAGATTCTATTTGACAGCGCTTAACGGATATGAGTTTTATAGTATTTGATAAATGTTTTATAAAGCATTTTCATAAGAGGAATGTATTGAAGTGGTCGTTTAACAAGTTTGAAATGTTTTAATGTTCCTGTTTAAGAGTGTAATATTCAGCATACTGTAAATAAAGCAGTTAAATGAGCACATAGTATTATTTCAACTAATTCCATGTTAACAAACAGTACGTACTTCAGCGGTTCTTTGTGTGATTTCATAATAAAAGCATCTAAATTGTTAACAAACTATTATCTTTTATATTAAAACTTAATAAAAACGTTCAGTAACGCACAGTTGTGTAAGACACGAACCAAAACATCACGTTAATATGTTATCAGTCCTTTTACACATATTACCTGCGTTATCGATTTTTAAGAGTGTGGTTTATCGCGCATGCAGATTATATTTTAAAGTTGTTAAGCCAAATCAACGGGTTTATAAGGTTTATTGGTTTATTCTTTCTACAGGCTTATACTTTAGAGATGTAGAACACATCCACGTTTATGTGTAGGCTATTCAATATCCTTCGGTCGTGACTCGTACCCGACATGAAGGATCGATGAATGAAACCGTGACCACAAACATCATCAGGTTAAATGAACAAAAGACGATACGCATTCACACGGTTAAATTTATTTGGATGTTTCACTGATATAAAATAACCCTGAGTTGTTAGAAAACAGATGTACACTGACATCACCGCGAGACGACTTAAGGAGACGATGAACCGGTTCGTTGAACCGAACTGTGGGAAAGAATCGATTCGCGGAAATGAATCAGACTTTGCATCACTAACAGAGATCGTACAAAAAAAAAAAAAATAAATAAATAAATAAATAAACAACTAAAGGGGTTGTAACATCACAACACGGAAGACGCGTATTCTTCACAAAAAGTGTAGAAATGCGAGTCTTTTTATATAGGGTATCTGAGCGTGCGTATAATCAGAAGTCCGAAGATTTAGAGCTCTGTCACGTATGAGCATTTTGGGATATGGATCCCCGACGGCCATGTTTGAAGTCTGAGGTGCATGCTGGGTATTGTAGTTCACAGACCTGAAAGTCCGCGACGTTTGAATGAGGTATTAGTCACACGCTTTCAATTTAACATCTTTGTAAAAACAAAAACAAAAATAATTGTTAAAACGTATTTAGCCTAAACAAATATATATACGAAGAATACGATATACTCATGGTAAAACATACTTGACATGTATATGTTGAAACGGAGCAACCGTTGTTGTGTTATTTCGTGAAATAGCATTAGGATTCGGTTGTGTGTTCTTGAAATCAAATCTTAAGAAAAAGTCAGTCAGTCCCATCTGCTATCTGAATATTCAGTCTGTCTTCGTCGTGAAATTATGAACCCGCCATCAGCACCATTCTGGAGAACGTGTGTTGTGTTAAGACAGTTTGCTTCACGACCCCAAGTTTGTTGTGTTCGCTACCTCTGCATGTCTTCATCTAATTGAACGTTACCAGTATTTTTAATGACTGTTAGCTCACGCCTGTATTTTCTAGTTTCATCATAAACTAGGTAAGCAGGGGACCTTGTAATAATATGTTGAACATCTGATAAGGTGGTCAATCACACATCTTACTGCGGTGCTATAATACATTTTCTGCAATGGTTGTACTTCTTGTTAGAATGTTTCAAATTGGGTCCAGGCTTGTTTTATGAGCGTACCCTTGTTTGTCAAACTAGTCTTAAGTGATATTGTTCACATTTTTAGTGTTAAACAAGTTAATGACCTCTTTCATCATCCATACTTGTAATAATGCATAAATAATTTCATTATAGGGTTTCAGCTGCAGGTAAATGATAAAACAAACTTAAGAATGTTGTTGGCAGTTTGTGGGGTGTCTGAGAAAGCTACGTGCGTGAGCTAGTTTGAATGAAAAATGTTTTAGGTTAAAGATGTGATTAACTACAAACTACAGGCATCCTACAAGCGTACAATAATGTTTCATGTACTCACTGGTCACTGTATACATATTCAAGAGAAATGCACGACCCCGGTTGTTTTAATCAACCTAAAGTTTTTAGTCTGTCATTATAATATCTTAAAAGAAAAGTCTTTCATACATTCTATTTTCATCTGTCCTGGGGTGGGGGGTCTGTTACACAAAAAGCAACTGAGTGTGGTTGTGAATCCTATATGAAAGTTAAAAATGGCCTTTTAAATTATTTTTAACAGTAATATTGAACTTTACACACATTTGACACATACGTAACATCTTAACACATCTGTTTCAGTAAGATATTAATGTCATCACGAACCGTAAGACACATCAGCTTGGGTGATAAGATGGACTTGTCAAATATTTGATTGTTTCTTATATCAATTATTTGATCAAATCGTAGTAAAATAAAACTATAAAGACCCTGTTGTTTTTATTTTAATAAAATAAAACATTATAGTGTGAAAAAATAAATATGTTGTATTTTAAACAGCATGGTTAATAATACCATTTTTCAAGTGAGAAAGAAAGTCTAATCTGTTGTAAAGATGAGACATTTTTTGCACCTTGTTTAAGACGCTCTTTTGTTGTAAACAACATTACAACAGCTAATTTTAGTCTATTTTAGATCTAATTCATAAAGAAAAATCTCTGTAAGCGCATTGCATTCATCAGAGGATCATTTGACAACTTCTGATCCTCATCATGGTTTTAGGTGTGAAAGATCTAAAATCTACAAAACTTAACTTATTTGTTAAAACAAAAGTTACATCGTTTAATCATACTGCTTTCCATCGTCTTGTAGAGATACCCAGTGTGATGCTAAAAGTTTTTATTTGTAAAAGGTTTTTATGCGACATCGTAAAAGTTTAAATGTTTAACTGCAGGGATTGTTTTAGTGTGTGTGTGTGTGCGTGTGTGTGTGTGTGTGTGTGTGTATGTTTGTTTTTTATGCGAGTGTTTGTGCTTTATTAAACTATTTTTAACAGTAATATTGAACTTTGCACGTGTTTTACACACGCTTAAACTCTTAACACATCTGTATCAGTAAGATATTTGTCACAAACCGTCAGACACATCAGGCGGGTTGATAAATTGGACTTATCAACTATTTGAATTATTTGCTCTGTCAACTATTTGATCAAATCTTAGTAAAATAAACCTATAAAGACACAGTTGTTTTTATTTTAATAAAATAAAACATTATACTGTGAAAAATAATGCTGCATTTAAACCCCCACGGTTAATAATAACATTTTTAAAGTGGAAAAGAAAGTCTAATCTGCTGTAAAGATCCTGTGAGACATTTGTAGCACCTTGTTTAGGATGTACTTTTGTTGCAGACAACCTTATGGCGTCTAATTTTTAGTCTAATTTAGGTCTAATTCATAAAGAAAAATTTTTGTAACCACCTTTGCATTCATCAGAGGACTTCTAATCCTTGCTTTAGAGCATCGCGGTTTTAGAAAGATTAACTTCAAAACTTAACTTCATGCTGCTTTTCGTCATCTTGTTTTAACTTCACCAGATATGTGTCGTAAAAAGGTTCAAAAGGCCACACACCCTTTGACCGGTCACTGAACTTTGCAGGTGCATGCCATAAATGGTGTCCTTTGATCACTGAATTTTAGGCAAAAAGTTCACCAGGACCGGAAGACCCCGCCGCACTCACAGGTGCATGTTGTAAAAAAAGGGTGCAATGGACATACTTTAATCAGTGAACATCTTAGAAGAAATATCTGTTTTGATCTCTGAACTTTGTCTGACACAACACCGCCGTTCAAATCGCCAGATCCCTCCAAACTCACTAGATTACAATTATAAAACAACCCCATAAAATTAATTTAGATGTTTTTACAATCTTTTGAAAAACAGTACGGCGGTATGAACGCATAATCATTCATCCCAGACGCCCATCGCGTTCTTGTTTCGTTGCACTGCGCGAGACGAGATATTTGCATTTCGTAGTATGTTGTAAAAGTTTAGACGTTGTGCATCTGTTTCAGCTGATAGATAACACACCCCAAGTGTTACGGCGAGAAATCAAAGAGGAATACTGTGTTGATTTTATTACGCGGTATGAAACAAAAACATGTGTTTCATTCTTGTTAAATATTTGTAGGCTGCATGAATGTGTTTTAACCGATAGGCTACCCTATAGCACAGCGCCACAAATTCTGCACGCCATCTTCAAACCTTCTCTCGCTTCATTGCGATGCGTGAGCCGCGATATCTTGTATTTCGTGGAATGTTGTAAAAGTTTACACTTTCTACGTCTGTTTCAACTGATAAGAAGTCTTACTGCAAGAAAATCAAAGAGAAATCCTGTCTTGATTTATTACGCGGTATGAACCGAAAACATTTGGTTTCATTCCTGTTAGATATTTGTACGCGCATACGTGCGTTTTAACTGTTATACCACATCGCTAGTTTTAAGATTGATAAAAAACCAAAAGACCGATTAAAGGAATAACCATATTAAGTGTGAATAACTAAATAAAATTAAATCAAACAAAACAAAACAAACAACATTTTTCCTGTGGCTTAGAGGTGATTTTTATAAGGAAAAAGTTGTGTAACAATTCTTAAAGTGAAAAAAAGTCTGGGTTATATAGCACGCCAGAAGTCTTAAACTTGACAAAAATCAAAGGTCGATTAAAGGAATAGGTGAATTAAGTGTGAATAACTAGCCTGTGCCTTAGATGTGATTGTTTAGAAGAAAACTTGTATAGGCTAACCTATTTTTAAAGTGAAAAGTTTTAGGCTGAATGGTTTCATTAATTAAGAAATTTAAAAGATTTATTAAAAATAAGTCTTCGCGGTCTCTCCTCCGGTGTAGGGGACGGTTGTAGGTGTGGTTTGACTGGGGCCCGGATGTTACCATTCTGAGTCATCTTGATATTGTAACTATGGTGTATACGTCTTCAAACTGATATGCCCCACCGCAAGTTTTAAGATTGTCAAAAATAGAAGTGTAAATAAAGGATTCATGCTACTTAAATAAAATAAAACAAGACAAACAACATTTTCCTACGGCTTAGAGTTGAATGTTTACAATAAAACTTGTGTAGGCTAACCTATTTTTAAAGTGAAAAGTTTTAGGTTGAATTGTTTCATTAATTAAGAAATTTAAAAGATTTATTAAAAATAACCTTCGTTCTAATGTTAAAACATTACTTTGTTTAATTGTTTTAAATCTTTGCGTCGGTCTCTCCTTAAGGTGTTAGGGGCGGTGATGTAGGTGTGGTCTGACCTCAGCGCTCCTGAGCTCATTCTGAGTTTGACACGGTCCTGTGAGGATGTAGCAGCGTAAGATAGTCTACTCTTTTTATTTATTTATTTTAGATCACAGCTATTTTTTTCCCTTCTTTTCTTTTCTAACTTGTAACAAACGCTAGCTTTTAAATTGTAATCTTACAAGATTTTGACGAGTAGCTTACTTAACGGTCTGATATTTTTGTTTTAGATCACTGCAAGATAGGCCTACGCGGTTCTTTTTCTTTTGTTTAACTAGCTTTTAAAGTGTAATCTTACAAGATTTTGACAAGTATCTTACTTAACGAACGTGTCAGATACTTTTTTGTTTTAGAAGATGGTAAGATAAGTCGACTCTATTTTCTTTAACTTGTAACAAACTCTAACCTACCTTTTTTAAATTGTATGTTAGACTAGAAGATTTTGACAAGTATCTTACTTAACGAACGTGTCAGATACTTTTTTGTTTTAGAAGATGATAAGTCAACTCTATATTATTTAACTTGTAATGTTATGCTATTGTTTTAACTAACGTGTCAGATGCTTTGTTTGTTTTAGATGAACGAACACGTTCACTTCTGCTTCTTTTTATTTAACTTGTAACAAACTCTAACTAGTGTAAATTGTTTTAACAATGCTAGCTCGTCTTGACTTGTTTTACAGATGTTTTTTTTTCTTGACGTGTGTGTGAAAAAATTAATAAAAACTTCCCTTTATTCCATTTAACACCGTTTCACAATTTAAAGTTTAAAGCACATAGTTTTAACAGTTTGTACATCCCCACGCACAAAAACACATTTCCAAAAACAGTCATAAATTCCTTCGGATCGCTGGACTGGATAAAAACAGATGGACCCGTTTAGATGGGTGGGGGTGTACAAACAGGTGTCCAAACAGGTGTCCAGTAAGGGGGGTGGGGGGTGGGATTTTATGAGGGGCAATAAATCAAATTTTTGACACAAAGTGCACTACTCCTCTCTCACAAGATTTGTTCCACCCAGACAGCAAATAATTTATCTTAAATAAATATAATTATAAACAGCAATTAAAAAAAGGAATTTCATGAAAGGTACTTCTTTTTTTCTGAGTTTAGTTATTTGTCTCACTAAGGGTTTGCAAGACACTATACAATAAAAATTATTTATTATCTTTATTGGTCGACCATTTGGCAACAACACAGACAGTGATAATCTTTAAATCATTAACCATGATATGTATGTTTATACAGCCTACAATATTCTACTGTAAACTGACATTATTTATTTCCCATGTGTATGCATAGAACATGTAATAATTTAGATTGTGTCAAATGAATAATAAACACACATATTTTTATGTTTGCAGTAAATTGCACAATGTCCTATATAAAGTAAAGGAATTCTGTCTAAACCCTTTGTGTTGTGAGGAAGCTATGCTAAGACTGTAATAGAAAAATTAGATCATTTTCTGAAGAAATTGTGAGTGGTGCCTTTACAAACCGCAATATTTTCCTGGTGGTTGCTTACTGGTAAAAGCTCTTGTTTCTTATTCAGACACTGTTCCGTTTATAAAGTAGCCTATTTACAGTACAGTTTAGTGTCCCAAATGAAATACTATGCACTTATATGCACTATGGACTCCACTTGTCAGGGTTATGGACCTGTCTTGTGTTTGTTTTGATTCCATGTGCTCCTTGACCTAGTTTTCCCTCGTGTTTGATTATGCCCTTATTTGGTTGTTCCTGTTCCTGTTCCCATTAAGTTCCATTTGATTCACCTGTATTCTCCTGATTATCCTCGTTTAGTTCTGTTACTTAAGCCCTGTGTATCCTGTGTCTAGTGTCCGGTGTTGAATGTCTTCAGTTTTGAGTTCCTGCCTGCCCTGTGTACACCTTTGTTTTGATTATTAAAGACTGTTTAGCGTTTACTCGTACGTCTCCCCGTTGCCTCGGTTCTACAAAGTTGCAGACCGTGACAGAACATTGGACCTTAACAAGATGAACTGGGCTGAGGATTTTCTCCTGGATTTCCAGAAGGAGGGACAGTCTTTGGAGCAGTATGTGGAGGAGTTCCTGAGCGTGATACATCTGGTGAGATGGAGCGATTCCATGACTAATGCATGCTTCCGAATGGGACTAAAAGATGATAATTTGTTCCGATTCCTGACTCCTGATGCTCCAGCTCACAACAAACCAGCCCCCTCCACATACGGTTCCAATGAGCCCGCTCCCTCAGTGCCCCCCGCGCTTCCCCGAGTTCTCCTAAGCTCCTCCTTAATCCTCAGCCCAGGATCGCCGGCCGCTCCGCTGTCAAGCCCACCAGCCGCTTCGCTCTTCATCCCGGTGACTGTGGAGTATGATGGGATGTCTTGGAGCCCAGAATACTCTCCAGAGTCCGCTCCAGAATGCTCTCCAGAGTCCGCTCCAGAATGCTCTCCAGAGTCCGCTCCAGGATGCTCTCCCGAATCCGCTCCAGGATGTTCTAAAGAGTCTGTTCCAGAAAGCTCTAAAGAGTCTGCTCCAGAATGCTCTAAAGAGTCCGCTCCAGGATGTTCTAAAGAGTCTGCTCCAGAATGCTCTCCAGAGTCTGCTCCAGAATGATCTAAATAGTCCGCTCCAGGATGGTCTAAAGAGTCCGCTCCAGAAAGCTCTAAAGAGTCCACTCCAGAATGCTCTAAAGAGTCCGCTCCAGGTGTTCTAAAGAGTCTGCTCTAGGAAGCTCTAAAAAGTCCGCTCCAGGAAGCTCTAAAGAGTCCGCTCCAGAATGCTCTCCAGAGCTCAGCAGGGAGCCCACTCATGTCACAGAGCTCAGCAGGGAGCCCACTCACGTCACAGAGCTCAACAGGGAGCCCACTCACATCACAGAGCTCAACAGGGAGCCCCGTTCTCCTTCGTTTCCTTCGTCTCCGCTGGTCCCTCCAGCCCTCCTTCGTCTCCTTCATCTCCTTCGTTTCCACTGGTCCTAGCCAGCTTTGCTCCTCCAGAGTGCCCGCTCCTCCTGAGCGCCCTCCAGTGCCTGCTCCTCCTGAGCATCCTCCAGTGCCCTCTCCTCCTGAGCGCCCTCCAGTGTCTGCTCCTCCAGAGCCCATCCTGGCCTGTAGGCCCCTGATTTCCCCCAGGAAATTTTTTTTTTTGGGGTGGCCATATGCCCGTGGCCGTGGTGGCCGAGCTGGGCAATCTGGACAAGGCCATTAAGGCCCATCCTCCATGGCCTCCTAAGCTGCCTGCTCTGCCATGGCTCCCTGAGCTGCCTGCTCCGCCATGGCTCCCCGAGTGGCCTGATCCGCCCTGGAGGCCTTCCTTGTCTCCGTCCTGCACTTGCCTCCTCCCTCCCTGGTGGAAATGTTATGGCGAGGGACGCGCCTTCCAGGAGGGGGGAGTAATTTCAGGGTTACGGACCTGTCTTGTGTTTGTTTTGGTTCCATGTGCTCCTTGACCTAGTTTTCCCTCGTGGTTGATTATGCCCTTATTTGGTTGTTCCTGTTCCTGTTCCCATTAAGTTCCATTTGATTCACCTGTGTTCTCCTGATTATCCTCATTTAGTTCTGTTACTTAAGCCCAGTCTTTCCTGTGTCTAGCGTCCGGTGTTGAATGTCTTCATTTTTGAGTTCCTGCTGCCTGCCCTGTGTACACCTTTGTTTTGATTATTAAAGACTGTTTAGAGTTTACTCCTACGTCTCCCCGTCTCCTCACTCCTACGAAGTAGCAGACCGTGACACTACTATGTAGTGTATGAATTATATGAAGGTTTTTTTTTTTTTTTTTTTTGTCATCCAACATCAGAGTATAATAGCCAATCATGTTCCGGTATATAATTACAGCTGCAACCATTGAGTGCATGAAATGTCCAAAGTTCATTTGAAGTGCACTTTTCTTATTGGAATGTTCTGTGTAAACACACTAATCACACTATTTACCAAAAAACAAAAAACAAAAAAACAAAAACAAACAAACAAACAAAAAAACAAAAACAAAAACAAAAAACACCCACATAAAATAGTATATATGATTTATAAGTACTAATAAACAGCCAATATGTTAATAATAAGCATACTAATAAGCAACTAGTTAATAGTAAGAATTGGTCCCTATACTAAAGTGTTACCAAAAACTTGGTTATAGGCTACTATTCAGTAGCACAACACTTACTATGTCCCGGTAGTGCACAACAAACAAAAACACAGCAAAATTCAAAAAGTAAACATGAGTTAACAAAACAGCAGAATCAAGCCATGCTTACAAAAAAAAAAAACAAAAAAAACAAAAAACAAAAAAACAAAACAAGCAACAACGTGGTATCGTTTTCTTAATTTAGTCTTTCTCTACAACAGCACCTACTGTCTGAGAGTGATTTGCATTTGTATGCAGCCCATCTGAAAAGACAGATCGCATGTGCAAATCGAACCAAATTCTTATCGGTGTGAACAGGCCTTTAGATTGCATGGGCATCTGTGCTTCATAAGGTGATTTCTCTCAACTGAGACTGGGATGTTGCACAAGCCCCTTCTTAATGTTCCAGCACGTTGACAGCAGATGTGAGAATGCTGGTGCAGACAGCTGTGATGAGAAATAAAAATAAACATGCTGAAGAGAGATGCCATTAAAGATCATTCAGCATCAGTCAACTTCATTCTTTGAGTTCTTAACTCAAAGCTCCATTCATCCAAATGATGAAGACGTGAAAAAAATAAAGCTTATTTTATCAGACTGTACTGAATAATTCCATTGCTAGGTATATATATATATATATATATATATGTATATTGTATGTCTGTAAGGTTCTGGAGAATTTGATGTCCTTTTTCTTCCCTTTATGAGTGCTGAGGAGAGTGTAAAAGCTTCCTTTCCTCTGCTTACTGAAGAGGAAGACCAGACTGATAAAGTGTATTGATCAGCTTATTGATGATTTGTTGTTTACTGGGTGAAAATATCAATACGGAAAATGCGAAGTCTTAATGGATCCGTGTAGACACACATCCACATTGGTTGTTATGTCACTTAGAACAAAGACACAATTTAGGATATGAATAGACTTGTCAATCAATGACAAGTTTCTGCTTAGCAATCAAAGCTGAAGAATCATTTTAGCACACTTTTAGCGTTAAATGTACATGTGAAGTATTGCAAGCGTATACAGTTGCATCTCAAAAAATTAGATTATCGTGAAAAAGTTCCTTTTTTCTTGTAACTTATTTAAAAAAGTGAAACTTTCATATATTTTAGATTCATTACATGTAAAGGAATGCATTTCAAAAGTTTTTTTTTTTTTTTTTTTTTTTTAATTTAGATGATTAGAGCTTACAACTCATGAAAGTCAAAAATTTAGTATATCAAAATATTAGAATATTTACATTTGAGTTTCAATAAATGACCATCCCTCCAGTATAAATTCCGGGTATCTCTTGTTCTTTGGAACCACAGTAATGGGGAAGACTGCTGACTTGGCAGTGGTCCAGAAGACAATCATTGACACCCTCCACAAAGAGGGTAAGTCACAGAAGGTCATTACTGAAAGGGGTGGCTGTTCACAGAGTGCTGTATCAAAGCAAATTAAATGCAAAGTTGACTGGAAGGAAGAAATTGGGTAGGAAAAGGTGCACAAGCAACAGGGATGACCGCAAGCTTTGAGATTACGGTCAAGCAAAGCCGATTCAAACGCTTGGGAGAGCTTCACAAGGAGTGGACTGAAGCTGGAGTCAGTGAATCAAGAGTCACCACGCTCAGACGTCTTCAGGAAAAGGGCTACCAAGCCACTTCTGAAACAGAAACAACGTCAGAAGCATCTTACCTGGGCTAAGGAGAAAAAGAACTGGATTGTTGCTCGGTGGTCCAAAGTCCTCTTTTCAGATAAAAGTAAATTTTGCATTTCATTTGGAAATCAAGGTCTGGAGTCTGGAGGAAGACTGGAGAGGCACAGAATCCAAGCTGCTTGAAGTCCAGTGTGAAGTTTCCGAAGTCAGTGATGATTTGGGGTGCCGTGACGTCTGCTGGTGTTGGTCCATTGTGTTTTATCAAGTCCAAAGTCAGTTCCAAAACCACTTCCAAGTGGTTTGCTGACAATGATATTACTGTGCTTGATTGGCCAGCCAACATGCCTGACCTGAACCCCATATGGAATCTATGGGATATTTTCAAGAGAAAGATGAGAAACAGTCGATCCAACAATACAGAAGAGCTGAAGGCTCAATAGTGCCTCAGCAGTGCCACAGGCTGATCGCTTCCATGCCACACCTCACTGATGCTGGAATTTTTCTGCTAAAGGATCCCCAACCAAGTACTGAGTGCATAAATGAACATACTTTTAAACATAACTTTACATAACTTGAACTTTTCTGTTTTGCAAATCCTTTTTTTGATTGATCTTAGAAAATATTCTAATATTTTGAGATACTGGATCTTTGACTTTCATGAGCTGTAAACTCTAATCATCAAAATTAAAAAAATAAAAAAAATAAATAAATAAATAAAAAAAATAAAACTTTTGAAATGTTTTACTTTACATGTAATGAATCTAGAATATATGAAAGTTTCACTTTTTGAAATAAGTTACCAAAAAAATGAACTCTTTCATGATATTCAAATTTTATGAGATGCACCTGAATTTAAAGTGCTAGTGTTTTACTTTAAACATTGAAAGAAAATTTCAGCTTTTTTTTTTTTTTTTTTTTTTTTACAGTTAACAATAGATTAATTTCACTTTTTCTCTTGTGCTCTATGACATCATATAGGGGTGTTGTTCGTGTGGACGTCAGCCTGCAGGATGTGGATATTGATCAGTGCTCTGCAGATGGCTGGTTTGCAGATGCCTGGCCACACAGGTGCAACCTCACCACTATGGAGGTGAGTCCAACTTCAAGCTTTTGCTTCAGTGTCATGATTGCAAACACCAAGTTTTTTGCTTATTTTTTGCCTATTATGTTTTTTCACTTTTTGAATTTTAGTCAGTGTGTAGTGTGTATGTTTGGGCATAAAACAATCTACAAAGTTACAAATCTCAAAGTCCACTCCAAAGGGAGATATTTCATTTAAAAAAAATCCCTTTTCAAGAACTACAACGAACGGCTCGTTTGGACTACGAAGTTGTTTTCCTGTATTTGTGACATCACAAAGCGTTCCATTAGAATATCATTAAAATAAATCCCGCCTACGGAAATTCGAATGGTTGGCGGGTGGGGAGAACGGAGAACGATTGGTTGAGCACTGCACGTTTGGGATTCACTAAATTCCAGGGGTTTCATTACCACGACGTAAAATGGGCGTTTCTGGAGGCGTTGGGAAAACACCCCTTTCCAAAAAAAAAAAAAATCTCAAGAGGTCACTGATCATGTGCATAATGCTGTTTTTTTTGTTTTGTTTTTTTTTGCGCGGGCATTTCCGATCAGCTCCGATGGATAATGAATGAGAAAAGCATCTGCGATGGATAATGAAGGACGAAACAGTCATACAGGTTATTTTTATGTTTTATAATCTTATATTTCAATGATTTTCAAGAACAAATATACAACCAAAATAAATGTAAAACGAGCAGTAATGTCAGTTGTGAATGTAATTTGACATGAAACCCCTGCGATCAGGACAGGTATCTCAAGGTACAGTATATAATATAAAAAGTATAAAATATAAAAGTTATTTGACACAAATCCCCTACGATCAGTACAGGTATCTGAAGTTATAACAGTATGAATGTAATATGACATGAAAGCCCTGTGATCAGGAAAGGTATCTGAAGTTACTGTATATAATATAAAAAGTATTTGACATGAAACACCTGTGTTCAGTCAGGTATCTGAAGTTACTGTATATAATATAAAACATATTTGACATGAAACACCTGCGATCAGTCAGGTATCTGAAGTTATAACAGTATGAATGTAAAATGACATGAAACCCCTGTGATCAGTACAGGTATCTGAAGTTACTGTATATAAGATAAAAAGTATTTGACATTAAACACCTGCGATCAGTCAGGTATCTGAAGTTACTGTATATAATATAAAATGTATTTGACATGAAACCACTGTGATCAGTCAGGTATCTGAAGTTACTGTATATAATATAAAATGTATTTGACATGAAACCACTGTGACCAGTCAGGTATCTGAAGTTACTGTATATAATATAAAAGGTATTTGACATGAAACCCCTGCGATCAGGACAGGTATCTGAAGTTATAACAGTATGAATGTAATATTACATGAAACTTCTGTGATCAGTACAGGTATCTGAAGTTACTGTATATAATATAAAAAGTATTTGACATGAAACTCCTGCGATCAGTCAGATATCTGAAGTTACTGTATTTAATATAAAAGGTATTTGACACGAATCCCCTGTAATCAGTACAGGTATCTGAAGTTATAACAGTATGAATGTAATCTGACACGAAACCCCTGCGATCAGGACAGGTATCTGAAGTTATAACAGTATAACTGTATGAATGTAATATGACACGAAACCCTTGTGATCAGGACAGGTATCTGAAGTTATAACAGTATGAATGTAATCTGACACGAAGCCCCTGTGATCAGGACAGGTATCTGAAGTTATAACAGTATGAATGTAATCTGACACAAAACCCCTGTGATCAGTACAGGTATCTGAAGTTATAACAGTATGAATGTAATATGACACGAAACCCCTGTGATCAGTACAGGTATCTGAAGTTATAACAGTATAAATGTAATATGACATGAAACGCCTGCGATCAGTCAGGTATCTGAAGTTACTGTATATGAATATAAAAGGTATTTGACACGAAACACCTGTGATCTGGACAGGTATCTCAAGGTACTGTATATGAATATAAAAAGTATTTGACATGAAACACCTGCAATCAGTCAGGTATCTGAAGTTACTGTATATAATATAAAAGGTATTTGACATGAAACACCTGCGATCAGAATAGGTATTTGAAGTAAATGGCTTTTCCCGAACTTCGCATGATCGTTGACCTATGCAGATTCTCAAATAGGCCACGCCTACCTGATGACGCAGTTTCGATTACGGTGTGCTGAAACCCCTGGAAAAAAGTGCATGCCCTGCACGTTTCAAAATCCAAACCCGGTGCTGGTGTTTTTATATCACTGTATTTCTGAAGGAATCATTTCATCTTGGATGTAATGTCTGATCAAGCAGCATTTGTGAGAGGAGGTCTGCTTTGTGTACAGTGTTACCGGAGAAACCTCACTCTCTACCACTACAACAGCGCCTCGCGCTGGCAGAGAATGAATTTGCATATATATATATGCCGCCACAAATAGTGTAATTTATTTATACTATGGTATAAATAAATTCAACTGTAAAACAGTTTCACTGCAATTCATGTTATAATGTTAGAATTAAAGAACAATAAACATAATACATATTACCGTTGTGTAACGGAGCCGACGAGATGAGAGACGTGCGGATCCATGTGCGAACTTTTATTAGACAGAGACGTGGTCATACCAGGCATGGTTCAAGCAGTGGCAAACAGGTATAACACAGGCAAGATAAAGAGTAATCCTACGGCAAGCGTGAGTCTTCAATCGGCGAACAAAATCTAACAAGGCAAAGCAGAGAGATAATCCAATAACAAGAGCAATTGTCCAGGCGAGGTATAAACAGAGTCCGAAACAGCAGGCAAAGGGTTAATCCAAGTAACACAGGCAGAAGATAAAGAAACGAATGACACAGGCAATAAACTAGACTTAGACTTTAGAAAACACGGAAGGGCTCCGTAATGTAGCTATAACTGGAAGAGCGATATACGCTAGACAATACTCGGCAATCTGTGAACGGAAGTCCATGGTTTATATAGAGTGTGTGATTGTGTGATTGTTCTCAGGTGTGAGCATGTGATTGAGACAGCTGTGTGATGATGACAGTTGTGTGCTCAGTGCAATGGATGATGGGAAATGCAGTCCAGTGTAATGGGCAACAGTCTGTGTGGTGCGAGAGTCAATATGAAGAAAGGGCGACCTCTGATGGTGAGTGGACGGAAGACCATGAACCGGATTCGTGACACGTTGCACTTATCCGTACATAGTAAATGCAGTTATTTTTAAGCTGTTGTTGACATCCTATCTAAAACGTGATTTAGCCAAAAAGAAAACAACAACAATAACATTACCACTTTAATATGTCTTGCAATATCCGTGCATGCAAAGGTTCTGTGGGATCCTCTTGTTCAGTATTCTCGGGGTCTGAATCCAGCTCAAATTGATGAGACAATATTGACGACCTTGCTGTTTTGGCAAGGGGCGGGGCAGTACTGAAACGCTGTCTAAGCTGTTCTCCAATCACAACACATTTAGTTTTTCGGAAGGCTTCATCAAACTCGGAACTAATCAAGCCGTTTGTGCCAAGCTGGGGAGAAAAGAATTGTAATAATGTAAATTATGTGAAAAATAATGCGATTTTCGAACAACCAAGCATGAGAGCATGTTCTAGTACACCCCCAAAACAAAATTAAGACTTTGTAAAAGAGCATAATAGGACCCCTTTCACACTTCAGTGGACTAAAAATATAATTAGAATATAACATCAAAGGAAAAGTTTATGTGGCAGCCTTTGTGAAAAAGAGATGCACTTCTGTTGAATGAGCACTTGTAGTGAACTTTAAATCTTAAAAGTATAACATAGATATTATAAATAAAATAAAAGGCTATTATATTATAGGTCCCACTTTATATTAGGTGGCCTTAACCACTATGTACTTACATTTAAATTAATCATTTGATACAATGTACTTATTGTGTACATACATGTTTTTACATTGTACTTATATTCTAAAAAAAAATACCTGCATGTAATTACATCTGTTACAATGTTGACACATCCCTTACACCTTAACCCACCTTTCAACCTATCCATACCACCTAACCTGTCCTTAAACTTACTCGTATCCCATCTCGATAGCAGCAAATACAATATGAACATGATAAGTACATTATATTTATTTTTGATGTAAGTATATAGTAGTTAAGGCCACCTAATATAAAGTTGGACCTATTATATTATTTAACAATATTCTCCATATTTTTTTCAGAAAGTCAAGTACCAAATTGTCAACAGAAGTTATAAGATAGCTTCTAAATGGCTCAAAACATAAGCCCTAAAATTGAGTTATATGAAGTAAAAAAATAAATAAATAAATGGTGTCAATGGCACTAAAAGACAGTGGTGATATATGTACTTCTTTGCTGCTTCATTTTTTTTTATGTCAGTTGCATCATGAGACAAACAGAAATCAATGTTGTTTGACATCACTGACATCAAGTACATGATGTCAGAATGTTCATTTTTGAATGAACAATTCCTTTAATATCCCCGTTTTGCTGCAGAACATAAATAATTTGAACTCTTCAGGACCTCTTACAGCAGTCAGAAAATCACATCATTGCAGAGCAGCATGCCAGCGCACATTGTGATTTCCCCTCTTGATTCATGGTGTTCATCCTGCTGTTATTTTGAATAACAAAATACATTTTTATATATGTCTTTGACCTTCTGGCTCAACAGTGAATGATTTTGCTGTGTCTTAATGCTGTTAACCTGATGCTTGGAGGATTGCAGTTATAAAGAGAATAGATTTTTAAGGTCTGGCTCCTTCATAATGGATGTGATGTAATAGATTGCACAGGGTGCACTGAATAATTGAGAAAGCTCTTTGTGTGCTCGGCCTCCTGATGGACACTGCGCAGTGTGCGTGTGCGAGACACAGTCGAGCATACCACACATAGCGACACAGCATCTTCACTATATTAGTTGTGACCTCTGTCAAAATAGCTTTCGTCCACCCCTCGTAACACAGGTCTGTTGACGGTGACGCTGACTATAAATAGAGCTCAAAACTGCATTGCAATCAGGAGTTTTATTGTAATATGATAGAGTGGCTTTGTACCAGAGGGCCCCTCGTATGCAAAAAAGTTGTAATTCACTCTCATTATCTCGGATGTCTGATGCTGAAACTGCAGCCCACATGTCACTGAACCTGTTTCTGGGAATTGAACTGATGGCTTTGCTAGCATCATACTTTAAAGTGTGAGCTACAGGAGTGCAGCGCTTCGGTAATCTTCCTGAAGCCTAGAAACTTCAACAACATCCCAGCAGTGTATTTTAAATGCAAAACTGTGTTTGCATTATGAAAAACACAGCTGGAGCCACCGGAGAGACCACTATGAACAGTGATGACCAGGAGTTGAGTTTCAATCAATTGAGGGAGAGTTTACTGAAGACAGTGGTCTCAGCATTTCCAATGGAAGAAGTCAAAGTCAGCAATACAGCAGTGATCAAAGAATACTAAAAATTAGTGAAATCTTGATCATCATTGACACACTTTGTTTTTTTCAATCTGTTTTAGGTTGGTCAGAGGTCAGTCTTAAATCCATGAAGATGTTGCTGTCTTCCTGACATCTCTAAAGTTGTCTGGTCTCTCATAACAGCAGATTTTTGCAGTTCAAAGTGCTGTAAGGATCTCACTAAAACACAGGTCTCAGGTTTCTAGAATAAAACATGGGGATAAAACAGTACATCCTTATAACATTTAAAATATAGCAGCCAATGAAAATATTGTCATCTGTCAATGGCGGGACAGAAATCACTCAAGTTTCATTAAAAATATCTTTATTGTGATTCAGAATGAGAGTAAATGATGACAGAATTTTCATTTTTGGATGAACTATTCTTCATCCTAAAAAGAGTTATAATGGTTATGTGTTAATGGAAATGTACTTTAGTGACCTTTATAACTGCGAGCATAGTTGCTCTTTACTCATAGTAAAAAAGTGACCCTTCAGACCCTTTCAAACACACATCTTCTGAAAATGTAAAAATGTTGTGGCATTTGTGGTTATTCTGTGCTGTACACTCAACCAGACAAGAGTAAACAGCACATCATCTAGTGTTTGTAGAGTTAGTCATACAATCGGGCCAAAACTAGACAAGACAGACAAATATCTGCCAGGATATAAATAGTCTGTAGAAAAGCAGACAAATATGCATGATTCAAAGACACGCACACATTTTCTATTTGGACTTTCCATTCGGTTATTTTGGTGAAATAGCTGTGCTATTTTCAGCGACACTTTGAATTGATCTTTTCTTGGTGAGCCTCACACCTGCTGGTTTTGCATTGATCATACGCTGCTGTTATTGCTACCTTAAGCCACTGAACTTAACAGATGAGCCTGCACGTTTAAACCCCCTCTGAAGTTTGATATTTAGAAATACATCCACCGGTGGAGTAATTACTTTTCCTTCCATTTATGTCTCTCTGTAGGTTGTGTTAAAGAAAAAAAAGATTTAGTGTGAGATGAAATATCCGTTGAACTCTCTCGCTGTATGACAGGGATGTATGGTTGTGGTACTAATGAGGAAACGAGGCAGAGAGAGGCTCAGAGGAAGTGCCATTAAAGAGAGCCATCGTTTATAACCTTGTGCTTCTGTAGGCCTGATATTCCTTACAAAAATCACGGTATGGACTTTATGAGGAAACTATGCATCCTTATAAAATTCTGCTCTAAAAGTAGAAGCACAGATTGAGTTTGCTAATTTATAAAGGACGCATATGGGAAGAAATTCTCAGGTTTCAAAGAGGCAGGAAGAAGTGGTTTTAAAAGTAGATCAAAGTAGATGAAAAATGTGAGTGGTTCTTGTCAAACTTACCCTCGCAATAACACGATAGGGTGTTTATGATGGTTGCTTAAAGATGCGGTCACATTAGGGTGTCAAAATCAACCGAAATTCAGAAACTTCCCTGGCTCAAATTTTTTGATTTTGTTAATGTTAAAAAGACAAACATAGCGATGAAAGCCAAATATTATGTCATGGATGAATATGTACTGAATAATCCACTATTTTGTAGAAGGGGGATAAAATGACTGTTATCACCTGAGATTTGGAGCCAAATTACAGGGGGGTAAAAATGACTTCAGAAAGAAGGCAGCGTTACAATGTTATTTTTACACAGAGATTTTTAGGTCTATTAGTAAAATCTGTTGACTTTAGCAATATTTGTTGCATTATATCTTAATGGTAAGATCCCTATATCTCTAAAAATAGATCATATAAGGTCTTAAAAATGAAGAGACTGAAAGAAAAGTTTGTTAAGAACTACAATATAATAGGATATTAAGATATCAGTTCAAAAATAGGAAAAAAAATGTTTTTTAATGTATTTTTCTCCAAAGTTTACTTAACTTAACTTAATCATCTTCATCCCAAGCGAGACATAAGGCTGCCTTCTCCAAAGTTTGCATGCCTATAACTTAATGTACTTTTAATGTACTCTCCCCTCCATCCTGGACATTTTCCTCAAACGATGCTCCAGCAAAGCCAACAGTATCGTAAAGGACTCCACACACCCCTCCCACAGTCTCTTCCAGCTCCTACCATCAGGTAGACGGTACCGGAGCATCAGAGCCCGCTCTGCCAGACTGCTCAACAGCTTTTTCCCCCAGGCTGTGAGAGCCCTGAACTCAAGTCACCCCGCCCCTCTCTGAATCCCCATACAAACCCCCTACCTCCTGAAACATGGACAATCTGGAACTTATGGAACTTTGTTTGTGCAATCGAAGAGTGCTACAGGTGAGTGGGCCTGTACAAACCACCTGTAGTAGCACACTCTCTTCCTCTATGCGCACTAGTCACTTTTCACACACACTGCTGTGTGCACACAAATCCCACAAAAAGACTCAGTAATATCAGTAATATATGTATGTTTACATGCTCATGCACTACAAATCATCCTGCACTGTTCCCCAGCCAGCTGCTTGAACTCACATTGTCTCTCTTTGCACATGTACAGTATTTATCTGAAGCATTCGTATAGTTTGTATAGTTTGTATTTTTTAGTTTATGTATAGGTAAATTTTTTATATAGATAGTATATTTATAGTCAAAATCTATCAGTAGGATAGTTTGTGTATAGGTTTATATTGTTTTACTTCATTGCTGTATGCCTGTATTTATGTAGCACCGTGGTCCTGTGAGGCACGACATTTCGTTCCACTGTATGCCCCCGCATGTAGCGGAATGACAATAAAGCTCAACTCAACTCAACTCAACTCAGATTTTAGGTCTTAGGTCTTTTTTTTTTTTTTTTTTTTTGTATCTTAATTTTTAAGGCCTTATATGGTTCAGTTCCAGAGATAAACATAAAAGAGTATTTATAGCACTCGAACAGGTATGTTCTATGCAATTGTTGTGACAGAGGAAAAGAAGATACATTTCTAGTTTTAACATTATTTGTTCTTCAACATTTATTTTTAAAGGTCCACTAAACAGCTTTTATGCAATATGTTGATGTAATTTCAACTGAAACAGGAAGACAGGGCAGGACATACAAGCAGTCCCACCCTTTTTTTTTTTTTTTTAAAAAACTAATAGTGATAAAAAGCTAACATAATAGTGTTTTGTTTATATCACAGCTCAGCCAGATCCGTCGGTTCAGTTCAGCTCACTAAAGCCGCATTTGACAACAGTGATCATAATCATGCTGAGGATGTGTAGTTAGAAAAGTGTGTATGTTGGTTTATGGTACTGGTGTTATCGCTTCTGCTCGTCAGTGCTGTTTCTAATACAGAGTCTGTCTAACTGTTTCTCCTCCTAATCTCATCCATATTGCTTTAAAATAAAGCATTCTGTGTAGAATTCAAATGGATCTGATACGCTTTGTGGTCTGTGCCGACTCGCACATATGATCTGTTTTGTGCTATCATGTCTCTTCACCGTAGCCGACTGTGTGCGGCACCAGACTAACGCGAAACCAGACTATATTTGGCACAATGGAAAGCATATCGTTCCCTATCCCCTATGTATTGAATGCTTATATCTTCTAAATATGAATTTTGTCATTGTTTTGGAGCACACTAGCTTATAGATAACCTTAAGGTTAACAAATTCATACTAAAACAACAACAACAACAACAACAACAACAACAACAAACACTTACAAAAAAACTTACATTTTGATTGCATGGGGACTTTAAAAGTAAAAAAACAAAAAAACAAAACAAAACAAAAAAAAATTCAGCTGAACGCAAAGTGGCCAATATTTCTTTTTTGACCACTGAAAATGTGTACAATTTAACAATTTATTCAAGGGAACACATTGAAATCCATATATCTCTGAATATAGATCATACAAGGCCTTAAATATGAAGATACCAAAAGAAAAATTTGTTATGCGCTAAGATATATATTAAGATATCTTTAATGCTTCTTGTAGGCATGCAAACTTCAGGAAAAAAAAAAAAAAAAAACTCACCATTGGCATTTAATGCAAGAAAGATTGCTAAAGTCAGTACATTTTACTAATAGACATAAATACTAAATAAAAAGTCATTTCTAAAGTCATTTTTACTCCCCCTCTAGTGGATTAGTCAGTAAATATTTATCCATGACATTTATTGTACACCAATTGTAAGTCACTTTGGATAAAAGCGTTTGCAAAATGACTAAATGTAAATTTAATATTTTGGCTTTCTTTCTCATTTTACGTATTTCTTTCACATGAAAAAAAAAAAAAAAAAAAAAATCTAAAATTTGAGCCAGGGAGTCAGGGACCTCTGTTTGAGTTGACACATTAGCGAAACTTTAGCATGGGGAAATCTTTCACCCTCACATGCGATTGGCCCCTGAAATTCTAGGGCTTTGTTCAAATCACTGACCCGAAGTATGAGATATACTAAGAGTGATGATTGCCTTATAGGAAAAACTGCTTATAAATTTACTTTCTGAATGCACTTGTTTAGGTTTTTTCTACTTATATCCATAGGATCGTAATTTCACATTACATTTGTGTGATCTGGCTGTCACGGTGTTCATAAAGTATCATGTCAGCTTCTGCTTCATTCATGATAAATTGATCTCCTCTTTCAATCTGCTGTGATAATGTCTCTATTTATAGACTGTGTAAATGAATAGGATGCTGATATGAAAGAATTACAGACAGTGGAGTACAGCTCCATTTATGGAGCATGTGAGGGAATGTGTGCCAGAGCCATAACCGGAAAGACTCATGAATCACATTGATTTGGTCATGGCAAAACTACTGCCGCCACACTCAATATATGACAATCAATTCTATCATGATGTGTGGCAACAGGCCAGCAATAGCATTCAATAGTTGTGCGCATTTTTTTTTTTTGGTGACTGCTTGGAGCAGTTTCCTCTCGTGTAAATGAATTAGTCTGATCGTGAGCTGTAAGTAGATTTGATTTGATGTGATTTAATGTGGCCTCTGTCCAAAAATTAATAGTGGCATCAAAAAAAAGTGCCAGCTCCAAATTGAATATACAAATAGTTACCAAAAACCTCAGATTAACTGATTAACTAATTAACAAAGTATATGTTGAACAATGCATAGTTTTTACTCTTAAATCTGACTGGAAAAAGTCTACAAACCCCTGTTAAAATAACTACTTTTTGAGATGTAAAAATAAATCCAAATCATGTTGGATCGTTTTCCACCATTAATGCCATGAAACTCTGAAATTGTTAAAAAAAAAAAATAAAAATAAATAAATAAATAAATAAATAAATAAATATTTAATCAAACTCACAGAAACTGCTGACAGATTCTTTTCCATGCATTATTCTAAAAGATCCATTTGGTTTACAGACATCATATAAAAATCATATAAATCATATACCAGTGAAATCGCACCATACATTCTCTATTATGTCTTGCTTGCACTTGATACGGTGACGTCAACATCACTGACACAGTCTTCACTCCTATTGGTTGTCGATCCCAGATTTGACATTTGTCAACTTTATCACATCGCTGGACATGCCCACATCTGGTCGCCCGTGGTCACTGTTGCTCGTGTCATCGCAAGTTGCCAACGCTGCATTGAAAATGAATACAATCATGTCATTTTGTTGCTGTGTTGCTTGTAGTGTGAACAGAGCAATTCCAAAATGTTCTTCTTTTGAAGCCACTGAATGGCTCAAAAGTAATAGTCACAAGTGGCAATGTGATGTCAATATGGAGCTTACAAAAAGCAATAGAAATACATCAGACATCCTGTATTTCAGTTTATTTGAACAGGCTTGTGAGCATGTGTAATGCTAAAGCTGATGGTGATGATCAGTGGAAACATGAGGGAGCGTCAGTCCTCGTGCAGCCCGACTCGGGCACACACCAACTGCAGCAGTTTGCGGCTCACACTGAGAGCATGAGTTTTGAGCGTGACTGATCACTCGGCTGGCACACACTCCACTTCTACCCACCCGTGGGACACACTCCCACACTGCTGGCCGCATGTGCTGCCAAATAACTTCCACATGGCAAATCCCGACTTCCTTCAGCTTATCTGAAGAACCTCTCACATTGTAATAGACATAATACTCCACAGATGCTTAGAGCCAAAATATACTTTTTGACAGCTTATTCATAGAATTTTTTACTTTTGATGAAATATATTGTAGCTGGCTAATATGCAAATACATGTCCATGTCTGGCTCAACATGAGTCTGAGAGGGAAAAAAGACTGTAGTGTTTGGAAAACATGAAACAATTTGTTTCCTACTTTTGTTTTGCATGTTGGCCACACTACATAACTGTGATTTGGAAATTTCAGTATTTTTTTTAATTTATTTTTTTTTAATGTTTATAATATTTTAATGATAGTGCTTCAGTGCAATAATAAAAAAATAATAAAGTGTTTTTCTTCATTATGGTAACAGGACAGTTTTGTGTTTGTGTGTATATAGTTACTTATGCTTAGTTACTTATACAAAGACTGCATTTGTTGGATCAAAAATACAGTAAAACTATGGAAGACCATTTCCGCCACTGATTAAAAAATAAAAAAAAGTAATTGTGACTTTTTATCTCAAAATTCTAATTTTTTTCTTGCAATTGCCTACATCTCACAATTCTGACTTTTTTCTCAGCATTGTGTTATACAAACTCGCGACTCTGACTTTTTTTCTCAGAATTATGAGATATAATCTTGCAATTGCGAGTTATAAAGTCAGAATTTGACATTTTCTTCTCACAATTCTGAGTTTATATCTTGCAGTTCTGAATTATTTATTTATTTTTTTTTTAGAATTGTGAGATATAAACTCGCATTCCAAACACTGATATGTTCTCACAATTGCAAATTTATATCAGACAATTCTTACTTAATAACTCGCAATTGCATATTATAAAGTCAGAATTGCGTCAGAAAATCAAAAAAATATAAACTTGCAATTCTGAGAAAAAAAGTGACAATTGCGAGTTATAAACTCGCAATTCTAAAGAAAAAAGGAGTTTATATCTCACAATTCTGACTTTATAACTCGCAATTGCGAGTTTATATGTCATAATTCTCAGAAAAAAAGCAGTGGCAAGGAAAAAAGTCAGAATGTTTTGACTTTTTTTTCGCAATTTTGTATCTTGAGTTTATATATTGCGGTTCTGACTTTTTTTCTCAGAATTGTGAGATATAAACTCGCAATCCAATTCTGAGGAGGAAAAAAGACTGATATGTTCTCAGGAGTTTATATATTACAATTTATACTTATTAATTCACAATTACATGTTATAAAATCATAATTGCAAGATATGAACTCGCAATTCTGAATAAAAATATGTGAGTTTATGTCTTGCAATTCTTATTTTATAACTCACAATTGTGAGTATATATATTATAAATCTGAGAAAAATAAAAGCAATTGCAAGGAAAAAAGTCAGAATTTCAAAAATGTTTTGACTCTTTTCTCACAATTTTGCGGTTCTGACTTTTTTCCTCAGAATTGTGAGATTTAAACTCACAATCCAATTCTGAGGGGGGGAAAAGACTGATATGTTCTCAGAATTTTGAGTTTATATCTCACAATTCTTACTTAATAACTCGCAATTGCATGTTATAAAGTCAGAATTGCAAGATAGAGATATAAACTCGCAATTCTGAAGAAAAAAAATGAGTTTATGTTTTGCAATTCTTACTTTATAACTCACAATTGTGAGTATATATATTATAATTCTGAGAAAAAAAAGCAATTGCAAGGAAAAAAAGTCAGAATTTGAGATAAAAAGTTGCAATTACCTTTTTAATTTTTTATTAAAACATTGTGCATTATCAGTGTTTTGCTGCTTAGTATTTTTGCAGAAATCCTGATTTTTTTTTTTTTTTTTTTTGATGGATAGAAATGGTTTATTTGAAAAATAAACCTTTTGTAACATTATACATGTCTTTTGAAAAAAAAAATACAAATTATTACAAATATGTAATTAATTAAAAATACAATTACAAAAAAAATAAATAAATAATAAAATCATTGTTTGTGTTTTAAATACATTTCAAATGTATTTTGAATAAATTAATAAACCTGGACAAAAAGAGTTGCTAAAGTAATGGTGATGCTAAGATAATGACAGCACAAATTTTTGTGCTGTTATTAACCTAGCATCACTTTTACTATTACTCATATTTAACCTGAACCATTAAGTATCTGCTTGTAATGTCTCAAAATACCCAGGAACCATCAATGCCATAGCAACTGCAGTAATGTGCAAAAAAATCACTCAAACATCTTTGCATCTGTACAGCAATGCCCTGACAACCACCAACAAGTGACTGGTGCCCCTAGTGGCGCACAAATCACACACTTTACTTTTAAGCAGTTGTTTCGTCTGCTGTGCGCGATTACCGTGACCTCACGCTCCGCCAGCTTGCTCTGATGTTCCCGTCCCGTCCTCAGATTTGCTTAGTGACGCTGATGTAATGAGCTGCTAGAAAATGGCCGAGGATAAACATGTTTGTTTGCTCTGGGCTTCAGTTCGTTTGGCTGAGCCCCACTTAGCCAGCTTCATTTCCCCCCTCTCTTCCTCATTTCACTGGCTGCGCAGCTGTCTGGCTGTAATGGTGAACGACGGTGTCCTCGGCGAGTGCTAGGGCCATTCATCTTCATAGAGGAGAGAGAGACTTCATCTGCTCGACAGCACCGGCAGCAGCTGCCCCGGCCGTATTAAAATAGGTGTCAAGAGAACAGCGTGTAATTGACTAATGCTGTTTCAATCTGATACCTGCTATCTGACTGACCACCCGGACGAGAGCACTGTTTCCTGCCCTTGTAATTCCTCTGATTTTTACGTCTTTCTTTTTATTTTTGATCCACTATAAACAGTGTCATATATGTTACATTTGATAATTTAAAGAGCAGGTCATATGGTTTTTTAAAGTGTACTAATATTGTGTTGGAGTCTCCTACAAGAGGTTTAAATGCATCTAAGGTCAGAAAACATTGCAATTTTCTCAGAATATACAAGAGTCATTTGTCCCTTCCATAAGCCTACTCTGCTCTGATTGGTCAGCTGGATGGAGGGGGAAACGTTGTTTCTACCGAGAGGAACACGATCGTGATTTCTACCGAGGGGGACCAAATTAAAATAATGACATAAAAACATTTTGTTTAACACTTATGTAAGCAAATCGTGCCCACAACTAAAGTTTAGCTGCTAAACTGTAAACAATATAATAACAAAACAATAATAATAATAGTGGTGGGTACGTTAGCCGAGTGCTAACGTGACTAACTGATGAAACAACACAGTTTGTAAACCAAGTTACATTCTTTATTATTAAACGAAGTAATTAGAACAATGACATTCTACATTAGTCAACACATTCTTAGGAAATAGTGGGTTCACAGCGAATATATTATTGTGGTTTACTTGGAAACCTAAAGCTGCACTAGGTATACATCACATATTGGCACAAAAAAACTAGATATTTTGAGCACTCACTTGAAAATGTACACAAAACGTATCAATCGTATTCAGGTTTTGATGCTTGTTAGTCCAAATAAAGAAGATTAGAAGTCAAAGAAGATAAAAGCCAAGATTAGAGAGAAGCAGTCCTCTGTAAAATGATGAGCACACAACAAAAGGTTCAAATTGTATTGCTGTGGTATCATAGAAAAATTAATTTTCAACCACTATTTCTTCACATCATCATCTTTCAGCAATGAAAACAAAACAAACTTGCTTTACCAGCGCAGAACACAGCGTCTTCTCGACATGATGTAAAGTGTTTGTGGGCAGGTCAGATTGTTCGTATTTCGCGGGCAGGTGGGCATTATGCTAATGTGTTACCTAGTGATGTAGATCGGTAACAGGCAGAAGATTCGAAAATATGACGACTCGTTAAGGCGATTCTGAGTTGACTCTTTCTTTTGAGAGACAATCCCCCGGTTTCACAGACAAGGATTAAGCCTAGTCCTAGATTTAAATGCAAGTCTTAGCTGTTTCAACTGAAATAAACTTGCACTGACTTATCTTAAAACATATCAGTGCCTTTGTTTTGTCTCAAGATGCACACCAGTAATGTTTTTTTTTCAAAGCATGTTTATAAAAATGACTTAAATGACCTAATTGAACTATGGCCTAATCCTGTCTTAGTCTAAGCCCTGTCTGTGAAACCAGGCCAATATCTTTGTGTAATGCACTTTTTTGATTAACAACTTTGCAGACTGTTTACATTGAAGGATAGCTAGGTTACAAACTGCAAAAAAATATATTTTTCAAAAACCCATATGACCTGCTCTTTAAGAAATGTATTATTATTTAATATTTTTAATATGTAATATATTTAATTTTCTCATAGTTTTTGCCAATATTAATTCTATAACACACACACACACATACACACATTATGTAGGTTTCTTTGAAACTTTGAAACAATCAAGATGCTATGTGTAATTTTGAAATTATTTCCTCTATACATTATTTTATTATGTTCCACTACATCAAAACCCAATAGAAAATATTATTGATGATGTATGAAAATTCATTGCATTTTCTTTAATTTGGGTCTCTCATAACCATGAAAGATGTGTAATAAAAATGATAAAATTTTATTAATACCCATTTCTTATTAGAAACATTTTAGGACAAATGCTAGGATATCAACCTGATACAATTTTTATTTAACATTAATTAAAATAGATTAGACTGTAAAGAGAATAACACTTTAGCATATTTAAAAAGAGTACTAATTACAGAATGCTATTGCTTGTGTTAATTGCAATCAAACTAAAATATATTATAGTTTAAATTTATATTTAATGCAAGTTCTTGACCCACTTATGTAGAATTAAAGTGCATCATTATATGCTTTCATAATTCATAATTACATCTGTTGTCTTTGATATGTTTAAAGTGTACTGCCACACTTGGAAGCATTTATGATAAATTAAACAATATATTAGAATGTTTCTTTTATGTGATATATTTGAAATTACATATTTGTCATTTTCAAGTTGCAATTTAGTACATTTAAAATACCTTAAAACATAATAATTAAACATTTTCTGCATAATATTATCTGCAAGTACATTATCTGTTTTTTTTAAAACAAAATATACTTTTAAGATTTATAATACTCTGTAAGTGCACATTTAATACAATTAAGTGCATTTCTTATAACACTGGCTTTTGATTTCAAGGCCATAAACAGAAATGACATGCTTTATATGCAACATTCATTTAAACTGTCTGCATGTAATATAGGTTTAGAATAATGCAAAATGATTGCAGTTTCGTATTAATTCTTGATACTAATTCTTGTCTGAGTCAAGTTTGTCAAAGTAAACTGGAGTTTTATTGCAAAGCCAGCCCGGTGAGTTCAGTCGTGTGTTAACATAGGAATCAAGGGAGCGAGGTCAGGAGAGGAAAGATGTAGAAAGAATCCTCTAGCGACACGGGGATGAGAAATGATGTCATGTCCCAGCATGAGGTCACATCACGTGCAGAAGAAGACCTCTGCTGTAGCAGTGTTGGCAAGCTAAATAAATAAAAACATAAGTTTCAGAAAACAAGAAGATAGAGGAGGGACATACACTTAAATAATCAAATCAATGCATCCTGTATGTTCCAGGTTTATCTAGATTTAATCAGATTTTCTATGTCTGATCAACCTGTTTTTTGTTTCTTTTTTGAGAAGTAAATGTTCATGGTAGAATGTGGTAGATAAACAATATTTAGAATATTTGCAATATATTTGCACTGATTTTAAGCAATTTTCCCCCACATTTAGAAAAGACTTGTCATCATACAAAAAATACAAATAAATTCATTTCATTTTTCATATATATATATATATATATATATATATATATACAGTGGGTACGGAAAGTATTCAGACCCCCTTCACTTTTTTTAATTTTGTTATGTTGCAGCCTGATACTACAATTGTTTAAATTCATTTTTTTTTTCTCATTAATCTACACTCTGTACCTCATAATGATGAAGTGAAAACAGAATTTTAGAAATGTCTGTAAATTTATTAAAAAGAAAAACCTGAAATATCACATTTACATAAGTACTCAGACCCTTTGCAACAACACTTGAAATTTCGCTCAGGTGCCTCCCATGTCTCTTGATCATTGCAGAGATGTTTCTACACCTTGATTGGAGTCCACCTGTGGTAAATTAAATTGATTGGACTTGATTTGGAAAGGCACAAACCTCTCTGTAAAAGGCCTCACAGCTGATAATGCATATCAGAGCGAAAACCAAGCCACGAGGTCAAAGGAACTGCCTGCAGAGCTCAGACACAGGATTGTATCGAGGCAGAGATCTGGGGAAGTCTACAAAAATATTTCTGCTGCACTGAAGGTTCCCAAAAGCACAGTGGCTTCCATAATTCTCAAATTGAAGAAGTTTGGCACAACCAGGTCTCTTCCAAGAGCTGGTCCCCAGCCAAACTGAGCAATTGATGGAGAAGGGGTTTGTCTAGACTGGTGACCAAGAACCTGGTGGTCACTCTAGTTGAGCTCCATGATCATATATGCAGATGGGAGAAACCTACAGAAGGACAAACATCACTGCAACACTCCACCGATCTGGGCTTTATGGCAGTGTGGCCAAACTCAATCCTCTCCTCAGTGAAGACACATGAAAACACACTTGGAATTTGCAATAAAGCACCTAAAGGACCCTCAGACTCTGAGAAACAAGATTACCTGGTCTGATGAGCCTCAATTCTAAGCATCATGTTTGAAGGAAACCAGCTCTTCTCATCACCTGCAGAGTACCATCCCAAAAGTAAAGTGTGGTGGTAGCAGCCTCATGCTGTTGGGCTGTTTTTCAGCGGCAGGGACTGAGGAACTCATCAGAGTAGAAGAAAAGCTCAATGCACCAACATTTTGAGATAGCCTTAATGAAAACCCAGTCTAGAGCATTCAGAACCTCAGACTTGGCCGAAGGTTCACCTTCTAACATGACAATGACCCTAAACACACAGCCAAGGCAACACAGGAGTGGCTTAGGGACGACTCTGTGAATGCCCTAGAGTGACCCAGCCAGAGCCCTGACTTGAACCCTATCGAACATCTCTGGAGAGACCTGAAAAAGGCTGTCAACAGACGGTCCCCATCCAACCTGACCGAGCTTGAGAGGATTTGCAAAGAAGAATGGCAGAAATTCCCCCAATCCAGTTGTGCAAAGCTTGTTGCGTCATACCCAAAAAGACTCGAGGCTGTAATTGCTGCCAAAGGTGCTTCAACTAAGTACTGAGTAAAGGGTCTGAATACTTATGTAAATGTGATATTTCAGTTTTTTCTTTTTAATAAATTTACAAACATTTCTAAAATTCTGTTTTCACTTTGTCATTATAAAGGACAGAGTGTAGAGTAATGAGAAAAAAAAAAAGAATTTAAACAATTGTAGTATCAGACTGCAACATAAAAAAATTGAAAAAAGTGAAGGGGGTCTGAATACTTTCCGTACCCACTGTATATGTATATATATATATATATATATACTTTCAAAAAAAAATGTTTTCGCAATTGTTTATATATTATAAATTCACAAATTTATTATTATTATTATTCATTCATTCTGTTTATTTTTTAAAACATTTTTATATACATTTTACTTACAATAAACATTTTCAAACTAATTTGCAAAAAAATATTTGAATTAAACAAATTAACACTGCATTAATTTGCATAAATAATGAGACATTATCAAAAGGCTTAAAATATTTAGATGTATTTTAAATCACCCTTCAACTATAGTAACAAGTGTGTAAAATCAGGTACATTTTTATATGCCTGTGAAGGAAATCTCTCATATTAGCTTTCATGTGAAATGTGTTCTGTATATGTGATGTGAGATCTGCTCTTAGTGTGAGTGTCAGCTGCAGGTCTGGCTGTAAAAACAGCCTGATTTCCTCCATCCCCACGGGAGGCTTCCACCTCTGCAAACATCACGGCATACGCCATCTGGGGTTCCCATATGGCCCAGTGTAATCATGACACATATCCAGCAAACCCTAGCCTTGGTCTTTGGACATTGTGAACACACTCAAGACAAGATGTTAGTGTGTTATATTTCTGATATATGCTGATAAATTATGCCTAAAGGAATAGTTAATCCAAAAATGATATTGGCCGAAAATTGACTCACCCTCGGGCCACCTAAGATGAGTTTGTTTAATCAGAAATTTAGCATTGCATCACTTGCTCACCCATGGATCCTCTGCAGTGAATGGGTGCCGTCAGAATGAAAGTCCAAACAGCTGATAAAAACATCACAATAATCTACAAGTAACTTTAGTCTATTAGTGAATGTCTTGTGAAGTGAAAAGCTGTGTGTATGTAATAAAATAATCTATTATTTAGGCATTTTAACCATTGCTTCTGGCCAAATATATGAGCCCATAATCCATTATAATGCTTCCTCCAGTGAAATTCCCTATTGTCCTCTAACATAAAATCCACCCACATACTGTATTTGTTTAGAACTGTTTTGGACTGTTTTTACTTGTAAATGGTGCTTGATCTGTGCATATTTCTCTTCTAATTCAGATGAGATGACTTTTTCACTGGAGAAAGCAATGTTAGAGGATTTAGCTAGAAGGAATGGTTTGAAGTAAAAATGTCTTGATGACGGATTTGTTTATTATAAACACAGCTTTTCGCTTTACAAGATGTTAATTGATGGACTGGAGTGGTGTGGATTACTTGTGGATTATTGTGATGTTTTTATCAGCTGTTTGGACTCTCATTCTGATGGCACCCATTCACTGCAGAGGATCCATTGGAGAGAAAGTGATGTACTGCTAAATTTATCCAAATATGTTTCAATGAAGAAACAAACTCATCTACATCTTGCATGGTCTGAGGTCAAGTATATTTTCAACAAATTTTCATTTTCGACTGAACTATTCCTTTAAATATCGTAAACTGGCAAAACCATCTTGCAATTCTGTAGTCTTAAATTATTTTGTATATTTCTTCAGGACAATCCTGATGTTACAATGAAATATTTATCCTAAAACCTAAAATCAGTGTATGTGTTTATAGTTGTTAGATATTTGAATATAGACCATGTTCACACTCTAGTCAATTTTATTCAGCTTCATTAATGACTATATTTTTTATGGTTATAATAGATTTTTTTTATGTATTTATTTTGTTATTTTTCTTAAATAAAATAATTTATTTGTAATAGTACAAATGCTCCAAAATAAGTACATGATTGTAGCTTGTAACTCTAAATTTCAGACAATTTCTGGACAACACACTCAGTATATTATGCCTCATTTTAGTACTGATGAACTCTCTATGACATTTATGCTCTGACCTGATAATAATTCCAAACAATTAATAGCGTTTGTCAGTGAAATACTCACCCCCTCACAACCCAAATACAGGGTCATCACAGCTGCGGCCTGATGCTGCAATTAAAGAAGATGAACTATTCCTGCCTAATGACGTTTGTCAGACAAGCAGAGGATGTGTCTTTGTTAAAGTGTAGCCTCCAGTCGTGTCTGTACGGCCCTCGGTGTAGCAGTGCTTGCTTTAATTGGGTGTATAGAGAATGAATCTGACTATGATTTAACTGGGAAATGACTTAAATACATATGGCTAGAAATACACTTCCTTTTTTAAGCCCATCATCAGGTGACACTGAGGCAGAATTTTAATTAATCCAAAACACAAGAGTTGGTCTTTAAGGAATATTATTTTGTTCTCATCCGATAGTATCAGTGCAGTTATGTTAATATTTATGATCATCACAGACAATTATTTTGACTCATCATTTTTTAAAGGGGTCATAACCTTAATTACATTTTCTACGTTAATGCAGGAACTGGATTGAAATAAACATACTTTAATTCACAAATGAACTAAAACAAACACGACCAACTGCCGCACTGCACTGTCCCTCAAATGGATCAAAAATCACTCTACAGTTACTCTAAACTCTAAACTTAAATTATTTAACACATTTTCATTCATTTGAAATTAACATAAAATTAAGAACATGAAAATATTACACACAATTTGCACTTATATTCTATTATATTCTATTAAAGTATGTTATTTTCATAATAAGTGAAAAAAAAAAGTGAAAAGTGAAAGTCGTGACGTATTGTCAAGTATGGTGACCCATACTCGAAATTGGTGCTCTGCATTTAACCCATCCAAGTGCACACACACAGCAGTGAATAGTGAACAAACACGCACACACACACCGTGAACACACACCCGGAGCAGTGGGCAGCCATTGCTCCAGCGCCCGGGGAGCAATTGGGGGTTCGGTGCCTTGCTCAAGGGCACCTCAGTCATGGTATCGAAGGCAGAGAGAGTGCTGTTCATTCACAATCCCCACTTTCAATTCCTGCCGGTGTGAGAATCGAACCGGCAACCTTCAGGTTACAAGCCCAACTCTCTAACCATTAGGCCACGACTTCCCCACGTAATAAGTACACTTTTTAAAGGTATTAAGGGTCACACTTTATTTTAAGGTCTAGTTCTCACCATTAACAAACCATCAACTATGACTTTTGCCTCAATAAACTCTTAATTTGCTGCTTATTAATAGTTAGTAAGGTAGAAAACAGGTTTCCAGGACACTGTCTGGCATATTTATAGCACCAAGCCAAACCCATACTATTGGTTGATTCAGTTTGATGGTCACACTTTAGTTTGGGGACCAATTCTCTCTACTAACTAACTATTAACTACGACTTTTGCCTCAATAAACTCCTAAACTCCTAATCTGCTGCTTATTAGTAGTTAGTAAGGTAGTTGTTAAGTTTAGGTATAGAGTAGGATTAAGGAATCTAAATATGGTCATGCAGAATAAAGCATTAATATGTGCTTTATAAGTATTAATAAGCAGTCAATATGCATGCTAATAAGTAACAAGTTAATAGCAAGAGCTGGTTCTTAAAATAAAGTGTTACCAGTTTGAGATATTGGGTTGATAGAGATATTTAGAAAGCACCACGTAGACAAAGTGTTTCCACTTTTCAGGGGAATCAACCTGCAGATGGCTTACTTATAGCTGTCTCTACATATTAAGCTGAAATAGGAGAAAACACTGAAAATCGACTCATCGACTCCAAAGAGACTTAATGAGCAGACAGAAACATGCTGCGCAGGCTGGGGAAGCTGTAGGAAGACACCCAGAGCTCTATTTCCTGTTGCGATGCACCTTTTATTTATAATATCATCCTGGAAACTGCTAGACATCAGCATATGGAGCAGATGGATTTGGTTGTTTTGATTCTCACCCTCAGCTGCTGCAGAGCCCACCCGAGGACTCGCATTAGCTCCAGAGCTGATCTGAGGCCAGATCTCAGGACACGTTGTCTCTCAGTATGGCCAGCGTTTGACCCTACATGCTGGCCAACCCCTCCGTCCCGCTGCACATGTCTGCTTTACTCTGTTCCTGGATCTGTCGGCCCACAGAAGCAGGAGTGATGGGCTGCGTGCTGTGTGCTGTTGTTCTATGTTTAGAAGCACTTTCAAAGGCCCTCCTGCTGGTTTAGACCGTCACAAAAATAGATCCACACCACAGCGTTATTGTTTCTCTACTCCCAGGCCAATCTGAAGTAGTGCTGTTTGCTTATTCTCCAAATTCTGCCTGTGAGAGAGCATAAGAGTTGTCAAACAAACAATGTAAAGCTATTATCCCCATAGCAACCTGCTATGGGGATAATAAATTAAGGGATAGTTAATGAAACCTAGGGCGTTTACACTTGAAAGGTTTGTTTCGCTTAAAACACTTTCTGGTGCGATTGCTCTGTTAGTATGGTTAATTTCAATAAGCGTTAATGCTAGCATCTAAACCTTGGTATGCACTATACATCGACAATAAACCAGACCAATCCAGACCAATAGTGGAATTTTACATTGGTATAACTTTGTAGACCCATGTTGTTCAATAAACTTCTGGAGTAAGGATCATAGGGAAGATAAAAGAGTGTCAGACATCAGTGCAGTAGGAGTCCTATTATTGGTCGAGGTGTTTGCTGGGACGCAGGCATGTGTACGCGAATGGACCTCCTGGCATGACAGTGTGACGCTGCCATTAAAACCCTCTAGCTCTGAGTGTGAGCAGTGTCACTGGGCCAATTAGCCTGTCAGACAGACACACACACACACTGACTGACAGCTGCCACAACTGTGCCTTTGACATTCACAAAAAGACTAAGAGAGAATGAGCAAGAAAGAAACTGGTGGATGTCTGAGGGTTACTGTATTTATGGCTGGAAAGTTAGATCGATTTCACCTCTGCAAGCTGCGGGTCACTGTTGTGAAGATACTTTGTTTACTCTATTAGTTTTGGCATAGCATGTCCATTTCAGATGATGCAAACGAACATCAGTGACTGCCCATTTTTATCAGCAGCCTCTATATTTCCCATTCGTTTGATCCATAGGCATTTCAAAATATTATTCAGTAACGTTCTAAGCCTGAGCTAAACCAGCTTGCTGTGAGATGAATCGCATTATGTCTGTTGATACAAAGAAAAAGATATTTGGAAATCAGAGCAAAAGATAAATGAGAATATACTGACAATCCTTTGTTAAAAAAGAAGTACACTTTAGCATACTTTTAAAAAGAGTGCTTAAGGAAATAATATTCATTAAAAAAAATAAAAGTACACAAGTGCAAACTGACGTGAATTAAGTGTATAATAAAATGAAAATAAGAAAATAAGTAAACCTACTAAAATTCTAATAACCATAAAGTTATTATAATACACTAGGGGTTAACTTACAAATTGCACTTTTTAAAACTGTGTTAAGAAACAGTCAGAAAAACAACCTGAACTCATGACGAACACGTACCTTTGGGAACTTTTTCGCAAGACGCAAATACCACCATGTATGAACAGATGAACGTACATATGGTACATTTTATGTTATGTTGGTTTTGTACGTGTCACCGCAGTTCTGACTTGAAATGTCTGTTGAGTGGCACTATAACTGTAATGCTCCGTGACGTTTTAAAATAATGTACCCTCTGCACTACATCTAAACCTGCCAGACAGTATGAATAAAAGCAAATGTGACGTAAAACCGCAATCGCAAGCATGCTGTTTTAGGTTGTTTTTCGATCTCTCATCTTTCAGCTCTTTCATCGCGAGTCGTGTTTTTCACGGGATTTGTACCGAAGGATTCCACATCTTAAGTCCAGTTCTGTCCCGGCTGAGCTACCAAACAAGCTTGTAACATCCAGAAAGCAAAAAATATGGAGCTGTAATCATAACTGTGTACAAAAACAATTACAAGTGCTCAATGTTTTACCTCCTCTAATGTTAATTTCTGTTGGAAACTGCAGTGATATGTACTTATTGGTACATTTTTGGAGCTGTAATCATAACTGTGTACGAAAATGATTACAAGTGCTCAATGTTTTACCGCCTCTAGGGTTATTTTCTGTTGGAAACTTCAGTTATGTGTACTCATTGGTATGTATTTCACGTCTTGCAAACAAGTTCTTACAGGTACGTTTTTGTCATGAGATCAGGTAGCATAAAAATGTACTCTAAGTACACATAAGTGGCCTTTTATTTTAAATATAAACGTATATACATTTTTCCAGGAAAAAGATGGATACTTTCTTAAGTCTTGTGCATATGGACATCAGGGCTGCCCCTTAATAGTCAACTAAACATTAGTCAACGAGAAGAGGCTTAGTCAACTAAATTTTAATTAGTTGGTTGGTTGCAGGAAAAAAAAAAAAAAAAAAAAAGAAGACAAGTCATACAGTCTGTGATGAAAAGATCATTGACACATAGAAATACTGTATAGGGTATGCAATTAAATATTATATCACAAACCGTAGAAACATTTGTGCTGAATTAGAGAGGAACGTGAGTCCATAAATTTAAGCTACATTTCGGCTTTGTATTGTGGAGTTGCCAGTCACCACCAGGATTTTTCATCCAAAAAATCCAAACTTTCAAGGCCCCAGGAATATTTTGTTGAGTGAATATCTGAACATGCAATATGTCAAACAAAAGAACAGAGCCTCTGCCATTTTAATGTAGCTTCATGCATTCTTTTTTTATCAACACTTGAATGTGGGCAAGTTCCATTAATAAAAAGTCAAATTTTGAACAAAATATGAAAACACTGCGTTTTTGGCAAAGACTACAGTCAGATCGGATTCAGGACGATGATCAGAACACAGATGGAGTAGATCACTTTCATCAACACCTCCAAAGCGTGCACAGTCCTATACCACTTCCTGGGTTGACATTTCATCCAGTAACATTAGGCAGGTTTGATTTATATGCTTTGTAATGTTTGACCAGGTTTTTTTTTTTTTTTTTTTTTTTTTTACATATTCAGCTGCTTACATATGTGATCGTGTTCCTGCTACTTCTTCACCATGTTTTGATCCAGACATTCAGTACTATTTCAGAAGATTTGTAATAGTGCCTCCTACCGTATAACAGTAAAAAATTCCATCAATGGTGGAGAAAGAGTTAGGGCCAGATTTACTAAACAGGGCAAATTAGCGTTAGAGTGCAATTCCATAAAAGCACAGATGGGAGTGGAAAATTCTGCATGTGATTTACTGACAATGCGCACATTAAATAATACAGATGCAGCCAGATCATTTCCATAATGACCAGTGCAATCTACCAAGAACAGCGCAAATTAGCGCCTGCTTTAAGACATGTTTTTTTTAGGCGTTAAATAATGGTGCAAATATCAGTAATTTGACGAGTGCAAACGTTAGTAAATCGCATTGCGTGATTCATTTTAATACTCTCCTCCCATAAATTTTGTGTCTGAAAGGGAAACGTGTCGGTTACGTATGTAACCCTTGTTCCCTGAAGGAGGGAACGGAGGCATCACGTTGGTGACCGATGAATTGGGATCTCGCCAGAGAGACCAATCCACTTTGAGTGTAACTAAACGAGCCAATGGACATTGGCATGCGGTATTTCGCATCTGGCTGCCACACCTCGCAGTGCGGGTATACGAGGTAGCATGTGCACCGCATTAATTCATGTTTTCGCTGAGGAGCCGAGCCGGTGACCCAGCAGCTCAGCTGTGGTACAGCGACTGTGGTGACGGGACGTGACATCTCCGTTCCCTCCTTCAGGGAACGAGGGTTACATACGTAACCGAGACGTTCCCTTTCAGTCGGTCACTCCGAGTCACGTCGTTGACCGACGAATTGGGATCCCTACCAAAGCGCCACAGGAGCTGCCCCCTCCAGTGCCCTGTGTAGGCCTCCTGGACCTTCCTATAAGGCAGACGATAGGACCGGGCTCTATACAGAGAAGGTAAACTACTGCAGTTACTCGAGCAACCCAACAGTAGGACTTGGATAACACTGGGAAAGTATGTCTTTCTACCTAGAAGAGGCACACTGCGGAGTCACCTCCTCCCAAAGGGGGTTAAGTGACATTTACTCATGTGAAGTAACCCCGTAGGGGCCTATTGCACATGGAAGTCTCTGAGATGGCTCAGGCTGCATCATTTAGAGACGGCAGAATGCGGTCTGCCAGGGAAAACACAGCCCTAGTAAGTGTGCCATGGAATACATATATGGGATCCCAACAGGGTCACTCATATGGGCACTAGCCTCACACCAGATTTCAAGAATACATTGGCTGAAAGGCCTAGCGCTGGACGCTCTGCCACGTCTGGCCACCGGAGTGCTGGAAGATTCGACAGGGTTAGTCCGTTAGAGAACTCTCAGGAGAATTTAGGCGTTAAGGACGCCGCAAGCCGACTCTGAACCGGGCCTCTCAGTGCCACTACTCATTTGAGGTGAGAACACAGGAGGAAACCGGTTTGACACGCAGGCTATAGAACCTAACGAACATGTTAGGAGTCGCCCAGCCCGCAGCTCTACAAATGTCTGCTAGTGAGACACCACGAGCCAGTGCCCAGGATGATGCGACACCCCTAGTGGAGCGAGCACACAGCCTGAGTGGGCAGGGCACACCTTGTGCTTCATAGGCCAAGGTGATGGCTTCCACTATCCAGTGGGCCATCCTCTTCTTGGAGACAGCCTTCCCCTTCTGCTGTCCTCCGTAACAGACAAAGAGCTTTTCTGAGGTCCTAAAGCTCTGAGTTCTATCCACATACTGTCGCAGTGCGTGTACAGGACAGAGCAAAGCTAGGGCTGGGTCTACCTCCTCCAGGGGCAGTGCTTGCAGGTTCACCACCTGGTCCCTGAAGGGAGTGGTAGGAACCTTGGGCACGTAGCCGGGCCAGGGTCTCAGTGTTGCACTGGAGTCAGCTGGCCTGAACTCAAGGCACGATTCGTCGAACGAAAATGCCTGCAGGTCCCCCACCCTCTTGATCGAGGCCAATGCAGTCAGGAGTAGGGTTTTCATAGAAAGAAACTTCAACTTGACTGACTGCAAAGGCTCGAAGGGGGCAGTTTGAAGGGCCTATGCCAAATCCCAAGAGGTTAGGGAGGGAGGCCTAGGAGGATTTAACCTCCTGGCCCCCCTAAGGAACCTGATGACCAGATCATGCTTCCCCACCGACCTCCCCTCTATGGGGTCATGTTGGGCTGAAATAGCAGCAACGTAAACCTTAAGGGTGGAGGGGGGACAGCCTACGCTCCAACCCTTGCTGGAGGAACAAAAGCACGGCTCCGATCAAACATCTCTGGGGGTCCTCATGGTGAGAGGAACACCATTCAATGAACAGGTTCCACATCAGAGCACAGGCCCGTCTAGTGGACGGTGCTCGTGCTGAAGCTATAGTGAGCGCTACCTCCTGGGGTAGGTCACCTAGAACCTCGGCGTCCCATCCAGGAACCACATGTGGAGTTTCCACAGGTCCGGACGCGGGTGCCAGAGGGTGCCCCGTCTCTGAGAAAGCAGATCCTTCCTCAGAGGAATCGGCCAGGGAGGGGCTGTCGCGAGGAGCATGAGTTCTGGGAACCAGGTCCTAACTAAAATATTGTTGTACTAACAGGACCTGCTCCTCGTCCTCCCTGATCTTGCACAGTGTCTGTGCTAGTAGGCTCACTGGGGGAAACGCATATTTGCTCAGGCCAGCTGTGTGCCATTGCATCCGTGCCGAGCGTTGCCTCAGCTAGGGAGTAGAACCACTGGCAGTGAATGGTTTCTGGAGATGCAAACAGGTGTACCTGAGCAACTCCGAACCGCCTCCAAATCAGCTGAACCACCTAGGGATGGAGTCTCCACTCCCCTGGAAGTGCTGCTCGAGACAGCTCGTCGGCTGCCCGGTTGAACACTCCTGGGATGTGGATGGCATGAAGGGACCACAGATGCTACTGACTCCAGAGGAAGAGGTGGCGGGCGAGTTGCAACATGCGATGGGAGCGTAAACCCCCTTACCGGTTGATATACGCAATGGTTGCAGTGTTGTCCGTACGGACCAGATCATCCCTGCCCCGAAGGCGTCCTCTGAGGCAGCTCAGGGCAAGGCGTAATGCCAGCAACCCGAGGCAATTGATATGCCAATGCAGTTGGGGACCCATCCATACCCCTGACACTGTGTGCCCGTTGTATGTGGCTCCCCAGCCGGTGGCCGAGGCATCCGTGAATACCACAGCATGTCTGGATACCTGCTTCAGGGGCACTCCTGCCCGAAGGAATGAGGGATCTGTCCACGGGCTGAAGGTTCTGCAGCAGGCCGGTGTAATCTGAACCCGGTGAGTACCGCATCACCACACCCACCTCGGGACTCGGCCATGGAGCCAGTTCTGAAGCTTTCTCATATGGAGCAGACCGAGCAGAACTACCGCTGCAGCTGCTGCCATATGCCCCAGGAGCCTCTGAAAAAAATTCAGTGGAACCGTTGTCCTGCCTGATAAAGTCTTGAGGCAGTTCAGCACCGACTGAACATGTTCCTGGGTGAGACGTGCTGTCTGGCTAACCAAATCCAACTCCATGCCGAGAAAAGAGATACTCTGCGTTGGCACGAGTTTGCTCTTTTCCCAGTTGACCCGAAGACTCAACTGCCTGAAGTGTCTGAGCACCAGGTCCCTGTGTGCGCACAACTGATCACGAGACTGTGCGAGTATGAGCCAGTCGTCGAGATAGTTGAGGATGCGCACCCCCCATTCTCTCAAGGGAACTAGGGCAGCCTCTACTTCTTTGGTGAAGACAAGAAGAGACAGTGACAGCCCGAAGGGCAGGACCTTGTATTGACATGCCCGACCCTCGAACGCAAATCGCAGGAATGACCTGTGTCGGGGGAGGATCGAGACATGAAAGTATGCGTCCTTCAGGTCGATCGCTGCAAACCAGTCTTGGGGACGGATGCAAAATGCGTTTCTCCATTTTTGCGTCAACTTCTTGAACGGCAGCTTGTGAAGCGCACGGTTCAAAACTTGCAGATCCAAGATCGGTCGTAACCCACCGCTTTTCTTGGGAACAATGAAGTAAGGGCTATAAACCCTGACCTCATATCGGCTGGAGGGACTGGCTCTATCACATCCTTCACCAGCAGGACTGCAATTTCTGCATGCAAGACAGGGGCATCGACGTCCTTGACTGAAGTGAACCGGATGCCCCTGAACTTGGGGGGACGCCGGGTGAACTGAATCAGGTAGCTGAGTCTGATGGTCCGCAGGAGCCACCGGGACAGACTGGGGAGCGCTAGCCAGGCTCAGAGAGACCGTGCCAGCGGAACCAACAGGGCCACCAATGTACCCGTGGTGGGGCAGCGTGGTGGAACACAGGGACCCGGCCCGGGGCCTGTCATGGCCTGGCCTGTGACAGCAGGGGGCGGGGTCTGGGTGTGAAGTGTAACACTCACTTGATTCCTCCTCGTGTGGGAGGAAATGCAGGAACCTGGCTTGAGGCTTGTGACAGACCGGCGTGTGACGACATGAAACAGGAACTCGAGTGTTACAGCCCTTACCTGGTTCCACGACTGGGCAGGAGGGGTGCTCTTGGGAACCCACTGCTGTCCGCTGGCAAGAGAGGAGGAGGGAAGCGAACCCGTGATGCACAGCTCACAACTCTCCTCCTCTTGAGACCCAGAGACTGAGGAAACCTCTCTTTTATTGAAGTTTTGGGCGGAACAAACATAAAATGAAACAAATGATTCTCCACCCGGCCCTCCTCTGGGGGAAGGAGTGGTGCGGTCACTATCTCCCGATGAGCAGTCTCCTCCATCTCTAGTCGCCCGTCTCAGGGACTCTTGCACTTGCACTTGCCGCCAGGTTTGGCGGGGACCTGGACGGGCTGGGCATCCTGCCTGCGACCGGCTCCACGACGCTGCCTGGTGGAAGGCTGCTGCGGCTGCGTGGGAGCGGGGGCGGCCGCAGGGGAGTGCCCATGGCGACGAGTAGGCTGAGGGACTGCAGCCGGGGTGGAAGCAGCAGGTTTCTTCCGGTGCATGATGTGTTTGATCGCCTCAGTCTGCTTCTGTGTTGCCGAGAACTGCTGGGCAAAGCTCTCGACAGCGTCGCCAAAGAGGCCGGTCTGCGACATGGGAGCATTCAGGAACTGTACCTTCTCATGCTCCTTCATGTCAGCTAGACACAGCCAGAGATGGGACTCCAATTGCACTAGCGTGGACATCACACGACCCAGAGACTGTGCGGTCACCTTCGTCGCTTGAAGCGCGAGGTCCGTCGCAGCACACAGTTCATGTAGAACCGTCAGGTTGTGACCACCCTCGTGCAGGTCTTTCAGGGCTTTGGCCTGGTGGAACTGCAGTAACGCCATGGTGTGAAGGGCAGAAGCTGCCTCCCCACAAGCTCTGTAAGCACTGCCAGTTAGACCTGACGAATACTTACAGACCCATGAGGGGAGACACGGGTCACCCTGCAGAGTGGTAGCGGCTGTTGGACACAGTTGCATGGCCACAGACCGCTCCACTGAGGGGATGCCTGCGTACCCCAAAGCGGCCCCACCATCGAGGGTGATGAGGGCGGAGGAGCTACAAGATTTGTTTCGGGCAGTAAAAGGTGCCTTCCACAATCTTGTGAGCTCCTCAAGCACTTCTGGGAAGAATGGCACCAGAGGAGAGCGCTGAGAACCAGCGCGACCCCCACCGAGAAACCATTCATCCAGCCTCGAAGGATCGGGACGTGGTGGAGGATTCCACACGAGCCCGACATTCTCATGGTCATCGTCTCTGGGTCTGGCTCGGACAGCGCTACCACACCCGAAGGGGGCAACGCAGCCGGGTCGTCATCCCCGGAGGAGAGGGCTCACCCTCCGATGCAGCAATCGACATCTGGTCGTCAGAGGGGGCACCGAAAGAAACGTGTGGTGCACTCTGTCCTGCAGAGGGCCCAGCGCGCTCCGTCGGCAGCTCCACTGGCTGCGGAGTGCTTGAGGGGTGAAGAACTCCACTTGGGGAAGCCCTCACCGTGATCCTCAAATCGCCTCTGACTCCACCGGACGCAGCGCCGCCATGGGTGCTGGGACAAACGCTGGATCGCGGCAGAGGCAGAGGGACTCCATCATGTTTGATATAGCGGAGTCTTTTATGCAACTCTGAGATGGTAATGTCCCCACAAAAAGAACATGAACCATCCACGAAAGCTTCCTCAGCGTGCTGAATGTCCAGAAACGTGAGGCAGCGATTATGACCATCCTGAGGCACCAGGAAACGAACAGACCCAGAAACGCACGGGTGATAAGACATCTTTAAAAAGACGCGATCAGCCTTGTTGCTCTTTTAGAGGAATGCTCTTTTAGAGAAATGCTCTTTTAGTGCTGAAGCACGCAGTGGAGCTGGCCACCACACACTTCTGGTGTGGCTGTCAGCACGAACTCGATAGCCGCGAGACCGTGACCACCGCTGCTGCTGCCATAACGCGCGCACTCTCGTTCTCTCTGCAACACCGAAGTAGAGAGCAGTAGTGATGCACTACCACTCGGCTCCGAAGCAAAAAGATGAATTAATGCGGTGCACCTGCTTCCTCTTGTACCCGCACTGCGGGGTGTGGCAGCCAGATGCGAAATACCGCATGCCAATGTCCATTGGCTTGTTTAGTTACACTCTAAGTGGATTGGTCTCTCTGGCGAGATCCCAATTCGTCTGTCACCGACGTGACTCAGAGTGACCGACTGAAAGTGAACTCCTACAAATGCATATTCAATAAGGTCAGGCACAAAAATAGCTGTGTCCACACCTTTTCAACGCTAATTCTTCTCTGCACATCTTTAGTAAATACTGACAGTACTATTTTAACGCCAAAAGACGGTTTGCGCTGGTGCAATCTGTTAGTAAATCTGGCCCTGTATGTCTAAATTAGCACTTCTGAGCTTTTACAACAAGTGTCAGTTATTTGGAGCATCGGTAGAAGACATGAAGATGCTCGTGTCCCACAGCCCTCTGAATGCACAGAGCAGTAAATAGACAACACATTAAATTAATATCATAAATGTGTGACTAGTCGACTAAATGAATGGCTAATAGTCAACTAGGAAAATCTTTGGTCAGGGCAGCCCTAGTGGAGACGGAGCTCCTTTATCTAAACCTATCCCTAGTCTTAGTCAATCAAATGTTCTTTCTAACTTTCTCACTCTGGTTAAAAGTGAACAGCGTGAAGGTGTGTAGAGCTACTGAAATCATCCTGTGTCCTCCCAGCGGCTTAGATCTGCCAGTGTCTGTGTCGCCGATGTGTCTGTCTGCCTTTAATTAGGATAGAGTGTTCCCAGCTGAAGCTCTCACCTGCTCAGTACCTGCCGTCAGCTCACGCTCTATCAGAAGACCCTGTCCCTTCCTCTCAGCATGGGCCAGAGTCTGTTTGTCTCATTTCAGGCAGAAGCTGTTATCAGTTGTGTGATTTCTGAAGCTTTTATTGCAGGAATTGACTGAAGCTCAAGGGGCCAGTTCCCGGAGTACACAATGAATAATATTGGGAGTGTTGCTGTCTCTTTACTGGAAGTCAAGATATGCTTGATCTCGGCCTTGCAAAGGATAAAAGCCATTGCTCACAATGTGGTGGCTAAATGGAGAATAAATAAAGTTTCAAAATATTTAGGACATAGCCATAACCACAGTATTCAGATTAATAGTTAATTAATGAGGGATTGTCCAGTTTTTGCTTTGAATCTCCCAGTCTTGAATATTTGGTTACAGTGAGTTGATTGAAACCCGTATATGCAATGCATTTTGAGGGTATTTTTTTCAAAACCGTATATTCAGTGCTCTCATAGATTATTGTAACCATATTTATATTGCATTGTGACACTTACCTGTTATGATGTATTATAATGTATCATACATAGTGTAAGCCCTATTATCATTAATATCTTCTTAAAAAAAGGTATGGTTTCTACAAATATATTGAGTAGCACAACTGTTTTCAACATTAATAATAATAAAAAAATGTTTATGTGCAGCAAATCAGCATATTAGATTGATTTCTCAAGGATCATGTGACTGAAGAAATGACTGCTGAAAAGTTTTGCATCACAGGAATAAAGTATATATATATATATATATATATATATATATATATATATATTATAAAAACAGTTATTTAAATAATATTTAATATTTAAATTTTATATCTAAACAATCTTACATATTTAAATAATATTTCACAATAGTGTTGTTTTACTGTATGTTTGATCAAATAATTGCAGCCTTTGTGAGCATAAATGATTTAAAAAATAAAATAAAAAAAAACTAACCAACCCTAAACTTTTGAACAGTATATCTTATAACTTATATTTTTCTATGAACAAGCATTGCTAATTACAGGTGCAAACATACCCGAAATAAAATGCGATTTTAAGCCAAACAACTCTCACTGTGCATCATCAAAAAAAAAAACTTCTCACTCCAGATAACCTCCTTCTGTTTACTAGATACTAAGTGTACTTGGGTCATTAAAACACTCTTTTATGCTACGGTGTGCCAACAATATTTTACTGTTACTGCCAGTGTAGCCTCTTCAAAACATGCTGCTGAAAATTACTTGTAATTTATATATTTATAGTTTAGCTCTGAGCCCATAATGCTCTCTGGCCATTCTCCTGTGGCTATCTGTCTTCAAACCCTGATCCTATAGAAGCATGAAAGACAGAAATAGAGCCTTCTTCTCTCTAAAGATGGATTTGTGTAAGTGTTCTACAATTCTGTGCTTCATTAAGGCTGATGTCGCTGCTGTTCTGCTCAAATATGAAGGCTTTGGCCCTTCATAGCTTGTTAAGTGTGTGCTGGAGTGGATCGGTATTGAGCTGAGGTCAACATGTCTGCTTTGGGCCCTGGACTGCAGTCATGAAACACTCAGACCTGAAATACTGAGGATTATGATTACACACTCCCGCTTTTGACCTATTGTTTTGTGAAGGAAACCTCTAGATACTGAATTAATTTTCTTTTTGAATTCAGCAAATGAGCCTGTCTTTAATTCAGATATTAATTATGTCTTGGCACACGCGAGGAGATCTGTGCCAAAACTGTCCTTGTTTGAATATTATATATCAGAGGACTGTTTAAATCAGTTCAGTCAAACTCACACTGCTCTTATATTGAACCTGCTGAACAGCTTGCAGCTTTAGAGTCGGCAGCCCAGCCTCCCTAGTGGCTCTTTGCTATTAGTAGAAAGTTAGTCCTTTGTCTTTATTGACACAGAAGAAGCTGTGTAGATCCTATAATTAAGCAATAAAGTACAAGCTATATAGGCTCTGAAGTTTCACTCTGATCCAAAACCATTGATCTGACTTGCTGTGTACTGCTTACAGAGACAGCTACAAAAGCATCTTTTAATTGAAAAATAACACCGTAGCTACGTCTGAAATTGCATGTCGCCAGTAGGTACTATATTTGGTTTGAAACTTACTTTGTTGAATAAGTATGGTGTAGTATGAATATTGCTTGTAGGTACTTTTTTTAGTACTGATAGTGATATTGCATATTGGTAGTAGGTACTATATTTGGTTTGAAACATTTATTTTTCTCCAACCATTAAAAAAGTGTGTTCTAGTATGAATATAGCTAGTATGTATTAAATTATTACTGACAGCAATATCGCATATTGCTAGTAGGTACTAGATTTGGTTTGGAACTTTGCAATCAAAGTATGTCTTAGCATGAATATCACTAGTTGGTACTATATTTAGTACCACAATACTATATTTGGTTTGTAACTTCCATTGCGACTGTTAAAAATTTACGTTCTATATCATATGAATATGGCTAATGTGAAAGCAATTCTGAAGTAATACATTCTATACAGTATTCTATTGTAATTGTAGAAAACTGTCATATTTCGTACATGCAGCATAACTATTTTTATTGTAAATGGGAAAAAAATAAGAATTTCATGCATTACAACAAATTAACTGTCAGCTATAGCCACTGCATCCATTGTGTCCATCATCTTTTTGTTTTCCGTTATTTATTAATTTATTTTTTTAGTAGAACATCGTCGCTGTCGGGCGGAATCCTCGTATCTCCAAAATCATTATTTTTCAGGAAATTAAAAAAACGGCATATTTTTTGAGTTATTAAACATTGTATCGTTAAAGTTGGTATTATAACTTATATTGCTATCATATACTGTTGTGTAACAACATTAAGACAACATTTCCCCAAAATCATGTTTAATCGGAGATACGAGATTTATGACTCGGGAGCAGGGAGATACGAGATTACGCTGTCATTGATAAGAATGGTACGGACACAGACGTCGCTGCTGCCAGCAGTGTTCATCAAAGTCTGCGGTCACGCTGAGCCTTTTGACAAGAGACAAGGCTTTAAGAGCTGATCAAAGCTAATGATTGTGGTTACATACATCTTCCTAAACTCTATTTTAAATGTTAGAGCTATGAGTGATGCAATACCAAAATAAAACGATAAACTAACTAGGCTGTCTAATAGGCGGAAATTAATCTGCACGCAAACAAAGTCGGTGGTCGCGTTGAGCCTTTTGACAAGAGAAAAGGCTTCAATAGTTAACCAAAGCTAACGACTGTGGTTACATACATCTTTCTAAACTCATTTACCTCAGAGAACGTGTTGCTCGACGAGGATTAGTTGCGACTTTCAATCTTGAGGAGCAGGGACGAGCAGAGAGTTCCTCAGGGGCAGGGGCTCAAATGTAAAATAGGGCCAATGTAAAAAAAATAAAATAAAATAAATAAATAAATATATATATATATATATATATATATATATATATATATATATATATATATATATATAGGTCAAAAGTTTGGATACATTACTATTTTATATTTTTGTAAGAAGTCATTTATGGTCATCAAGCCTGCATTTATTTGATCTAATTTTTAATATACTTTAAAATACATTTTATGCAATTCTGATTTATTATCAATATTGGAAACCTGTGATACTTTTTTCAGGATTCTTTGATTAATAATAAGTTTAAAAAGCACAGAATTTATTTAAAATATATTTTTTGTAACAATATACATTGAAAAGCTTGAGGTTTTGAATAAATGCTGTTCTTTTTATTTTTTTATTTATCAATGAACCCCAAAAAAGGTTCCAAAAATAAATAAATAAATAAATAAATAAATATGCAGCACAACTGTTTCCAATATTGATAATAAATCAGCATATTATATCTGAAGGATCATGCACTGAAGACTGGAGTAATGATGCTGACAATTCAGCTTTGATCACAGAAATAAATTATATTTTAAAGTATATTAAAATAGATAAACATTCTTTTAAATTGTAATAATATTTCACAATATTACAGTTTTTCTGTATTTTTGATAAAATAAATGCAGGCTTGATGAGCATAAGACACTTTCATAATGCTGCATAATTATCAAAAATGGTAATATAATAAAATCCTTTCATGTCACCATTTCGCCAGCCTATACTTCAAATAATAGGCCTGTAGGTGGCACTTGGGCTTCATTAATTATGATAGTTTCATGAAATAGTAAACGGTGCTTCATACACAAGCATCCATTTTCTCAGCGATGCAATTTGATTTATAAAATGAGACAAACCGCAGATCCAGATCGCTCTACAAATAAGCTTGTCTGCCCCATGTAATTTTCAACCGATTTATGAATAAGAACGGAAAATGTCTGCTCCAATTCACATTATTGTCCAATGAAATGTGTCAGATCATGATTGGTTGGTGTATTATACATGACAAACGGGCATTGATGAATTATGTAATATTCTCTAAACTATATAATATATGGATTTTTTATTAAATCGACAAACTAACTTTGATTACTGATGGGAAAAAAAAAGTTTAAAATATTGTTTGGTTTATTTTCTTTCCTTCCCGTCGATCTATTCACTGAAAGAACCATATATGCTTGAGAGCCTAGGTTTCTGGACAGACTGTGGAATATCAGTCAGTCGAGCAAAACACACGCAACCCATAGCAGCCTCAGATTGACAGATATCTAAAAATAAAGAGGAATTTTCCGACTTTTGAGCGATTAGTTACCGTTTTGTGCACATTGTCATGTTAATTATAATTCAAATTCATTTTGTTTTATTGACTACAATATCATTGCTATTTGTCTGAGAGGTTCACTTTTGAATAATTTTGATAAAGGGCAGGGGCTTGAGCCCCCAAAGCCCCCCCTTCTGCACGTGCCTGTTGAGGAGACATAAAGCCGCGAGGCTCCCGCGGAGTGAAGAAGAGGCGGAGTTACGAGGATTCTCAGACAGTTTAAGTGTCCAGTGGAGTTAAGAGATTTGCGCTCAAGCTATTTTCAACACTTTAGATTGGTTAATAATTTGTAAAAATAACAGACCCACGTGGGGACTGACCAATAGCATAGATTTGTGAAAAAATATGAAATTGACAAAATTTGGACATACGAGGTTTCCGCCCGACAGTGACGATATATTGGTCCTTTCATAAAACTCCAAAAATGTTTTTAAAAGGCCCATAATGCAACATTGGAGCTCATGCTTTTTTAATCTCCAAATAACCATATTCACTGAAAGTGAATGAATGAATGAATGAATGAATGATGTAGGATTTACATTTGAAACAATTTTTACTTAGAAATTGGTAATTTCACAAATGATTACAAAGAAACTGCAAGTAACATTGAGTTCCCCTTTCAGTCGGTCACTTCGAGTCACGTCGGATGACCGACAAAATTAGGATCTCGCCAGAGAGACCAATCCACTTCGAGTGTAACTAAACGAGCCAATGGACATTGGCATGCGATTATTATATCCAGCTGCCGCTGATCACAGCGTGAGTATAAGAGGCAGCAGGTGCACCGCATTAATTCATCCTTTCGCTTCGGAGCCGAGTGGTGGTGCATCGCTACTGCTCTCTACTTCGGTGTTGCAGAGAGAACAAGCAAGTGCGGGCGTTACGGCAACAGCAGCAGTGGTCACGGTCTCGCGGCTTCAACAAAGATCATACAGACAGCCACACCAGGAGTGTGTGGTGGCCAGCTCCCCTGTGTGCTTCAGCACTAAAAGAGAAATTTCTCTAAAAGAGCATTTCTCTAAAAGAGCAACACGGGTGATCGTGTCTTTTTAAAGATGTCTTATCACCCGTGGGTTTCTGGATGTGGTCGTTTCCTGGCACCTCAAGACGGTCACGATCGCTGCTTCACGTGTCTGGGCATTCAGCACACTGAGGAGGCTTTCGTGGATGGTTCATGTTCTTCTTGTGGGGACATGACCATCTCGGAGTTGCATAAAAGGCTCCGCTATGTCAAACTTAGAGGAGTCCCTCTGCCTCTGCCACGATCCAGCGTTCGTCCTGGTACCCGTGGTGGCGCTGCGTCCGGTAGAGTCAGAGGTGATTTGAGGATCACGGTGAGGGCTTCCCCAAGTGGAGCTCCTCACCCCTCAAGCACTCCGCAGCCAGTGGAGATGTCGTTGAAGCGGTCTGGGCGCTCTGCAGGACAAAGGGCACCACTCGTTTCCTTCTGTGCCCCCTCTGACGTCCAGATATCGATCGCTGCATCGGAGGGCGAGCCCTCTCTCTCCAGGGATAATGACTCGGCTGCGTTGCCCCCTTCGGGTGTGGTAGCGTTGTCCGAGCCAGACCCAGAGATGACGGTTATGCTTTCCCGGGCCGCCGAGAATGTCGGGCTCGTGTGGAATCCTCCACTGTGTCCCAATCCTCCGAGGCTGGACGAATGGTATCTCGGTGGCGGTCGCGCTGGTTCTCAGCGCCCCCCTCTGGTGCCATTCTTCCCGGAGGTGCATGAGGAGCTCACTAGATCGTGGAGGGCACCTTTCACTGCCCGAAACAAATCTTGTGGCTCGTCCACCCTCACCACCCTCGATGGTGGGGCCGTTTTGAGGTACGCGGGCATCCCCTTGGTGGAGCGGTCTCTGGCCATGCAACTGTGTCCAACAGCCGTTATCACTCTGCGGGGTGACCCGAGTCCCCTCACGGGCCTGTAAGTATTCATCAGGCCTAACTGGCAGTGCTTACAGAGCTTGTGGGGAGGCGGCTTCTGCTCTCCACGCCATGGCGTTATTGCAGGTCCACCAGGCCAAAGCCCTGAAAGACCTGCACGAAGGTGGCCACGACTTGGCGGTTCTACATGAACTGCGTGCTGCGACAGACCTCGCGCTTCGAGCGAAGAAGGTGATTGCACAGTCTCTGGGTTGTGCGATGTCCACGCTAGTGGTCCAGTAGCGCCATCTCTGGCTGTGTCTGGCTGACATGAAGGAGCAGGAGAAGGTACAATTCCTGAATGCTCCCGTGTCGCAGACCGGCCTTTTCGGCGACGCTGTCGAGAGCTTTGTCCAGCAGATCTCGACAGCACAGAAGCAGACTGAGGCGTTCAAACACATCATGCGCCGGAGGAAACCTGCTGCCTCCTCCCCGGCTGCAGCCCCTCAGCCTGCTCGTTGCCATGGGCGCCCCCCTGCGGCCGCCCCCGCTCCCGCGCAGCCGCAGCAGCCTTCCACCAGGTAGCGTCATGGAGCCGGTCGCAGGCAGGACGCCCAGCCCGTCCAGGCCCCGCCAAACCTGGCGGCAAGCGCAAGTGCAAGAGGCCCTGAGACAGGCGAACCAGAGATGGAGGAGACTGCTTGTCAGGAGATGGTGACTGCACCACTCCCTCCCCCGGAGGAGGGCCGGGTGGAGAATCTTTTGTTTCATTTTGTTTTTGTTCCGCCGCTGGCCCAGCAGCCAGCAGTACCCCAAAACATCAATGAAAGAGTGGTTTCCTCAATCTCTGGGTCTCAAGAGGAGGAGAGTGGTGAACCGTGCATCACGGGATCGCTTCCCTCCTCCTTTCTCGCCAGCAGGCAGCGGGTGGTTGCCCAAGAGCACCCTTCCTGCCCGTTCGTGGAACCAGGTAAGTGCGGCAGCACTCAAGTCCCCGCTTCAAGTCTCCACACGCCGGGCTGTCACAAGCCTCAAGCCAGGTTCCTGTGTTTCCTCCCGCACGAGGAGGAATCAGGTGAGTGTTACACTGCACACCCAAATCCCGCCCCCTGCCGTCACAGGCCAGGCCATCAAAGAGCCCCGGGCCGGGTCCCTGTGTTCCACCTCTCCTCAAGACTTTATCAGGCAGGACGGCGATCCCACTGAAACACTTTCAGAGGCTCCTGGGGCATATTGCTGCAGCTGTGGCGATAGTTCCGCTCGGTCTGCTCAATATGAGACCGCTTCAGCACTGGCTCCATGGCCGAATCCCGAGGTGGGTGTGGAAAGGCAGTACTCACCGGGTTCAGATTACACCGGCCTGCTGCAAGACCTTCAGCCCGTGGACAGATCCCTCATTCCTTCATGCAGGAGTGCCCCTGGAGCAGGTATCCAGGCATGCTGTGATATTCACGGATGCCTCGGCCACCGGCTGGGGAGCCACATACAACGAGCATGCAGTGTCAGGGGTATGGACGGGTCCCCAACTGCGTTGGCATATCAATTGCCTCGAGTTGCTGGCAGTACGCCTTGCCTTGAGCCACCTCAGAGGGCGCCTTCGGGGCAAGGACGTTCTGGTCCGTACGGACAACACTGCGACCGTTACGTATATCGACCGGCAAGGTGGTTTACGCTCCCGTCGCATGTCGCAACCTCCTCCTCTGGAGTCAGAAGCATCTGAGGTCCCTTCGTGCCATCCACATCCCAGGAGTGTTCAATCAGGCGGCCAACGACTCCATCCCCAGGCGGTCCAGCTGATTTGGAGTCGTTCGGAGTTGCTCAGGTAGACCTGTTTGCATCTCCAGAAACCACCCACTGCCAGTGTTTCTACTCCCTATCCGAGTCAACGCTCGGCATGGATGCACTGGCGCACAGCTGGCCCCAGGGCCTACGCAAATATGCGTTCCCCCCAGTGAGCCTGCTAGCACAGACACTGTGCAAGATCTGGGAGGACAAGGAGCAGGTCCTGTTAGTGGCTCCATATTTGGCCCAACAGGACCTGGTTCCCGGAACTCATGCTCCTCGTGACAGCCCCTCCCTGGCTGATTCCTCTGAGGAAGGATCTGCTTTCTCAGAGATGGGGCACCCTCTGGCACCCACGTCCAGACTTGTGGAAATTCCATGTGTGGTCCCTGGACGGGACGCAGAGGTTCTAGGTGACCTGCCCCAGGAGGTAGCTCTCACTATCGCTTCAGCACGAGCACGGTCCACAAGACGGGCCTATGTGCTGAAGTGGAACCTGTTCGTCGAATGGTGTTCCTCTCACCATGATTACCCCTGGAGATCTTCGATCGGAGCCGTGCTTTCCTTTTTGCAACAAAGGTTGGAGCGTAGGCTATCCCCCTTAAGGTGTACGTTGCTGCTATTTCCGCCCACCACGACCCCATAAAGGGGAGGTCAGTGGGGAAGCATGATCTGGTCGTCAGGTTTCTTAGGGTGGCCAGGAGGTTAAATCATCCTAGGCCTCCCTCCCTACCCTCTTGGGATTTGGTATTGGTGCTAAGAGCCCTACAAACTGCCCCCTTTGAGCCGCTGCAGTCAGTCGACTTGAAGTTTCTCTCTATGAAAACCCTACTCCTGACTGCGTTGGCCTCGATCAAGAGGGTGGGGGACCTGCAGGCATTTTCGGTCGACGAGTCGTGCCTTGAGTTTGGGCCGGCTGACTCCAGTGCAACACTGAGGCCCCTGCCCGGCTATGTGCCCAAGGTTCCTACCACTCCCTTCAGAGACCAGGTAGTGAACCTTCAAGCGCTGCCCTTGAAGGAGGCAAACCCAGCCCTAGCTTTGCTCTGTCCTGTACACGCACTGCGACAGTACGTGGATAGAACTCAGAGCTTGAGGACCTCAAAACAGCTCTTTATCTGTTACGGAGGACAGCAGAAGGGGAAGGCTGTCTCCAAGTAGAGGATGGCCCACTGGACAGTGGATGCCATCACCTTGGCCTACAAAGCACAAGGTGTGCCCTGCCCACTCAGGTTGTGTGCTCACTCCACTAGGGGTGTCGCATCGTCCTGGGCACTGGCTCGTGGTGCCTCACTAACAAACGTCTGTAGAGCTGCGGGTTGGGTGACTCCCAACATGTTCGCTAGGTTTTATAGCCTACGTGTCGAACCGGTTTCCTCCTGTTTTCTCACCTCAAACAGGTAGTGGCACTGAGAGGACCGGCTCAGAGTCGGCTTGAAGCATTCTTACGCCAAATTCTCCAGAGAGTTCCTTAAGCAGGCAAACCCTGTAGAGTCCTCCAGCACTCCGGCGTCCGGCGGCCTAAGCCATCTCAGAGACTTCCATGTGCAATAGGGCCCTACGGGGTTACTTCACATGTCTAAATGTCACTTAACCCCCTCTGGGAGGAGGTGACTCCGCAGTGTGTCTCTTCCAAGCGGAAGGGCGGGCTTCCCAGTGTTATCCTAGTCCTACTGTTTGGGTTGCTCAAGGAACAACAGTAGTTGACCTTCTCTGTGTAGAGCCCGGTCCTATCGTCTGCCTTATAGGAAGGATCAGGAGGCCTACACAGGGCATTGGAAGGGGCAGATCCTGTGGCGCTTTGGTAGGGATCCCAATTTCGTTGGTCATCCGACGTGACTCGGAGTGACCGTCTGAAAGGGGAATGTCTTGGTTACATATGTAACCCTCATTCCCTGAAGGAGGGAATGGAGATGTCACGTCCCGGCGCCACAATCGCTGTACCACCGCTGAGCTGCCAGGTCACCGGCTTGGCTCCTCAGCGAAAGCATGGGTTAATGCTGTGCACCTGCTGCCTCTTATACTCACGCTGTGATCAGCGGCAGCTGAATGCAATAATCGCATGCCAATGTCCATTGGCTCGTTTAGTTACACTCGAAGTGGATTGGTCTCTCTGGCGAGATCCCAATTTCGTCGGTCATCCAACGTGACGTCTCTGTTCCCTCCTTCAGGGAACGAGGGTTACATACGTAACCGAGACGTTATTCTTTGCTGAATCTAACCTTTAATCTCTATATTAAATCATATACAAACATCCTGCATAAATGTTTCTTTTTTTTCTTTACTTCTTGAAACTCCTTTTCTCTGGTATATTTTCTTGCCTCCTGAAGGTACAGTTCTGATATTTCCATCCTCTAATATTTCCATATCTCATTTTTCCACAGTGTTTGCCCATCCCGGGTCATGGATTTGTGCTGGACAAGTATAAATGTCACTGCAAAAGCGGCTTTTATCATCCAACCAGAGTTGCAGTCAAAGGCTTTAAAAGTAAGTTGTATGTTAAAATGTTATGGATTAATGTATGTGTATTGTTTTGGAAGAAAACATGCAATTTCAGGCAATCTTTCATGCAATTTCATTACATTTCTTATAGCAGATGTTTATTTAGTATAGTAAGTACACATAGTTAAGTGCCATGCTCACAATACGGACCGAACAACATTTATGTTATATATTTATACAATTAGGCTGCCTCCACATTCTCATCAAAATGTTATTGATATCCTGTCTGTCCATATGTTTATCCATCTATTCATCTACACATATCTGTCAAATACAGGGGTGTCCAAAAGTCTACTTAAAAAAAATATATATATATTTTATTTTGCATTTTTGTAATGTAATACAGTGTTTTACTACAAATTATATTATCACCATAATAATTTGTCTGAAAAGTTTCCATCTGAAATGTAAACATCAAAATGTCCAAATGCTTTCGCATTTGATGTGTCTCTTTTGCTTTAGTGGCTTCTTTATTCAGTGTCATAATTTCCCATTGTTTTAAATGATTCAAAACGTTCTGTTTGCTTTCTAGTTTAAATTAGATTTTAAATTCCAGATTTTCAGTGTGTACCCACTGTGCAGTTAGATGCAATATCTTGTATAAATATTTTATTCACCCTCTCAGACATGCACAAAAAACGTTTTTGAGCACTTAGCATACATGATGTCATTTGCCTCTCATCTTATTGGAGCACTACAAGACCACACCCCTTGTATTTAATTAATTAGTTATCTGCACAGAAACCCCTGTCACTCCCACAGTGAGCACTTCAAAAACTTGTATGCAAAAGAAAAAGAGAGAGACAGAAAGACATGTGATCAACAGTATGCTGGCAGTATCTGGCCCTCAGCAGGGGCCCCAGCACAGTTGACACCCACAGGGCCCTCCTTCACACCTCTCTGAACACAACATTATCTAATTCTAATTTGTTTTAATTTTTAATATTTCATACTACCATCACAAAACTGTTACTTTATATGCAGAGGTTAATTTGTTTTCCATTGTTTGGTTTGTTTTTGCACTGTGATGCTGGCATTATGCTGTAAGAAATATGGCTACTCAAATGGGCCTTGAACACTGAACAGTTTTGCTATGAGATTGTAGTTGTGGTGAAAGTCAGAAAGTTTTTTCTGCTTTAAGAACAGATTTTAAAGCTATATTCCTTCCATACTGTGCAGAGAGAGGTAGAGAGGCAGACAGACGTGGACATCACCACAGGTCCTCCATCTGTGATAGCTCATCTATGGATCTCCTCCAATGATCTCTGATAAGTGTGTTGCTGGGAGAAATTGGCCGTCTTCCATGTGTTTCTCTTTTATCTGCTCTGCTGAGCTATCATCCCTTCAGTTTTCTGAATACATAATGTTGACGTCTTATAGGCCTTCATTATCCTGGTTTATGTTAAGAATACAACAGTTTGTGTATATAGTTTCACGTCATTGGTTACATTTTTATTCCATATATTATAGTAAGATAACGTTAAAGGAACAGGTCACCCAAAATGAAAAGTCAGACCCTCATGTTGTTCCAAACCTGTATGACTTTGTTTCTTTTTGTCAAACACACACAAAAAGGGCTTTTACACTTGAAATAGTTAACCCTGGGTCATTCTAAACCACAGGTAAATAGAATTATGGGTTATGTTGTTTCATGTTTCACATTGCTCATAATTCACTCAGAGTTAACCATTAATACTTGGTATAAATTGCAGTTTAACCCTGTAACCTTGGATTAACATTCTTTTTTGCATATTTGCACTGTCAGTGTCATTGATTGAACAAACACTTGGGTGTTTGTTCAATCAATGACACCAAAATGGGTGTTACAGGGAAACCAGATAAAACTTCTCCCACACCCAAAAAGTGGGTTCTTCTCTTTACTTTTGATTCCCGGGAGACACACATCTCACCTCGGAAATCTTGCGACTCCCCTTCTGGGGGGAGTCCGAGCTTCTGGCAGTTTTAAGTTCAGCAACTTTGTCGATTCACTTTGGACCAATCAACCCATGGCTGGAATGACAAAGCTTTCACTCCTAAAGGAATTCATCAGAATCTACGCATTGAACACGCACCAGGACACTTTACTCAGCACCAACCAAAACCAATGCAAGTAACCGCTTGTTAACTGTTTAGATGCGCTTCTAGGCTTCGACCCCTTTTAATTAAGGTGATATGATTCTCTGATGGTTCTTAACAGGTTGTGGTTAGCTGATGTGTAAATACTGCCATTACCCTCTCTCTCCCGTGCTCTCTCTCTCTCTCTCTCTCTCGCTCTCTCTCTCTCTCTCTCTCCATGCTTTCCTTGCGTTGGCATCTATGTTTAATGTGTGTAAGTTTGTGTCTAGTTAGATGTTGCATGTTCCCCTGTAGTGTAGTTTAATAAACATCCATATGTATTCACGCTTGGTTGTCTGTGTCTGCTGCTCACGAGGTCACTTTAACATCTGGTTTTGTTACATGCTCTGTGAGCAATGTATCAGTAAGGAAAGTATTTTTCGTGGCCAGAGAAATCATTTTCCTTAGAATCAATAGACAATTAAAACTGTCCGTACTGTGGATGAACAAATCATTTTATTGTACTATTAATGCTACAGTTAATTCCTGAAGATGAATATAATTGATAACAACCCGTTATGATTATGTCATCTCACATTGAGCTAATTTGCTACAGATTGGTGGAGAATGCGGGCAACGTTGTAAACCTGGTTCTGTGAGCAGACTCAGTAACAATGGTGTGTTTCTTATGTGTGTTTATTCAAACCAAGACTACTATCCAACCGTCTTTTTGTGAATGAACGTGTAGGCTATACACGGCCACTTTCCGTGCCTTAACAGTTCTCGAGTTTCTCACTGAGAAACCAGCCACTGTTAATGACTTACGTTAACTGCCGTTTATAAATTTGACCCTATAAAACGACGAAACGTTTTATAGTGTGTCTTAATGCTATATTAACCGCCCTAAATTGAGCGGAGAAACCCTCTTTTAGCGCGAAGAAGATATAGCGAGCGATGTTCCTCGTTTATCTTAAAATTAAGGCCTTATATTATGTATAGCTAGATTGATGCATTGCGTTCCAGTGCCATACAACTAGACTATTACTCCCCTGGGTTTAACCATTAGCGTAGCTAACTAATGCGTGCTCCCTCGCCTAATCAAGGAGCAAAATGAATCTTAGAATACTGCAGATCAGTGTCGGATTAATGATAACTGGGAGTCTTAAAATCTCGATTAAGTAGTAATTGTTGCAACAACCGCATAAGTCCCATATATCTGGCGAAGAAATCCCAGATCGGCAGCGCGTATAAATAGTTTTATATTAAAGTTATCTGATCTTGATAACTTTAATCCCCACTTTCAGTTTTGAACAGCATAAGCCCCATATCTGACTAGTAAATCTCAGATCGGCAGCGCATGAGTTTTAGATTAAATCTATTTGATGTTGGGCGAAGAAAATCCCCACTTTTGGGTTTTTGTTTTAAACCGCGTAAGTCTCTCCTGAACAGATAAAATCTCTTCAGGACAGCGGCTTAAGTTTTAGCTGTGTGATGAGAAGAAAAATTCTCACTACAGTATTTGGTACATCGTCTGTTTATTTTCGCGTATCATTGCATTCATATTAATCCATTAATGTGATGCAATTGATGGTCGATTTAATGGTGTAATGCTTTGCCATTGTCTGTGAAGTTGGGGACACTTAATTTTTTACGATTAACGTCAATTTTATTTCATAGATACTATTTAAACTAAACTGAGCTAGACAATGACATCTCTGAATTCAATAATGAAATGCCTTTAACTGAAAATTGAGTGTTTAATCTTATTATTATACATTACTGACACTCTATCCTCCAATTTGATACTGTTAAGTGCTTTGACACAATCTGTATTGTTAAAAGCGCTATATAAATAAAGGTGACTTGTCTTGACTTGACTTGAAGTGAACGCGCTGTAAGAGTTATGAATGAAGTGTGAACGACAGGTCATGACTGGCCGAGCACGAGATTCCCATGCATGTTTACATCTGACTCACGTGCTTTGCGCACACCGGCTGTTAAGCGTGCATCGGTTTCTTAGCAACGTCTGACCCCGGAAGGCGATAGCGAGCCCTTCTGGTTCAAACTCAAGACAGCACACACGTCACAGACTAATGTAAACAGACCACTGCATGTAGCCGAAGCTACCGCGCTAACGGCCCTACATGGATAGAAGCTAAAGCCGCTTACCTCAGCTGTTAGCTTTTAGCATCCAACTAACACTTAGAGACAGTGTGTGTAAAGTGTAACAGTTCCTTTCCTTCCTCTACAGTTTCTCTCTGTTCCACCTTCTGTTGGGCTATCAATTACTTTGGTCTCCCCCACATGCTTTGGTTTATTTGTGTATTTTATTTGACTCTGTTATTTGCAGCAATTATTTATTTATTTTATTTGGGCTTATTTTATTTAATCTACTCCAGTCTGTCGTTAAGTCTAGCCACACCTGTTAAGCAAAATTGAATTTACTTAGATTTTAAATCTATTTAAAACAATTTTATATTTACCTTCCTAAGCAATTAGGACATTTTAACTTGATGTCTAATTTTCAATTTTTTTTTGTTACCATTTCCCTCTCCATAGGCATAGGTAATGGCTAGACACTGCGGTGTACAATGAGCCCTCAAAGCTATTAGTGGCCCACCGGCACACGTCTGATTCCCTTGCTCATTGGCATCAAGCTGCTTCGTGTATCCTAGACGCTTAATCTTTCTGTTGTCCCCTCTCAATGTTCCCTGTTAGGTAGCAGGCTCCCTGTGCTTGGGCAGTGAGTTGATGAGTCCTCCATGGGGGATGCCTGGTGACTGGACTCGTCTGCCTGACCTACCCGACATGTACTGGAGGGCGCCTCGGATACCTCTGACCCTGTACTCCGGGAGGCAACGCGCAGCACGACATCAGCAATGGGGTACCTCAAGTGTTGTATCAACCATACTGACTGACACATAAGGGCTATTTTGGTTAATCACCCTGTGAAGTTACACGGTGGTCCACCCTTTTGAGAGGAGTGAGCCCACCAGAGCTCGAAGCCCAAAAGGGATCCGTGTAACTTGGGACCCACAGGCGAAATTCAATTTTGGCTATGCCAGCTAGTCGTTGACCCTTCCTCACTTGAGTGACGCAACATTGTGCCAAAAGTCGTGGCTGTTTGAGTGGTTGCCACCGGGTGCTGTGAGTGCGAGTGATCGGGAGCCCCTGCATTTGCATGCTCGGAAGAGTCAAGGGAGATGGCCCAGCTATTGGAGTTCACCTGGGTGACCTCAGCTCACCACCAAGCCTAACAACACCTAAGGTATAGCCATTCACTCAATATAAACCTTGAAGAGGACTAGAGAGCCTCTCTGCGTTAACGTGCTTGGTCTGTCCAGCTATCTCTCTCATCACCTCCCTAGGCAGTACAACCCTGGAGCGCCCCCGCTCTGCAGTCCTTGTCACAGCCCCTAGAGGTGGTAGTAAGCCCTTGATATCCCACTATCCCTTTCCATGTTTGGACCTTGATTTGTTTTATTAATTTTGATTCTGTTTGTTTTGGTTGTTTTTGTGTGCCTGGAGACTGTACCTGTCTGAACCATCAGAAAATACTTGGTAACAACGTTGATAAGCCGAATAGCCTAAGTCATTAAATGACCTCCTAGGTTATCACCCATCAACAGTGTTACTCATAGTTTGGCGGGTGCTCACTCACACAAATTATCGACTCCTGCCTTATCAGCCACGATATTTAAGCGTTTAGTTTGCGTCACTAACTGATCACACCAGTTAACCACGCAAAACATAGCCCAAATATTTTAGCTCACTAAATCTGTACAGACTTGCATTGGCTTTTTGTGTTTTTCCCTTTCCACTGTTCACACTTCACCAGCCAGCAACCACAGGGGGTGGGGCAGGGACCCTTCCAGAGGATCACTGCAGGTGCACACACCGTGTGGCCAAACAGATCCAAACAAGCTGGCCAGAGACAATACAACTGTCAACCTAAATACTGCAGAAGGCCACCACACTTGCCTGCCCGCAAACATGAACTTTTATGCTTGTACTCTGCCCAATGTGACCACACGAGACAGACTATCTACTCAGGAGCACCTCCAGCCTTGAAACACAACATCCTGTACCAGCAGTCTGAAATTGTCAAAGCAGATCACAAAAACTACAAGAAGCCTGCTACAGCCAGCTCTGAATCTACGGCAGATGACAGAACAGGCCACAAGGGAGGAGGGCTTCAACTCCAGAACCTTCCCTCCTCCCGAAATCCGCATCACATTGTGAGTCACCACCCAAGCGCCACGGCCTTCCCCCACACAATGACCACCTGACATCTGCGGAACTCAGCCCATATGGCCTACAGAGAACACAGTGCTGCCTCCATAGAAACTGTTAAAATCCTGCCTATCTCTGCACAGTAGCCAGAACTGATTCTGGAGAGTAACGGGCCAGCAACAGAGATCCTGAGGACATTAAAGGAACTGATCCTGAGAGCGGCCTCACCGGCAGGACAAACAGGATATATCAGCCTATCAGACTCCTTTTAACTACGAGTGGCATGAGAAACCAACAACCTACCAGAATACCCTCCTAATCAGAGAAACGCCCAGATCTCGACCAACAGTCTCTCACCGCAGAGACATCCATCCTAACGACCAGATGGTCATGGCACCCAGACAGCACATCAGCAGACGGCTGACCACCCATGACAGGTCAAAATACACACACGGCCAACTCCCCTGCACCTGACCATCAGTTCCATGAGACAGTACACCCCGTGTACACAAATGGACACAGGCTATATTTTCACCAACATAGACCTGATGTATTGTTTTGAGCCTCAAAGGACTTTAAGCATTCATAGAATTGGGCTCAAGTGCGGGAACGTTCACTTTTCCAGCCAGCCAACTCATCTGAAGGGCACTGCCAGGTCACAAAAATCAGGCCTGACATCTCAGCTGGTCGTGAGAACTCAGTCTCAAGGTCAGACCAGCCCACGACCCAGACTCCTCCTGCCCTTACATCTTGAAAGGCACATCACTGTGATAGATGCCTCATCAGAAAGTCAACACAGTTCCCAACCAGCAGGAACCGCATAGCCATGATGGTGCCTGTCTCAAGCACCAGACAGAGCACTGAGCAACAAATCTGCACTGTCACCAGCAGAAACCCTCTTGACACGTCCCAGCTCTTCTCAGAGCTGTACAGTGTGGTTACATCTGAGACAGTAGAGATCGTGAGTATTCTAAAGGAACTCATTCAGAGGAGGCCCCGCAAAGGAGGCAAAATAGACAGTACAGACTCCTTATAAGTGTGAGAACTGGAATGGATGACCGCCCAAAACGCCCGCCAGCTGAACACTCACCCAGATCTCTGCTAACCAGCCACTGACCACAGAGCCAGCCATTCCATCGCCAAGTAATGGCATCACCCAGCCACTTCAGCTGATGGCTGCACATCCAGGATGATTCAACACCTTTCAGCATACCACACAAACCCGGTACCAGGACTCCTGAGGAACCCAATCGAAAATGGGTGCAACCAGGAAACGGCATGTTGGAAAACTTGAAGTGTGAAGATGCTCTGGTGACACTGGAGTAAACCCAACTTTTATGTCACTTCCAACTCTTTGGCAGACCCCAAGCTGAAGCTCAGAAACAGAACTGAACTCTTAAGCCCCAAAGGTGTGCACTGAACATGCAGTCATACATGCATACCACCTTCTCAGTGATAAAGAGCTGCTGGGTCACCTTGACCCTCTGCTCAAATTGAGACATCCGATACTCCGGGCTGAAGTGCGAGAACCCCTGCCACTCCAGCCAGACAGGTCACCCCGACAGACTGTCAGGTTACTGAGGTCACGGGAAAATCTCACAGCCAGCCATGAGGACATGGCCTGAAGCCTCACATGCTTCAAAGCACTCACCGAGCACACACCAGACCTGCCTTCACAAACAAGTGCACGAGTTTCCCTATGAGGTCCTGTTGTCAACCATGGTGACTGCCAAGGACACCTGCGTCTTAACTTGAAGTAAAATAACCAATGCTCAACCTGCTACTTCTTGGTTCTTGCAGACCTTGCAACCCCCCGGGGAAGCCCTGTAAAGTGCAAGAACTTCTGGCCAGATCATACCAGACATTTGCTCTGGAGAAAATATGAGACTGCAGTACCAGCATACACAAAAGGGCAACAGACAGCAACAGTGTGACACACAGACAGCGTGGCAAAACCACACACCTTCAAGGGAATGAAGGGAACCTGGCCCCACTCTGAGCCACACCCCCTTTTCTAAGAGACATCCTGCACCTGCCGACAACTGCCAGTGCCAAAGCTGCTGTTCACAAGAGGCAATGATGCAGAGCTAATGTCAACTACGTGGACTCACTCAAGACCACATTACATCATCAAACTCAAATGGCATCTGCATTCTACACCATGCCTGATTTACTCTCATCCCAAGGAGTTTCATCTGACAGCTGGATTCACCAACTACTGCCTTAGTCCTGGTCTACACCAACAACATGGCCAGAACTAAAGGGGGGTTGCCCACTTCAGCAGAACACTGCTCCCACCGGAGCACGAACTACTCAGATGACAAAAGATCCCTGCTCTGCACTTCATGGACCATCCAGCGATTCTCTAGTTACAATGGAACATGGAAAGTGATCACAGAGACGTGCTGCCAACCTGTAATGGCCCTCAACAGCCATGCATCCGCACAGAGGACCAACGCACCCAAAGCCACATGGTCAATGTCCTTTTAAGGATGCAATGTTGAGGCACGGTGTGCCCAGAGCAGGTGTTTTTGGGTTAACAGCAAACTTCTCACACAGCAACACTTCAAGCTGGACTCCCAGTCATCACAGTACAATTGACAGCCATCCTGCTCACCCTTTAAATCGCATCGGCACACAAGAACAGCATCAGAAAAATCCTCATTTACTCAGACTCAAATTATGCCAAGCTCAGCTTCACACGCCACTTCCTTGGCTAGGAAAAAGATGAGTTTGCCACAATGAACAAGAAGCCAGTCAAGCACCAACACCTGTCCCAGGCGTGCAACAACATCACAAGTGCATTGCATGGTGAGCTATGGTCTCAATCAAGACCCACCCACCCATCCATGACATAAGAGCCGTAACCAGCAGGAGACCAACTTTCACCTCCATGGTACCCAGCTCGCAGCCCTGGCGTTAACCTATAACCTAATAACTATCCATGGATGGCATTGCCTAAATGCAAACCTCTGACTGATCAATAAAACTTATTCTTTGCCACCTCCCTGACCCCTCCAACCACCCTATCACATCTACTCAACTTGCTGCTGCTCCAGCCCTCAAACTGCTGCATGACATCAAACACATGCTGCGTGTGATGAACAACATTCTATAATATGTCCCTGATGACCACACTGCGCCAAAGCTTGTGGTGCCACAGTGACAAAGGGGGTGTCAGGTTAATGTATGCCCACAACGCACCATGTGCTGGACACCACAGTACCAGAGAAACTTATGAGACACTAAAACAAGTGGCATACTGGGCTGGCATACAGCAAGATGTGGCGGAATATATCAGAGCATGCCGGGTTGCTGTCAAATTCCAAACAGCAAACCTGAACCACAAAGCCCCACTACAACACACTCCACTTTGGTTTGCAATCACTGAAATGACACTTAGCTGTTTCACCACATATGGGCTTATAACACCATACAGATCTGTGTCAGTCCTCACTTTCCAGTCTGCCAGCATGTCACAGACTGCAAACCCCACTGCTCAAGGAGGAAATGTGAAAACCTGGCTAAGAGGCATTACAGATAGCCTCACCCACAAGACCATTGAACTTTTAACATTCTGAGTAATAGTCACAATTCGGAAGAGACTCCTGACACACGACTCAAGCCAGAATCACTACCACGGGGAGCTAAACAAGGTCATCAGTTCCCTAAGCTACGCCTTCACAGCCCAGCTGACACTAAGCGACAGGCACAGCACCCATCTTCAGAAGGAGCTGACACATGCCCAAAGCCGCATAGACAAGCTGGCAGTGAAAGTCCAGGATGATTTCAGGCATCAGACCACTGAGTTCCTGAGAGTGCTATTGCACATCTCATGCTGCACAGACAAGCTCGAAGTGAAAACCCAGAATAAACTCAAGGTACCAGACGGAGTGAAGCAGGAAACAAAGGAAAAAGTTGAACAGCTCCAAGAAGCCCTTGCACTTGCTGAACGTGACCGACAAGAACTAAAGGCTTCCCAGAAAGAAATGAGAAGACATCTACAGTCTGCAGAACAGCTACTAGAGAAAGCCAAAACTGACCTTAAAACAAAGACTCTAAAATAAATGCTCTCGAAGACCACCTGAAAAGAAATTAGAGCCAAGAAAAGCAGAGCCCTCATCAGCATCACCACCGCTGAGCAGAACAGAGTCCCCTATCCAAGAATTGCTACACGATGGAAGAAGTGAATGGCCGCAAACCAAAGCATCGCCAGCCTTCACCACAGAACTCTTCCCTTCTAACAAAAGAAGAAAGCCCATCCATGCAGACCCCGAAACTGCACGAGATGACTCTTAAAGACCTTGACAAACTGGCTAAAACATCACCCAGTTTGACCAAACACTATAGAAGGCCAAGATATCCCAGAAGTGGAAGCTAACGTGACTGACAAAAACAGGTTATACCCCCTCAGACCCTCATCTAGTCCTGAGAGTCAATGTGGTGCAAAGGTCCATGAACAGGTGCAAGGCTGCACTTCCTCAGACCTTCAAACGGAACCACCGGAGAAGAGGGACCCAGGCGGAAACAATGCTGAACCTGACCAAGGTTAACACCCAAGCTGAGGATCCAAAGGCTGAGGAAAATTAGAAATCACCTGTCATCCGTCCTTTCTGATCCACCTGCCATCTGACCATCAGGATCCACCTGCCATCTGGCCTTCATGATCCACCTGCCATCTGACTGTCAGGATTCACCTGTCATCCGGCCTTCATGATCCACCTGCCATCCGACCATCATGATCCACTGTTGTCTGAAGATGTCTCCAGGTGAACATCTTCAGCCAAAAGGGGGGATTCTGTAACATCTGCTTATGATCCTTGATGGTCGTTGGGACTTTATGTCTTAAGAGACCCTTTTAGCCTTTTGACATTTGCATATAATTCACAGACCTGGCCTCACATTCTACCTTTATATGGGTGCTAAATTGCCAATGGTTGTCTCCCCACTGTCAAAAAGATGCTGAACAGATCGACTCTCTGTTCTCTCCATCGGACTTCAAACACATTCCAAAGAGAACTAAATGACCCTCGGTACCAGGCACCAACGGCCTGGCTGACCAGTGGACTACCTCCACGATTACAATCCACATAACACACACACAGATACATTTTCTTTATTTAGACCATAATTAATCAGTTGCAAATGTATCTGGTATATGCATGTGTTGTTTGTATGTTTCCTTATTATATTAGCCTAGTTACCACTCGTTATTTGTATTAGTAAGCTCTAAACACTCATATTCAGGTATATGAATGTATCTCTGGTTTAATATCTTCTGTTTCTTTCTTGGTATCAAAATGATCTGCTTTTTATTCCTCAAACAATGATGTACACTACATGATCGTGAAATGCATCATACTATTCTTACTGTACTGTGGAAAAATTACACCGATTCTTCAGACCAGTCATAAAACATGCAAATGAGTGTCAAGTGGGACAAAGAAACACTTTCCCGCTGAAACTATGTGCCTTGTTATTGGTCAAACTAACCAAAATGGGTGTTACAGGGAAACCAGATACAACTTCTCCCACACCCAAAATGGGGGTTCTTCTCTTTATTTTCGATTCCCGGGAGACACACATCTCACCTCGGAAATCTAGCAACTCCCCTTCCGAGGGGAGTCCGAGCTTCTGGCAGTTTTAAGTTCAGCAACTTTGTCGATTCACTTTGGACCAATCAACCCATGGCTGGAATGACGAAGCTTTCACTCCTAAAAGAATTCATCAGAATCTAAGCATTGAACACGCACCAGGACACTTTACTCAGCACCAACCAAAACCAATGCAAGTAACCGCTTGTTAACTGTTTAGATGCGCTTCTAGGCTTCGACCCCTTTTAATTAAGGTGATATGATTTTCTGATGGTTCTTAACAGGTTGTGGTTAGCTGATGTGTAAATACTGCCATTACACTCTTCTCTCTTGCGCGCCAGTGCTCCCTCTCTCTCCCGTGCTCTCTCTCTCTCTCTCTCTCTCTCTCTCTCTCTCTCTCTCTCTCTCTCTCTCTCTCTCTCTCTCTCTCTCTCTCTCTCTCTCTCTCTCTCTCTCTCTCCATGCTTTCCTTGCGTTGGCATCTATGTTTAATGTGTGTAAGTTTGTGTCTAGTTAGATGTTGCATCTTCCCCTGTAGTGTAGTTTAATAAACATCCATATGTATTCACACTTGGTTGTCTGTGTCTGCTGCTCACGAGGTCACTTTAACATCTGGTTTTGTTACATGCTCTGTGAGCAATGTATCAGTAAGGAAAGTATTTTTCGTGGCCAGAGAAATAATTTTCCTTAGAGTCAATAGACGATTAAAACTGTCCGTACTGCAGATGAACAAATCATTTTATTGTACTATTAATGCTTGAAGATGAATATAATTGATAACAACCCATTATGATTAATTATGTCCTCTCACACTGAGCTAATTTGCTACACGATATTAATATTATGTCCAATACCGACGTCAGCTGACGTTGATATTTGTTGTTTTTAGGTTGTGTAACCAAAATCCAATGTTAAGTCAAAGTCAAATTTGGCGTCAAATAGTCAAGTCAAGTCACCTTTATTTATATAGCGCTTTTAACAATACAGATAGTGTCAAAGCACTTAACAGTATCAAATTGGAGGATAGAGTGTCAGTAATGTATAATAATAAGATTAAACACTCAATTTTCAGTTAAAGGCATTTCATTATTGAATTCAGAGATGTCATTGTCTAGCTCAGTTTAGTTTAAATAGTATCTATGAAATCAAATTGACGATAATCGTTAGAAATTAAGTGTCAAATACTGAAGTCAACCCGATTTTCATTCTCAGCCAAAATGCAAACGTCTGTCCGACGTCATGTCCAACGTCAACCTGACGTTACATTGATGTCCTGTGCCGGCTAGGTATATTCAAAGTCATCTACACTTTTTCTGCGATAAAGTCCACTTAGTCACCCTTGCACGCATTCAGACTTAGGTCATGAAGAGAGGTCACACCAGGTTTGAGGAACTCACAGTATAAGAATAAAATTTAGCATAAATTTCTGTCAATCTTTGTGCTGTTTCTGGCTGTGTGTACCACCTACAGCTTTGCAGATCCTTCTTAAATCCTTGAATCCTGGAGTTATAAACAATAAATACAAGTTTTAAACACCATTTTAATACTTGATAACTTCATAGTGAATTTAAATAAATAAATAAAGATAAAATAAAAATATTTCACAATTTAAAGCAACTTTGCAAAAAGGCTGCTATTAAAGAATGCAGCAGATAAAACTACTGTATGCTGGGCTGACAGCAAACCTGGAGCCTGTAAGTGCTCACATTTTAATGATTGAGAGTGGGTGCAAAATGGACAGAAATAACAGAAAATGCATTTTTGTACATTTACGTTTGGCAGACCCCATTATCCAAAGCAACTTACATTGCATTCAAGGTGTGCACTTTTTCAGTTCATGCATTCCCCGGTAATCAAACTCATGACCTTGCAAAATATTGCAGCATAGGAAACATTATACACTTCACCATCAAAATCCCATGGTTAGTTTCACTTACTGGTGCCACCAACTACTTATTCTATATTATCTTGCAGTGTGGGTAATCACTGACTGCCATTAAACAGCTAATAAAAAAGATGAATATTTTGAAATTATTTCTTAGTGATACCCCAGATCACAGCTGGATTTTAAGAGACTGTAAAACTATTGAATACCATGAAATAGTCATCATGAAAAGATGTGAAATTTGTAAATGAGGCAGAAACAACTGGTGCATCAAAGTGGCGGCCCAGATGGTGTGTACACACCCATCCACCCTGGCTAGCACATGAAACGGTGTGAGTTGCCTACTGATGAGACCACCAATGACTGGAGGGGAGGGTGGGCTGGACCACTTTAAATGTCACGTCTGTGCTGCTAATTTCATGATTGTTTGCACTTTTTTGTTGGTGTGATTATAATGTATGCAAATGTATGCAAGCGTTAAGATACAGCAACTGCAGAGTTGTTTAAATGAACATCCTGTAATATTATTTGATTTGTTTTCCAGGGAAAACAACTGGGAAGGGCAAGGAGAGTTTGCCACATCACAGGGATGTTCCAGAAAGTTCCAGCCACTGTCTGCCCTGCCAAGAAGGCTGTGCTTTCTGCAAGGACGACGCGCCCTGCGTGGCCCGGGGTGACGGCGCGCTGCGTATGGTGGTGCTCTCCTTCCAGGGCTTGTGCATGCTAGTGGATTTCATCAGTATGGTGCTGCTCTACCATTTCCGCAGGAACAAGGTGAGTGTGTGCTGCCGGAGGGAGCTAATTAAGATGGCAAACTGTTTCCGTGAAGCACATCCTGTTCTTATTGACACCGGGGTGTTTCCATGCTGAGTTACATTACAATTAGTCACTCGTACGCCAAGTGTACAGTATTATACCTGTTAGGTGACATTTTATTCCCTGTTAAATTAGAAAGCAGATGCTTTTGAGATACATTAGAGTTGCAAATGTAATCTATATTGTGCAAACAAGGTTTATTGGAAATACATGCCTGTGGCTACATTTCTACGAAATGATTTTACGCTGCTTCTTGCACACTTTGCGACACATTCAAAATGAAAGGTCCATTGAGTGGCACCAAAAGTGTGTTAAATTTGATCCAAAATAGATTAATGTCATTCTAGCAACATTTTATTATATTGGTTGCATGTATTGTGGAAGTTCTGAAATGAAATGGTGCTAAAAGATTCACTGCGGTTAAAAATAACGTTCCACTTGTACTATAACTGATAATAATTAACAAAAACAAACTTAAAATAAAACACATTTGCTAAAGAAACCATGCCATTTTAGCTTGCTTTAACAAGTCTTTGAGCTTTGAGCTTTTACCATGAATTGTATTAAACAGGCACTTCACATCACAAGTGCAGCAAGTTTACTACATCAGAAAAGCTATACATATAGAGCTGGTTATGTGATGTAAATGTCAAAATGTATTCATTTTCAAATCAAGTGCTATAGTAAAAGCATTTTATGGTTAGGATATAATATTGTGCAAGAAACCACATGAAAACAAGTCTTACTTAATTCTTGTAATCAAAATTTCTGTGACAAGGAATAAAAATTGTTGGCATTTTAGATATAAACTGCAGTGAACTATGTACTATACAGTATAGGTACGTTTTTGGAGTTTTGCAAAAATGTAGTTAGAGGCACATATTTCCACTGAGCCTTGGTTTTCTTCATATTTCAACATCTTTGTTTCCATCTGTCAACTCTGCTCTGTTGAATGTGTAATTAAATTCAACATAATTGCAAAAGTACAATATACTAATCACTGCAGGTTGTCACTTTGCACTTTAATTTTACTTCAAAATGTAAGGCAGAATGCCAAGGAGATAAGAAATGGTATATTTTAAGCTTATATGCGTTAATTAAGGAGATATTTAGAGTAGAGACAGGTTGAGACACAAACAAGGTTGATAAAGGACAAAGAGAATGGAGTTTCCGGGAGACTAAATGAATGGATTGCACCATTAGAGAGAAAGAGACAAAATTTGCAGAGGAATTACAGAGGAAGAAAAATAGGTGTTATTTGCTTCAAACTATTACCTCAGGAAAGGAAAGAGAGAGATCAGTCTAGCTGCTCTTCACAGAGGGATGTTCTGACATTGCATTATTATTCTTACTACATGGCTCAGTTTATTATGCACTTTAAGAAAAACATGTTCAAAAATTGAAGCTTTAGGGGTACAACAGCTTGTCACTGGGGCAGTACCCTTAAAGGGACACATTTGTACCTTATTTACCCCAAAAGGTGCATATCAGTACCATAAGAGTACATATTAATTGCACGCTCAAACTCTGAATTGTCTCTCTGTTAATTAGGTTCATTAAGATTTTTTTATTTTTTTTATTATTTTTCAGGAGAAGTCTGTGGATAGTGTACAGATTAAGAATTCGGACAGTTAATTACTATAATTAGGACATTATTAATGTATATGGAGAGTATTTCAGAAGTGTATGCCGCACATGCTACTGTCTCAGCTTGAGCAGACATGCAGACTGTGGCCTGAGTAATAGTAGACTGGATTCACACTGACTGCGAGGAAGGTTCATTAATCCCTGCAGTGAGGCGCCGTTTAGGCTGTCGATATGTAGGGCACTCAGTTTTGATAGTGCCAGCATTTTAATTTACTCTGGAAGCATGCTCCGTCTGGGCGCTGCCTGAAAGCGATCCATAAATCCTGGAGAAGTCTAAATGAAAGCGACAGAGTTAGGATTAGAAATTTTGTTCTGTTTTGGCTCACGCTGTCAAGTGCTTTCTATTGGCCGTTTGATTTCAGAAAACATTTGACAGCTCACCTGTTGCCTCTTAATGGAATTCTCATTTTCTCTGCTTTAAAGGAGACATACCTGAGCCAGCTGCTCAAACGAAATATACATGCTGCAGTGCCCAAAAAAAAAAAAAAATCATAAAAAAAATAAATAAATAAAAAAACCCTGTCGGTCATGTGACCAGTTTTTATTTTTTTGCTTTTTTTTTTGCATTTTTTTGCATTTTTATTGATTAGCATTTGAGTTTTCCTCCCCTGAGATAGCATTTATCAGTTGATTTACACGGTACCATAGAGGGTTAAAATATCAATATTGTAACTTATTTGTAACATTTGAGCTTTTAATTTAGTGCAGTAACTTTGTAATTGTAACATTTCACTGCAACCTTCACTAACAACAGCAACTGGATGTATACCTAAATGCTCTGTATTATCTATTGTTGCCATCAACATGTTTACTCATTCTTTGACCACACTCAACAAAACAAAATAATTATGAATTCATATATTAATACTAGACACCTTAAGATAGTGTACCAAAAATCTTTGTCATATCTTTATGTTAACATACTTTACTAACCATTTGTTTTGGAGCTTTGATGCAGCCATCATCTTCTAATGGCGCAAACAGGAAGTAAACTGCTCTGTCATGAGACAATTTGCACTAACCATGAAACACTGCACATATTTAATTGAGACCCTTGATTTTTTTTTCCATATTTGCAGTGAATGCACTAAATCACCAGACAGTAACATTTTTAGAGCTTTATAAATGAAAACCTTCGTAAACTAAATGGTTAACATGTAGTTACATATAGTTGGTAGAATGTCTAAAGTGGACTATCAAAATAAAGTGTTACCATTGCTTTCCACTGACCCATTTCTAAGAAGAGAATAGTTTAAAAAGAGAAGTTTTCCAATGTGATGTTGTTTTGATGTGTTTCAGAGTATCAGAGCATCAGGACTCATCCTGTTAGAGGCCATCTTGTTTGGAGCGCTCCTCCTGTACTTTCCGGTAAGCTTTAATGACCGCAGTCATTTTTATTATGTACTTTATTACTTTAGGGGTGTTAAAATTAATGGCACTTTGGTGACTAATATTCTTAGACTTGTAGTGCAACGTAATGTAGCTATTAGATGGAGAATGTCTTTTTAATGGCACTAACTTAAGCATTAAAGAAATGTTCTGGGATCAATTTGAGTTTAGCTCTATGGACTCCTGTCATGATCATGTACTGTAAAGCTGTTAAATCTGGTAATTTATGCATGATATGTGTAAGAATAAGAAGGAACATTTTACATTTACATCAATGCTGCATACACAGTTGTTACATATTTTTGTTAGAGCTCAGCTTGAACATAAAAGACAGCAAGGTTAGGGTTAGGCTACTTTATTCATACCCGCAGGTAAATTTGTCTTGCAGTAAAATGACAATGACAACCATCCAGAACACAAATCCAAAACACATTTAAGAACATAACACAACAAGTAACAAAAATACGATACATGATAAATGATATAAATGCTCCAAGACTCCCCCATCCTACAGCTTATTTAACATAGTTAAAACAGCGGGAACAAAGCTGTTTTTATGTCGCTTTGTTTTACACCTTGGGATTAAAAACCTCCGTCCAGAGGCAAGAAGCTGAAACTCACTACGCAAAGGGTGGGAGTCATCATTTAAAATAGAAGTAGCCATTCGTTGCAACTGTCTGGATGTTGGATCCAACTATGACTCACCCACCAATCGACTAGACCATTTAACTATCTGGTTTAAAGAATTTCTCGCTTTTAAAGATGTTTGACCAAACCATGCGACCAAAGAAAATGACAAAACTGATTCAATAAAAGCATGATAAAACATGATCATTAACATTCGTTCAATATGAAAGTGTGATAATTTCCTCAAACAATACAAGCGCTGGTGACCTTTTTTACACACAGATGCACAATTAGCTTCGAAATTCAATTTATCATCAATAATAGTACCAAGGTTTTTATAAGATTGCACATACTCGATAGTCTGGCCTTTGATTAAAGTAGCTTTGTTCATGTGAATCTTCCTCCTAAAATCAATGAGCATATCTTTAGTCTTTGATATATTAAGCTGAAGGTAGGATTTCTCACACCAGTGAACAAAGTCATCGACAACTGGACCGTGGCTGATCTCATCCTCCTGAAGCAGACTAACAATAACCGAATCATCTGCATATTTTATGATGGTTCTGTTATCATAGCTGCTCTGACACATATTTGTGTAAAGAATAAATAATAAAGGTGACAAGACACACCCTTGAGGAGACCCAGTAGAAGAGCTTTTCCGGTCAGACAAAGTACCATTGACCCTCACTCTCTGTGTCCTATTTGTTAGAAAGTCAAGAATCCAACCTACCAGGTTATTACTTAACTCAAACTGTTCTAAAAGCCTTCTGGTTAAGATGTGGGGTTGAATTATATTAAAAGCTGAAGAAAAGTCTATAAATAAAAGTCTAGCATGTGTCCTATTCCCATCCAAATGTCTAAAAAGCAAGTTAAGCAATGTGACTGTAGCATCCTCCACTCCTCTATGAGGCCTATATGCAAATTGCATGGGATCCAGAGCATATTCAGTCTGCCTCAAGATCTCAGACCTGACCAGTTTCTCAAAAATCTTCATTAAAACTGAAGTCAGAGCAACAGTCACATTTACAAAGGCATTGACATTATAGATCGATACAGATGTTCGCATTGCACATGTTGCAAAATATGCACTGAAGCAATGTAGGAAAAAATAAGGGGTGAGATATTTCACTGATGGACAATCTCTGCTGTCCATGTGTCGATGAAGTATTGATTTAGACTGATGTCGTCGTGTGCTTTATTCAGAAGAGCCTTTTGGTTCACAGTAATTGCAGTTTAGTGGCATTCACAGGAAGCTGTGGGCTTGTCTTAACATGGAAGGCTAAATGTAATTAAAGTGAACTGATTTAGAGGCTTGTAATTAAAGCAATTAGCACATACAAGGTCCTGGAAAGTAATAATCTTTGAGATGATCTTGGAATGAGGGTGGAGGAGCGTTTTAGCCATTTATTCACTCTTTGTGTGACGATAATTCCCTGTGCATAGAAAACAAATGCTTTTATGTATTTTTTACCTTTAGAAAAGTACTAGTTTATGATTTTTTAGCATCTGATTTGGGCCAGTTTCTGAATCTGATATTTATCTCATATCTACTCATCTGACTTGTTGGATGATTAGGATTATTTACTCTACATGAAAAATGTAATTCATACAGACAGTGACTTGAATGCACATCTTATATGATGAAAATATTTGAAATTCTAAATTAACATTCTTTTTTTTTTTTTTTCTTGGGTAGAGTAAAAAAGTCCAAATAGTGTAACTCTTTAATTTTTAGTGAACTTCTTGCAAAAAAAAAAAAAAAAAGAAAAGTTATTTGATACAATGTTATTTTGGTATCACTGAGATACTGTTAATGTTTTAACATTTTGAATTCATTTTTTATTTTATTTTTTTATTTTTTTTTTAATTTTCCAGTTTCATTTTAATTTTAGTTAAAGTTTTAGTCATTTGTGACCCGTGCTGGCAAAATGAATCGGAATGCGCAAATTTTCAAAAATGAGTTCTTTTTATTTTCACGTTCTCCATTAAAATACCTTCAAAATGATATATGACTTGCTGGAATCGGACAAAAAAATGCCTGAGCTACAGTCGTTTAAAGGCAATAGAGGCAGCAGATCTGATTTTGAGAAAAATCGAGTTAAAGATTGCAAAGCAAAATCACCAAGCAACGTTGCATGTTTTCATCCAATCCTTTTCTTAATAATTACTATATTATTAATCACAATATACATATTTTTTATTTTATCTTTGTTATTAAAAATAAGAACAAAGATGCAAATAAACAGTAGTTCAATCAAGAGCAGCGAGTCATTTCTTTTATTTTAATGTTTGATTAACATTGAGACATCTAGTTTAAGACCTACTGTAATGCATGGATCAAATATAATGTTACACATTAGATTTTCCCCCAACCATCAACTAAACGTTCATGTAAGACATAACAGGTTATGATTGTGTGAATCTCGCCAAGACATATTTCGCAATAATGTACTTTATAAGGGAGATTGCTCGCTCGTGAAAGGTGCGTCTTATGCACGCGCTTTGCAAATGTCAATCAGCGCGATTGTTTTGTTTTCATCAGCATGGGTTTGAAAATCATATTTCACTGGTTTGGACTCATACCATCCAGAATTCGATATGAATATTCACAGAGCTGGAATGCTGCGCTTTGGAACAATAGACCTTCAACTTTTGGTGAGAAGCAGCAGCAGTCATCCAGATGTGAGCAGAGAAAAGGTACTCCTCTCAGAAAACATACAAATAATGTTCATTTTAGGTGTTTAATTACTATTTGGAGCATTGGGATCGCTAGAAGAGGGCTTAATGAACTAATTTTTGTGAAAACCTCAAATTTGATCAAAACTGACATTTTTCACTTCTTTTGCCTGTAGCTCAGAATTAGTCCATGCGCATTCCGACTCATTTTGCCAGTGCAGGTCACATTTTGTTGTGTTTTTGTAAATTTTATCAGTTATTGTTTTTTTTATGTCTAAATAGTTTTTATTATTATTATTATTAATTTTTTTTTAATAATAGTTTTAGTCAGTTTAGTACATCAAGTTAACATTTATTTTAAGTAATGTTTTTTATCTTTTTTTTTTTTTCCTTTGTCTCACAAATCAAAGTTAGTATGTTCTTTTTTCTTAAAAAATAAGTTTGAGTGTTTAAGATATTGGAAAATAATGTTATATAATTTACTTGAAATCAGCCTCGATTCATGTGTCATTGTACAAATATGCACACATTCTGCCATCCACACAAACTGGTAGTAATTACACATATTACTAACTTCCCTCCCTTAAAAAGCAACTGTGCTATCACATTAACCAATCACAATTAAATATTTAATTGACTGACAGCTCTAGTTTAAAGTGAATATTATCAGACAGGAAAAACTATTAGCTAGGTGTCAAAATATTAGAACTGTACATTAGGTTTAGCAGTTTACATGCAGCCTGTGAGAATGCGTCTGTTCTTTTAGAGCTGCCGTTTCCCTCTGATTCAGTTTATGGTTTAATCTGAAGCTCAGAGACAGATAGATCTGCCTGCTCACGGCCCGCCGTGTAGCTCATCTGAAGCAGATAGAAGCTCCGCCTGTCTCTTCTGCTGCGATTGCTCCCAATCTAAATATAGAATGGAAAAAATTCTCCACTCCTTCTCCCCCTCTTCTACTTTAAATAATTCTAGTGTTATCAAGAAGTAGAGATGTATCTCATCTTGTTCCCCTGGCATTCTGCTTTGTGGAGTAATGCAATTTTTTCAGCTCGCACCCCTCTCCTACTGCTGAGCGTGTCACATGCAATAACTTCACTCTACGGCATCTAGAATAAGGCGGGGGATGTGGAGCAAGAAAGAGGGGAAACCGAATTACATGTGCACACACACACACACACACGCACGCACACACACACACACACACACACACACACACACACACACAGACACAGACACTTTTCTGGCTGCCTGTTCATTCTTGGCCATGCAAAAGTAACGGGGTACCTGTTTATACTCCATATCTGTTGCTTGTCATTTTCTAATTCACATTAGCTGCCAATGCCTGACAGCTTCATTTTCTGGTAACTTATTGGGTTTTACATTAGCCCCTTTCACACTGCACATTGGTCCCGGAAAATTGCTGGAAAATTGCCGGAGTGCCTTCTGTGTGAACGCAAACATGTCCCGGGATTGATTCCGGGATCGATCCCGGGTTGGGGACCTAGTAACATTGCCGGGTTCAGTCCCAGAACGAGTGCTGTGTGAACAAAAGCCGGATCAATGCCGTAACGGGTGTGTCGTAGTGATGACCCACGTTATCGTGTGACTGTTTTACCGGGTGTTTTAAAGGCAGATCAACATTCGCAACGAAAAATATGTGCAAACTGTAATGAAGCAGAGATCAGGGAGCTCCCCACTATCCGCGCTGAAGCTGAGATCGTTCGCCAAATTTAGTGAAACGGTATGCGTCACATTACCCGTCACATCATAATGTCACGTGTCTTTACGGGATCTTTACGGGATGTGTGTGAACGCACACATATTCCGGAAAATCACTGGCAATGTGAATGAACCAAAAGCAAACGATCCCGGGACAAATCACGGAACACATTATCCGTGTATTTTCTTGAATCTCTGTGTGAAAGGGGATATTGTGTAACGTATAAGGACACATTAACTCTTTTCCTGTCAGAGTTTTATTTTTAAGTTGCTAACAACAGCATTTTGGATGATATTCAGAGTTTTACAAAAGTAACGATATTACAGTAGTATATTACTTTTTGCTGTAACGCATAATGCATTACTAATACAATTTGGGTATATTATTACTCGTTAAAATTAAATTATTACTCGTTACAATCTTAGTAACGCAAGTTACAGCAACATATTTTAACTCAAAATTAAATGGTGAATTTACCAAAACCGCAAAACAGCACCAGAGAATAAATTCGTCTGTTTCCTGTTGCTGTAATTCGATGGTTGAGATGACTGCAGAGACAGATTCTACATTTGTGAGATGGATACACTCCTGTTATTTTCAGTTCATCCGAGAAAAGGACAAAGTGCATAGTCAGGTGCAATCTATGTGCAACACCAAACTCAACATGGAGAAATAGCACGAGTAACTGAAGAAACACCTGGACTGTCTGGTGCCACTAACATAAGCTAATGAAGAGAGCTGCTGAGAAGAGAAAGAATGCGGCGGACGAGTGCGGACAAGCAACAGAAATTAAGTTAAGCTAAACATAACAAAATCAGTTTTATTAATCAGTCTATATATAAAAGGAATGAATACGCGAATGACTTCAATAATTAACAGGTTAACAAAATGAAAAACAACAACAACAAAAAAAATAAATAAAAAAAAACTGACATACAACACATTGCTTCGAATGATCTATGAACAAAAAGTACAGAGAATTTAATGTTTTCGCTGTTTAATCGTGCCCGCATTGCAAAAGTTGCAGCCTGTTCATTATCAGAATAAAATATAGTCAAACATATCCGTGCCATTCAGCCTGAGCTCAGGCCAAACGCATATGCTCATGTGAAGAGGATGATTTTTATTTTATTTTATTTTATTTTATTTTATTTTATTTTATTTTATTTTATTTTATTTTTATTTTGCAAAAAGCCCGTTGAGTACAAAGACTGGTTTACATAATAAATAATAGTTTAGCATTCAAATACATCGCGAATGTGGAAACATTTAATTGGATTCATGCCTAATGAGAGCTGCGTGAGAACAACACCATGTGCTTTCAGTTCGCTTTAAATTAATTTGTTCTGGCTTGATTGGCAACTTATATCTTTCATTCTTTTTCTGAATACCGTTCAAAATAGCCTGTCGGCTAGCTAATGTGTTTATTGTTTGTACATTAGGCTATAACATTCCACTTTATTTCTGAATGTAATAATGCGGTTTGTGCTTATCTGTGTTTAACCTCAACTACAACGTAACATTAATGTAGACCTACATACTGGTATCTAAATATGATTTTATAAATTTATGCTATAGTAAACCTACCACATCACCCTCCACCGGATGTATAATGAGCAGCAATAAGCTACATTTTGGCATTTTAGAATGCATAGCCTACTTTTGTGGATATTTTGGTGAAAGTAACTCAAAAGTAACTAAAAGTAGTGTAACTCATTACAATTCAGAGACAGTAATATTGTAATGTAACTAATTACTTTCAAAAGACGGTAACTAGTAATATATAATGTATTAGGCCTACATTTTGGAAGTAACTTGAAGTATCAACACTGATGATTTTCACAAATCTTTTATGACCCTCAGAATAATTAAATGTATGACTATGTAAAGAAAGATCAAAAGAAAGAACGGAGCCCTTTTTTAAAGGCATCGTTTACCCCAAAATCTTTTTTGTCAAAGTTTAATCTAGATTGGATTTAGAACGATGGTCAAAACATAAAGTCCATCAACACCTCCAAAGACTTCACAGTCATAGACCTCTTTGTGGACATCAGCAATTTTCTCCTGCCTGATCTCATGACCTGTGGGAACTTTTCTGCAAGACGCGTTTTCGTACACAGTTATGATTACAGCTCCAAAAACGTACCAATAATTAAATATCACTCCAGTTTCCAACAGAAATTAACATTGGAGGCGGTAAAACAGCAAGCACTTCTAATCATTTTTGTACACAGTTATGATTAAAGCTCTATATGTTTTGCTTTCTGGCCGTAACAAGCTTGCTTGGTAGTTCAGCCGGCACGGATTTGGACTTAGGGATGCGGAATCCTTGGGTACAAATCCCGTACGAATGAAAGAGCTGAAACATGAGAGACTGAAAAACAAGCTAAAATGCCATGCTCGTGATTGCGTTTTTATGTCACATTCACTTTTGTTCATACTATTGGGTAAGTTTAGGTGTAGTGCAGATGGTACGTTATTTTAAAACGTCACAGAGCATTAGACTTACAGCGTCACTCAATGGACATTTCAAGTCAGAACTGCGGTGACACGTACAAAACCAACATCAGATAAAATGTACCATATGTACGTTCATCTGTTCCGGGGGAAAAAATTAACACTCTTTTAGCGCCACTCAGTGGACATTTCACATTGAATATGTCACGAAATGTACATGACGGTATGTCTTGCGAAAAAGTTCCCACAGATAAGTTTTCGTCATGAGATTAGGTTGATTTTCTCGGCAACATTATGCTATTTTAATTCAGATGCTGTTGACATTTTGGTGATCATGTTAGCTTACTTGTAGGTAAAACAACTTTTGTCCGCTCCTTCCGGTTTACAAAAATTATCTTCTTCACATGTATTTCGGAAGATTTCTTCAGAACAGCGCCCCCTACCATATAACAGTGAAAAAAATTGCTGGAATAACTTGTCAGTGGCAGGGAAGCGTTGTATCATAAATGTTGAAAAATCTTGCCAATGGCAGGGAAATGGATAAAATACAGTGTTACCAGAAAATTAGTTTTCAACATTCAAAAGAGTTTATTATGCACAAAATACAAAACTAAAAAAATACAAAAAACAAAAAATCTAAAAAATAATGTTAGCTCAACAACAAAAAATAAATCAATAAATAATTAAAAATTAACTCTACAGTTTGCATCCTATTTTTGAGCTATGACAATTTCTAATGAAATTATATTCAACCAACAAACTGCACTGGGTTAGAATAACTTAATAGTTTGTAACATAAACATATTTTTAAGTTGATGACTCTAAAAAAAATTGTTCCAAGTACTAGTGTTTAACTTCATGTGGTCTACACTTCAACACAATAGTAACCACAAAAACTTCTGAATAACAGAAATTATTAAATGTCAAACATAACAGCATTAAACACAGGTCTTTCCCTTCACTAAAAAAAAATATAAAATACCACTTAATTTCAACATTTACTCTCCTTATCCTTATCTTCTTATCTTATGCAAAGCACGCTGGGAACTAGAAATCCACTACTCAATTTCCAAAGTTAACAAGACAGCTTTATTGATTAACTTATTTTAAGAAATTCAGTTAACACAGAAATTCGAGTTTAAATTATACACAATATTAAATTAATGTAATGATCAACATTATGTTAACTGAACTCAACAAAATAATGTTTGCAACTTAAAAGTTTAAATTAAATTATTAAATAGAATTTTTAACTTGCAACCATGCATTTATTTAAGTTGTGGTAACAGGTCCACTGAATCATTCTTTTTTTAGAGCATATTTGTTAAGAATTTTTCTCAGCACATGATCCCACTAGGGCAGAACATTTTTCTGATTATTTTTGGCCAAAATGATAGAATTGCGTTATTAGCATAGTTGCAACTATTTTAGCCAGAAAATGAGAACTACTGGATACTGGGTCTTAGCTGCAGGACAGTTTATATTTGGAAAAAGAGCTGCAAATAGATTCTGCAAAAAAAAAAATAAAATAAATAAATAAATATATATATATATATATATATATATATATATATATATATATATATATATATATATATCATTTTGTGTTCCACTGAAAAAATAAAACAACATATCGGATTGTAATGGCATGAGAATGAGTAAATAATGAGAGAATGTTCGTATTTGGGGTGAACTATTCCTCTAATACTTGCTATACTAAAATCCTGAAGGGACCAACTGCAGATCTCCCCCATTTTCAAGCATCTCTCTCATTTATCTCCATTGGGAAGTGATTCTTCCCTTGTGCTTCAAGTCCCTCATACGTCTTACACACCTTCCCTCCATGCTGAGCATTTCCACCCTCCATCAGTCTGTGTGTGAGCGTGAATCCCCCATAGGTACAGTCTTCACCTTAGGCCCTCTTTCTTTACCACCAGCAGTCTCTACCTTTTTCTTCCTTCCTCCGTCTCCAGTTGTCCACTTCTTTCACCTCCATGTCCAAATAGCCTGCTGCCACCCTGACCCTGGAGGCCGGCCCATTGGGAGGCTAATGACAAACACACTGCTATGCTCTGGTGCGTTTTTACCGGCACAGGATGGGCGTGTGGCCTTATGCTTTTGGGCGGTCCAAGGCACTGCTTTTCTGTGAACACCCGTCGTTCTCCTGTCTGTGCACCTGGCATCGCAATCTTAAACCAATCTTCAACCTTATGTTACCGACCCCTGCGAAAAAAGTATACTTTAGCATACTTTTAAAAGGAGTACTTATTATGGAAATTATATACTTCAAAAGAATAAACTTAAGTGAGAACTGAATGTAATTTTTTAGGACACTTATATTTGTAATTACACAAGAAAATGCCCGCAGGCCATCCAAGATGTAGATGAATTTGATTCTTCATCACAACAGATTTGTAGAAATTTAGAATAGAATAACTCGCTCAGCAATGGATCTTCTGCAGTGAATGGGTGCCGTCAGAATGAGAGTTCAAACAACTGATAAAAACATCACAATAATCCACAAATAATCCACACAACTCCAGTCCATCAATTAATGGATTTGAGAGGAAAAGTTGCATGTTTATAAAAACCAAATTCATTATTAAGGCAGTTTTAACTTCAAACCATTGTTTCCATCTAAAATTTGAATCCTCTATCCATAATAATACTTTCTCCAGTGATAATGCATCTCATCTAAATCAGGAAAGAAATATGCAGCGACCAAGCACTGTTTACAAGTAAAAACAGTCTAAACAGTTCTAAACAAACATTTTGGTAGATATTTGTTGTGAGAGGACAACAGAGAATCCATTGGTGAGCAAGTGATGTAATGCTAAATATTGAAGCAGTGATGCTCAGGTGATGTTGCTATATCACACTTTATGTTCACACTTTTCATGTCTCCTCCTGTCTGAGGATGTGGTTCTTGGACAGAATAAGGTGCAGTGTAAACCAGACTTAACGCTGGTGCTCAACAGTCTGGTTTCTTATACACACCCATACACCAACAACACAAACATGTCTCTTGCTGTATTTCCCATCTCTTTTTCACTCTCCCACACAAAGCACAGGTCACATCCCTATTAACCTAATGTTATCAGAAATATCTCGGTGGATTTGTTGATGATGGGGAAGGGAACAGTGCACGGCTCTGACGGAGAGAGAACCCTTGACTCCATGAGGGCCAAACTAGATGTAATTTACACGCCGCGAGACTCAGGGGACACAACACTAGCAATTACCTCCGATTCCTGCCCTCGAATGTGGGAAAGAGGAGCAAACTACTCTCCACACCTAAAGCAGGCATGTCCACACAGACATTCTCACAGATTACAAACCCAATGGGATGAGAAGAGAGAAAAGAATGAGACGAGCTGTGAAAGAATGATAGTGGATGATGTTATCATCCCAAAGCTGCCTGTTCACATTATCACCATTCAGATTAATGTTAGCTAAGCCTTGAAAAGACTAGCACCTCTCACATCTTAGTCAAGCTGTTGTTATTGCTGTAAAATTGCTTTCTGCTTGATCCATGACAATCTTACAGTAAGTATCTTGCTATAGTAGTTATATAGTAGCCTCTTTGTAAACTTTTCCATGAATTAAAAACAGAACCTATTTACTTTCTTAAAGGGATAGTTCACCCAAAAATGAAAATTCTGTCATTAATTACTCACACTCATGTCATTCCAAACCCGTTCATCTTCGGAACACAAATTTTGATGAAATCCAAAAGCTTTCTGACCCTCCATAGAAAGCAACGCAGCTACCACGTTCAAGGCCCAGAAAGGTAGTAGCGACTAGGGTTGTGCCAATAGACGACAGCATCGTGTATCAACAATAGTCAGAGATATTGCCTGTGGCTGATGCCTTTGAAGATATCAAGACAATTATTATTATTATTTAATTAATATTAGGGCTTATTTGTCCAATAATATTTCTTTTCACGCATTTTTACAGTGTTGCACGTTAAAACCAATCACACACGATTCTGTTAATGAGCTTATGAATGAAATGGCCAATCAGAGGCATTCATGAGTCATAGCTGAAACACCAGAGTTTTGTTGTTGAGTGAGTGCATGCGCTGACTGAATTCTGCTCTCTCACGAATTCTCTCATCATAAATAACAAAGTGCAGATGTACGTGCGATGTAAGTATAAGAGATAGCTTCACTGATTATAAAGGAAGTGTTTTTCAAAGTGCATAACTCGCGCTAGACTGAAGTTAGTGATGACGTTCTTTCATAATGTAAATGTTCTTTGCTCGTTTTCTGTAGCTGCTGTTTGAATAACTGAGGAAATGCGAGCATTAACTTACAATGTATTTATTAAATTGTGATCATGTTAAATACAAATTCAGTCATAGTAAAAAATATTTTGGCACAACATCTATATGCTACTTGACTAAAATATATATAATGTGTAGTTATTACACTAACTTTAGGCTGCTTTTAGCCTTAGCCTGGAGTTGGTTTACTCTCCGGCTATGAAACTGAGTAAGTAAATAATTAAATAAATTAGCACGATGATATAGTGTATTGGTGATCTCACAGGCTGGCGATAGGACAATATGACTATGCAGCATGTCGCCCAACACTAGAAAGGACATCGTTAAAATAGTCCAATATGACATCAGTGGTTCAACCTTAATTTTATGAAGCTACAAGAATACTTTTTGTGCGCAAAGAAAACAAAAATGATGTCTTTATTAAACAATCTCTTCTCGTCAGTCTTTGATGTGAGTTCATCTCAGAACATCCATCTCTCTTAGCTCATCGTCTGTATATTCTGGTTTGAATAAGTAAGGCAGGGCAAAAAATTGCAAGTCATCCTCTCTGTCAAAATTTTTTAGACATGTTTACGAAGACTTTTTTATGTACATCGTGCATCTTCCTCTGCTTGTAAACAAGGTGCAGCAGCATCTGGGTTATACATCAGAATGTCAGCGTCGTGGTACTCTTGTGAACGTACTTTGAAGACTGACACAGAAGAGAAGAAAGTGTTGAATAAAGTAATTATTTTTCTTTTCTTCGCACACAAAAAGTATTCTCGTAGCTTCATAAAATTACGGTTGAACCATCGTTTTAGCTGTGCCCTTACTACCTTTCTGGGCCTTGAATGTGGTAGTTGCGTTGCTGCCTAAGCAGGGTCAGAAAGCTCTCGGATTTCTTGAAAAATATCTTGATTTGTGTTCCAAAGATGAACGAAAGTCTTACAGGTTTGGAACAACATGAAGGAGAGTAATTAACGACAAAATTTTCATTTTTGTGTGAACTAACCCTTTAATTCAAGATTCCTCATCTTATTGTGAAATATAAAAAAGTCAAATCAATTAAAAAAACTAACTACTAAAGATTTTCAAATATATCTAAATGTGTAGGCCAGACTTTTCTCACTGTGCGCTGTCAAACCTACAGCATGCTATTGCACAAGCGTTTCTTGACTCACACATAAAAACGCACCTGGTGAGGTTGTGTTCTGGCCTTCATGGACCAGAAACCACCAGTCTCCACGCTTCACCTCAGTCCTTAATTAGACCTGCTTCAGGAATGACCTCTGCTAGCACTCAATTATTTATGGTGTTTGGGAAAAAGGTGCACACTCTCTCTAATCCTGCATTTGTCCATCTTATATATGAGAGCATAGAAGCTTCCCAAGGGTCAAGGATGGATGGCATAAGGTCACTGCTAGGAAACAGGCATTAGATCACTCAATATAAGACCTTTGAAGGCTTCTACACTAGAATCATCCTGGTGATTGATTGAATGGATTGCCTAGTATTATGTTCATGCATAAAAAGCAAATGTTTACGATGTTTCTTCTGCTTGTCTGAAGGACAGGAACCTCTTGCATTATTAATTGCGCTATAATACGCACCTACACACACTTCTCACCACGTCTTCAAGAACATAAGGCAATTTCTTGGAATATATGTGGGTTTCCACGAAAACTAATCCAGGATCAATAAGCAGATGGGCTATGTTCTGACCTTGAGCTGTCTGAATCATTGATCTCTGCATTAGTCAGCTTTATCATTCACGCTTTCTAGCAACAAACCAATAACATATTAACGCTTGTCTACCAATAATAAAATACATTTATTAGTTATTCTAAACACCACAATTGTACACTTTGTGGTTTAGGCACTTTATAAATCAAATGGCACGTCATTTTTTCTTTTGATGTTGTTAGAGGTGCAATTTGTTGAGACATATTTATTTGCTACACTATTATATAAAATAAAATTAACCTCCACCAGCTAAAGTTTTAAACACTTCATTAAATGTCTTGACCTTCTGTATCTAACAATTGAAATTATACAACGATTGTGACATTAATCTGTTCAACTAATATTCTATTAATTGAAATTAAACAAAAATTAAACTAATTTTAATAAAATATTTTACAATTTTATAGTATCACATTAGTTCTCCAAATAACTAACTAACTAACTAAATAAATAAATAAGACACCTAAAGTAAAAAGTGACATTATTTGGATTCTTTTGACAGCATGATGGGAAGATAAATAAGTTATTTCAGTTTTCACAATTTTCTCATTTACACAAATTATAGTGTTCACTACATTTGTTAGACTCAAGTATTCATTCATTTTGGCCAAGTTATTGTAAGAAAGAAAGATCAATAAAATACTATCTTTCATTTATTGGAAATCTAAATGTGTCAATAACTACAAACTGGTCATAATTTAGGCTAATCTTTACCCATTTTTGTTCATTTTATTAAATTATATTTATTTATAAAAATAAAATGAGCCAAATAAGGCTGTATTGGCAATATAAATAAATAAATAAAACTGAATAGAAAATAAAAATCTCCTACTTTCCTGTATCAACTCCGCTATCCTATAAAAATAAAGACAAGAAGCCCAATAATTATAAAAAATTAGCATGACTACCTGAGATTGTCCTTTCACTGGCATTTATTGAAGAAAACAAGTTCTTCAAGCCCTTCAAGCCTAAATTGCAAACTCAAGATGGTGGAACTTCTGAATCGTGCACCAACATTTGCACGGAAGCATTTAACGTCAGTTTGAGCAATCCAATGGCGTGATCTGTGGCGTTTGTTACCAAGTGCCTGGAGATTGGTGTGGGGGTGGAGATGAGGAACACGCCAGCTAATCATGATCATGCACGACTGTAATAAATAACAGCATTCAGCTGCATAGAGGGCTTCGGACGTCATCTCATCTGCTCGAGCTTTCACAGCCCAGCTGTTGGAGCCACACCGCTCCACGGAAACGGAAGTTCTTTATTAAAGCACATTGTGAAAGTGCTGCCTTGATGAGGTGAGAGCGCTTGAGAGATTGAGTCATGCTATCTCAGCATCACTGCCCGGCATTCATTCCTGAACCTGTTAGAGATGTCCTCAGTACAGAACATTCACGGATTTATTTTCAGAAGACTTATGGAATGGTGGAAGTGATGTCACTTACAAAAAAAAAAAAAAAAAAAAAAAAAAGTACTAAAGAGTTCCTTCTGAAAAAGAAGTGCAGTGTAGCATACTTTACAGTACTTTAAAAAATACTTAAGTACAGATGGAATGTAACGTTTTTATACACTTAATTGCATGTTAATTTAAATTAAATAAAAATATATTATAGTTCATAGAAAATGCAGTTAGAGTCCTTGGTTGCACTTTATTTTAAGGTGTCCTTATGGTGTAATTCTACATTTAAGTATTGAGTAATATTAATTAACTACATGTACTTACTAGATGGTTAAGTTAGGATTAGGGTTTGCTCTAGGGTTACTTGCATGTAATTATGCATAATTAATTGTTATTATAATAGTAAGTACATGTAACATATGTAACAAGGACACCTTAAAATAAAGTGTTACCGTCCTTTTTTAACCCACTTAAGTAGTATATCTATATCTAAAGTAGTATATATGTAATTTCATAATTACTTGTATTGTCTTTGATTTATGGTTAAAATGTACTCTCAAATGTACTAACAAGCATTCATGGGAAGCTAAAACATACTTTATTGTAATTGAAACTTCATGTATTTAAATATATTTGTAATTACACATTTTTAATGAGTTGCAATTTAGTAAAATAAAAAATATATAGAAAGATATAATAATTTTAAGAGTAATACTACATAAAAATTGCAGTTAGAATTATAATCAAGTACTATACATGTGCTTTAGTATTTCTGTCAGGACCACTATCATCAAATGATAGACACTTAGCATACAGTTTGGTTTGGCGGTATGGTTCTGTTCTGGGCAAAAACTCCCTGCCCATCCATGCAGCCTGTCATGAATGAGCAGGGAGAGCAGCAATAATAATAACCCCCCAAGGGTTAACAGAACAGAACCAAGCAGATCATTAATGTACTTAATTACATTTAGTGTAACACATTACTCAAGATTAGGGAGTCTGATTCAACAGAAATATCAGAAGCCAAATCCTGGCTGTGGCGAAAGGAGGAGTTGGGGATGGAGGAAGGTAATTGCACCCAAGCAAGCAAAAGCTGCTGAATAATACTGAATAGCGCTTATGTAGGCATGCTGTGATAGGTATCATATTCCTATAGGTAGATGTGATCAGCTGAGCGTCAGCTGATGCAAGCCTGACTCACGTGACCTGCCAGAACTAACGCTATGCTTGATTTCTGTCAGGACCACTATCGTCAAATGATAGACACTTAGCATACAGTTTGGTTTGGCGGTATGGTTCTGTTCTGGGCAAAAACTCCCTGCCCATCCATGCAGCCTGTCATGAACGAGTAGGGAGAGCAGCAATAATAATAACCCCCCAATACAAACGATATGCCAGAACCCCCCAAACCACAACTGATGGCAATCTGAAAGAAGCATGTCCTTCTGGAATAACAGAGATTGGGGCAGCAGCCCAGAAGGGTAGCAGCGAAGGGGTGCTCTTCTTTATAAGCAGCTTAAGAAGAGCAGCAATCCCCTTTAATGCAGTACCTGAAAAAGATTAAAGATGCAGAAAACCCACTAGATTTGGCGGACTAGTTTGCAGCAAACGCAGCGCACTGCAGCCATAGAGTGAGCGAATGATTTGGTTGGAATCGCAGATTCAACCTGGCCTAAAGCTTCAGAATCCATTTAAACTATATAACAACGGCTCAAGGATAAAGGAGATCCGCACTCATCCAAACAGTCCAAAAAGACTTGTATCATTTATTACTCAGAGGTTACAAAATGTGCAAAAAGGTGCAAAAGTGCAGAAGTGCAGAACATTTTCAGGTATTAACCCTTCCTCAGTGCCATGTGCTACCAGGCACACACCTGCTCTTATTAAACCATGTATTACCATAATACACTTAATATCACGAAGATACCAAAAAAAAAAAAAAATACACATATATATACACACATTTACAGTAACACATGGTTTAATGAGCACAGGTGTGTTCCTGGTAGCACATGGCACCGAGGAAGGGTTAATACCCGAAAACGTTCTGCACTTCTGCACTTTTGCACCTTTTTGCACATTTTGTAACCTCTGAGTAATAAATGATACAAGTTTTTTTGGACTGTTTGGATGAGTGCGGATCTCCTTTATCCTTGAACCTTTGTATTTTTTGGATCTGCGCACCTTATACTATTGGTCTATTGGACTTTCGGACTAGTGTTTGGCGCTACGACCTTTCCTTTTGTTGAACTCTATAACAACAGCATATAATGAATCAATAAATCAACTCTTCAGTTACAGGTTTGTCGCCTTCATTGTCATTTGTGCTCATTTTTGTTACGTGTCCACGAACTGACAACCCACGTGAGCGTAGACAAATTCCTTATCAATACACTTAATGCTTTATACAACAAGCTTAATGCTTGCTTAATCACAGCATGTTGCAATAATCAGAGAAACTGATTTTGAAATAACTGAAAAGAAATAGCATTCCCAATACCAGATGAGCCATTAGCAGCAAGCATATTTCAAGAACAATCATATTCCTTAAACAACAGCTTAACATTAGCTTCTTGGTGTTAAAGTTTACTAGGTACCAGCACTTGCAGTAACAACCAATCGTTTAAGCCACGAGCAGTTCTAGCACAAACACGATTCTGAACACTAGATAAGCCTTAACAAGCGGCAAAATCCCAATACCCTGATAGCTTTAAGCAAGACCTTCTGAATAGCATAGACTGGGGCAGCATGCCCGTTACAGAAGAAGAGCAGTAGTGAAGGGGTGCTCTTCTATAATAAGCAGCTGAGAAGAGCAGCATGCCCCTTTATGCAGTACAGCATTTGTGAATACTCAAATTTAGGCAATAGGCATGTTGCCCTTATCCAGATAATCGTTAGCATAAATAACAACCTGTAGTAACAAAATCTACATACTGCATGTTGAGTGTCGACGAGCACATTACCAATGCACTATAGCTTAAGCAACAGCACATCGCTGACTTAAACACAGTTTGTGGAAAATAATGGACGGAGAGTTTAATGAACAGCGTTCCCAATACTAGATGAGCCTTAGCAAGCCTGTTTCATGTCAGACAGCCTAAAACAATCGATTTAAAACCAAGCCTCAGCTGTGGTAAGATTAACTGGTTAACGTTAATATTACCAGCGTGTCAAAATATAACCAATAATCCTAAAGCGACAACGTGCCTAGCAAACACATGTAGTGAACAACTAGCCTTAAACAACGAGCAAGATTTGACAATAGCATATTTTCCACGTAGCATGAGCCATGAGAATGAAATGAGAACTTAGCTTAGTTCGTGAATACATCAGAGATGAATAAGGGTGAAAAGGCCAGTGTTTTTTAATTTTTTTTTTTTATTTTTTTTTTTCCAGGAAATGTTGCTTAATGATCATATTTATGGGGGAAGCATCACCCCAAGCTCAGCAAGCGAGGACATGCAACAAGCATGTTGCTTGAGCTGCTTAGCAACTGTGGTCATGAAAGGGGGAAGCATGCACCCCTAGCAGCATCAAGTCTTATACAATAGCATGTTGTATTATCCAATTAAAGTGTCTAACATGCTATTAATCGCATTAAGGGAAAGCTTCGCCCCAAGCTGGGCAACAAGGACGCGCAGCAAGCGTGTTGCTTTAAGCTGCTTATAGCAAATTATGTAATCGTAAAGGGGGAAGCATTCACCCTTAGCAGCAGCAAGTTTAAAACAACATGTTAATAGTATATGTACATGGAACAAAATTATAAACGCAACACTTTTGTTTTTGCCCCCATTTTTCATTAGCTGAACTCAAAGATCTAAGACTTTTTCTATGTACACAAAAGGCCTATTTCTCTCAAATATTGTTCACAAATCTGTCTAAATCTGTGTTAGTGAGCACTTCTCCTTTGCCGAGATACTCCATCCACCTCACAGGTGTGGCATATCAAGATGCTGATTAGACAGCATGATTATTTCACAGGTGTGCCTTAGGCTGGCCACAATAAAAGGCCACTCTAAAATGTGCAGTTTTATCACACAGCACAATGCCACAGATGTCGCAAGTTTTGAGGGAGCGTGTAATTGGCATTCTGACTGCAGGAATGTCCACCAGAGCTGTTGCCCGTGAATTGAATGTTCATTTCTCTACCATAAGCTGTCTCCAAAGGCATTTCAGAGAATTTGGCAGTACATCCAACCGGCCTCTCAACCGCAGACCACGTGTAACCGCACCAGCCCAGGACCTCCACATCCAGCATCTTCACCTCCAAGATCGTTTGAGACCAGCCACCCGGACAGCTGCTGCAACAATCGGTTTTCATAACCAAAGAATTTCTGCACAAACTGTCAGAAACCGTCTCAGGGAAGCTCATCTGCATGCTCGTTGTCCTCATCGGGGTCTCGACCTGACTGCAGTTCGTTGTCGTAACCGACTTGAGTGGGCAAATGCTCACATTCGATGGTGTCTGGGACTTTGGAGAGGTGTTCTCTTCACGGATGAATCCCGGTTTTCACTGTACAGGGCAGATGGCAGACGGCGTGTATGGCGTCGTGTGGGTGAACAGTTTGCTGATGTCAACGTGGATCGAGTGGCCCATGGTGGCGGTGGGGTTATGGGCAGGCATATGTTATGAACAACGAACACAGGTGCATTTTATTGATGGCATTTTGAATGCACAGAGATACCGTGACAAGATCCTGAGGCCCATTGTTGCTCCATTCATCCACGACCATCATCTCATGATGCAGCATGATAATGCACGGCCCCATGTTGCAAGGATCTGTACACAATTCCTGGAAGCTGAACACATCCCAGTTCTTGCATGACCAGCATACTCACCAGACATGTCATCCATTGAGCTTGTTTGGGATGCTCTGGATCGGCGTATACGACAGCGCGCTCCAGTTCCTGCCAATATCCAGCAACTTCGCACAGCCATTGAAGAGGAGTGAACCAACAATCCACAGGCCACAATCAACAACCTGATCAACTCTATGCGAAGGAGATGTGTTGCACTGCGTGAGGCAAATGGTGGTCACACCAGATACTGACTGGTTTTCGGACCCGCCCAATACAGTAAAACTGCACATTTTATAGTGGCCTTTTATTGTGGCCAGCCTAAGGTACACCTGTGAAATAATCATGCTGTCTAATCAGCATCTTGATATGCCACACCTGTGAGGTGGATGGAGTATCTCGGCAAAGGAGAAGTGCTCACTAACACAGATTTAGACAGATTTGTGAACAATATTTGAGAGAAATAGGCCTATTGTGTACATAGAAAAAGGTGAATTGGTGGGTTTTTGTTAAATGTGAGCCAAAATCATCACAATTAAAAGAACCAAAGACTTAAACTACTTCAGTTTGTGTTCATTGAATTTATTTAATTTCATAATTTGAGTTGAATTACTGAAATAAATGAACTTTTCCACGATATTCTAATTTATTGAGATGCACCTGTATGTACTATGTTTTTGGGGGAAGTGTCACCCCAATCTGAGCAACGAGGACGCGCAGCAAACGTGTTGCAGGGCTCGCAAAATTTCAAAATACCTGGTAGCCCTTCGGGCAGGTACTCTTCAGAATTTGGTAGACCGAAAATTAATTTAACAAGCCCAAATAAATAAATAAATATATATATATATATATATATATATTTATTTATTAATTTTTTTTTTTTTTTTTCTTAATGTTAACGTATTAAGGGATGACACAGCCTAACTGTCCTCTCCTCTGTAATGCAAAGAAACACATTTGGAAGCACTATATCAGTAGTTTATTAATTTAAATCTAAGAAAACAGGATTGCTTACAGAGAGGAGCTGAATGATTAATCAGAAGAACACTCCTTAAAACACGGAGAGTGATCATAACGAGCCAAATCTCCATATTACACCCATCATCCTAAACGTGTTTCGTACATACTCATGAGTGAGCACATATATATTCAAGCTGATCAGAATTATGAATTTGAAATAAGTATTGAGTGGCAGTCCAGCAGGGGAAGCATACACCCTGCTGAAATCCTTCGAATGACTGTCATTTATGTAATATTATTCTATTATTTGTATAGAAGCCATTAGAAAAGATAAATGCGTGCTTCTGACGCTGAGTGCAGCTGAAACAACCTCACACTCACAGCTAATGAAAACATCCAACCTTAGGAATTATGCCACTGAATACGGCGAACCACGGTTGACACGCATACACGAGAATGCTTATTTAATTTAACCTGTTCTCCTCTCCGTTACTATCGGTATGTCCTCAGAGCGATTACATACTCTAAACTGCGTTTGCTCCAGCTGTATAAACACAGATGCGTAAAAGCTGCTGCACATTTGCTTAATATTTTGCTCCAGCAAACCATGCAAAACTGTTAACATCACTTAGTTAATTCAATTGAAGATCACGCAATATACACAGCGATATGGATTAAAAGAGCATTCTTATCTCAGATGTTGATTTCAGATGTTCTGAAGCATGCTACAACAGTTTGATTTACGCGCAGCGATGCATAATTGCTCCCAAGCAAGCAAAAGCTGCTGAATAATACTGAATAGCGCTTATGTAGGCATGCCGTGATAGGTGCCGTATTCCTATAGGTAGATGTGATCAGCTGAGAGTCAGCTGATGCAAGCTTGACTCACGTGACCTGCCAGAACTAACGCTACGCTTGATGTTTGTCAACACATCAAAATAATTGTACTTGTTTAAAGCATTACAAAAGCTTGTAAAAACAATTATGTGAATTGTACTTTACAGTAAAAAATTATAATTTGACATTATTTTTTGAAAATGTGTAAGTACATGTAAATGGCCTTTTATTTCATTAATATTTTATTATCTGCAAGCACAGTTTTTTTGGTAACACTTTATTTTAAGGTGTCCTTGTTACAGGTTACATGTACTTACTATTATAATAACAATAAATTACGCATAATTACATGCAAGTAACCCTAAACCAAATCCTAATCCTGACCCTAACCATATAGTAAGTACATGTAGTTAATTAATATTACTCAGTACTTAAATGTATAATTACACCGTGACAAGGACACCTTAAAATAAAGTGTAACTGTGTTTTTTTTTTTTTTTTAATCTATACTTTTTTATATTTTTTAATTACACTAAATGTGCACATTAAGTTCAATTAAGCACACTTCATTTTCACAAAGGGTAACATGGTAATTCCATGTTTTTGGATACCTTGGAGTACGCAAACTTACAAATTAACATTTAAGGCATTGAAATAGTTTTGTTGGTATAAATTAATGTATATAGGTTCTATAATGTTAAATAATATTTTTGACTTGAATACAAAGTCATTTTAAATGGTAACATTTTTTCAGAGTATGCTAATGGCAATATTTTTTATTTATTTATTTTATTTATTTAGTTAGTTACCTTTTAAAAGTACCTTAGGGTATCATCGTTCAGTGAAAAAAAAAAAAAAATATATATATATATATATATATATAAAATATAACATATTGTTTAGTACTTTTGATTCATTCATCTCACTGGAAATAAAAGATCAAGATAGCTGCACTGTTTCAGTACTCAGCACCGTTTATTGTGGTTGTACACTACATATTTTATATTTTCATCCAGGTGTTGCATACATACAGAAATAATTTGCACAGTATACATATTGAATACTGCAGATAATGTACAAGTACTATTATTAGTATTATTAGTAGTATTTCTCTTTTCTGCTGCCTTCGTGTTGTACACTTCCTGTCTGCCACTCACTGTTTCCTGTGTTCATTTGCCAATCACGGCTGACAGCACTAATAGGGTTTCTCTGAATTCCAGCACATGAGTCTGATGGTGAATTCCTCGGCCATTGTGATTGACTGCAGTGTTATCAATCTCTGCCTTGGCGCTCTGAGAGTGTTTGTGCGGTTGTGTGTTTGGGGGAGAGCATGTGTTCAAACACTCTTTGACAGGTCCACTCCTACTCTGCTTCTTTCTCCTCATCTTACACAAAGACTCAGAGATGTGCAGGGAAAACGACGTCTTACATAATGGGGTGCCTTCTTTGAGAATGACGACGAAAAAGGGAGCTGCAGGGGGGTTAAAACTCACAAAAATACAAAATAAATGCAAGCGGGAGGCATTAAGATAAATCTTCCAGGACTATTATGTAAAGGTAAATAATAAATGTTTTTTTTGTCGTCGGCTTGTGAGTGGATGGAGCCCCTGAAGGGGTGTAATGAAGTGTGTGTGAGTGAATGCCCATGCGAGTTTTGAAGAGGAGTGTGTGTTTTTGTGTGGATGTTGCATGCGGGATGAGGAACACAGTGTTCTCAGGTTTACACTCCAGAGGCTAGTGCCACAAACACAGATGAGCCGGACGGCGTGACAGTACCTCACACAGTTTCACCGGGGAAATGTGTCTTCATTTTCCTGCTTTTAAAGGAATAGTTCACCCAGAAATACTCTCATCATTTATTCAGCTTCATCTATTCATCCTAATATGACTTTCTTTTCTATTGAATACAAAAGACGACAGTCTTGGTCATGTTTAAGTTGTTTTCCACCGAAAATGTTCTCCTCTTCTGCATTTTTTTTATTTTTATTTAATTTTTTATTTACAAGATATTGTGGCCAAAATTGTAAAAAAATAAAAATAAAAATAAATAATAATAATAATAATAATAATGTGCACACGCAGTGTACAACACATATTAAAAATATGTATTTCTTAAAATACATGCAGATATTCTAATGTTAATGAGATAAATGTGTACTTAAAGAGAGTACAATTTTCTGACTATGTTTTAACACACTTAATAACATATAGTTAAATCTTTTACTTTAAGGTACATTTTAAATCATTATAAAAATGTTGTACTTTAAAGAAGTACACTTATTTTGTTTGTTGACTTAACTAAAGCAAGTACTTGATTATAATTTGAACTCTGTAGTGTGTTATTTGATATTACATTTAAAGTTTATATATTTTAAATGTACTAAATTTGAACTTCATTACAAATGTGTAATTTAAAATGCATTTAAATAGATGACATACAAGTTTCAATAGAAATTCCATTAAGGTATACATAGTTTAGCATAAATGCTTGTCAGTTCATTCACCAGAACATTTTAACCATAATTCAAAGACAAGTAATAGAAGTAATTGTGAAATTACATAGAAATGTGTAATTGGGTTCAACTAATATTTTTAAAGTATGTTAATGTGTACTTTTTCACAAGGGAAATTAAGAATTTGTTACCTTCTTTTAGTTAAATCGTGATCATGTTTTACAGATTTGTTTCGGTGTTGTAGGTAAATCGACATCTAAGGTCTTTCATTAAAAATTCTGTTTAGCAAACTGATCATAACGGCAGCGCACATTTAGATTAAATACAACATTATAATCCGTTACTGAAATTCAATTTGTAAAATAACATAACATAATTCTGTTCTAAAAACAATAGACCTTAATTGTTTTCTGTTTTTATATGTATTGTGAGCATTATTGTAGAAACATGAGGCTCTTGAGACCCTGTTGTATTGTGAAAAAATACTTTAGCTGTAACTAAATTCATAAGAATGGCCTTATTGCATAATTGAACTGTTGCTAATAGCCTTCATAGCAATTCTGTGTACTTAAAATCCAATGCACCTTTCACTCATATTACCCACCCCCATCTTCCTGAACAAACAGGGATATCACCGTGATTCCCAGCACTTAGCATTGATTATTAATGGAGAGTTTAAAAACAAGGGAATGAAAGAGAGAGGTGAATTTTATATGTACTGGCATTTGCTCTAGTTTCCTGAGGAGGGAACAAGCAGTTAGGTGGCTTTCCTGTGAACTGGGCCTGTAGACCTATAGTATGTATGTGTTTATATATTTATTTATGTATGTCTGTATGTATTTATATATTCATTCTTTTAAGAGGACATTCTGACGTCATGGTAATGATGTCACATGAGCACATATAACATTACATCCTCATTTACATATTCACATATTCAGTATTCACCCACTCTATGTTGTGAATCTTGAGATAATCTGAAAGTAAATCAACATCGTATGTTCAATACAAGTTAAGATCAATGAACAGTAGATCTGTCATGTTGATTATTGCAAAATTTATTTCAAGTTGTCACTCCTGTTCTTAAAAAAAAGAAAAAGCCAAATTCTGTGTTGCAGTGAGGCACTTTAAAATTTATTAACATTCCGTAATTATTAAAATGTTTGAATTGTTTCAAAATAAGGAGTAAACAATGTGCATATTAATACTAACCCTTACTGTGAAATCCAATTTCCGTTGCCGTGAAAACCCTAAAATGACCCTAAAATGATGAGAACAATTTTACAGCTCAAATAATACACAGGATTTAAAGGAAGAATTAATGGAACTGCTTTTATAAAATTATGAGCCTTATGTTTCTGTGAATTCATCTCCTCTTCCATTGTAATTGCCTTAAAGGGACGAGTGAGTTTTGTTTTGTTTTTTGTTTTTTTTTTCATTTGTTTTTTGGTAATAGTTATGCCATAAAAGCTGTTGATAACCTAGCTTAATGTAACTGTTGAACTTAACTGTTAAATATCTTTTTTATGTGCAATTTACGTTGAATTACCACTTGGTTATTAAAATATAAAACAATTTCTATTTGAATTTATGATATATTCTACTATTTTTTTTATTGAATTTGTGATATATTCTATATTAATGCTTTCATTCAGCAAAAACACATTTAAGTGAATAGATGAGACAGTTAAGACTTTGTTACAAAAAAGTCATATTTAAAAAAAACAGTGTTTTATTTCTATTCATCATATTTCCACAAACATATTAAGCAGCACAACAGTTTTCAACATTGAAACAATGAAGCCTGCAAACTATCAAAAATAGTTGTTTTAAATTGTAATAATGTTTTACAATATTACTGTTTTAATATATTTTTGATAAAAATAAATGTAGTCTTAGTGATCATAAGAGACTCAAAAATCTTACTGACCCAAAACTATTGAAGGGTAGTGTATAAACTTATTGTAATGTAAAATTTGCTTGGATATGATTTTGTCCAGAGCTATACCCGGTGGTTAGGCAGTCATAACCAGAGGTCATTTACACATAGAAGTCTTATATAGAAGGTGCAGTAGCAAGACCCACTGTGTTATTCTGCGGGTCAGGGAAAGGGTGAAAAATGGTCATTAATAACTGAATTACAACCATTCGAGGTGCAAGAAAAAATTCTTTAAAATTCAATGCTATAGCTTTGTTGAGCCATTATAGGTTGTTTAGATGTACTGATTCATAAATATGCAGTAACATGAAATTAGTAAGTGCTGACAGTACATGTGTGGGCTGTATAGCAGGTGTGACCCAACAGCATGTTTCTCTGATGGATGAGAGCTCTGTCAAATCCCCAAAGACGAGACATGCGTCAGCTGCTCCTCTGTGTGCCTCCCTCTCCCTCTCTCTCTCTCTCTCTCTCTCTCTCTCTCTCTCTCTCTCTCTCTCTCAATAAGATTCAGTTTTTCTGGGAAGAGAGAAGGTCTCGTCATTAAGTTCCTCTCATCACTAATATTTAGAGTGGACGTAAGTGCTCCAGGCAAACTGTGGAAATGTCAGAGCTGTCTCTTTCCCTTTTTCGTTTCGTACTGCCCTGACATTCAGCTAAACCCCTTCACGTCAAGAGTGAGGTTTTGGAGGTTTTTTTTAATGTTGTTTTTGTATTTTTAAGGTGTTAGTGTTACAATAGGTACTGTGATGTGCTGGACATTATATTTCCAATATTTAATAATTATAACTGTATGTATTCAGTGTATTCAATATAATTTTGATTAGTGATATAAAATATATCTTTACCTCTTTATGTGCCTGGAATATTTTAATCACGTTACTGTACTTATTTTGAGTCAACTTGACAAAAGTTGTAAATATAGTTGTTTTGATCGAAAAAAATAAAAAAAAAATCACTATTTTAAGTCATTACAGAGTAAACATAATGTATGTAGCCTATAACAAGACCAAATATTGGTCTAAAAGCATTTAAAGGCTAAACAATATAAATATTTAGTGATATCACTGCACTAACGTGTAGTATTAGATAACTCTAACTCTTTGCTTCAGTGTTTTTTTTCCTCAACATGGTTACCGTCTAGCTCTCCGTCGTCTCTCGCCACGGCAACTGCATTTTGTTTGTGTTCTCGAGCTCTCTGAGGATTCAGCCACTTGAAGCGATGTGTGTTTTGTAACGCTCCGAGTGTGGCGAGACTTCCCGGCAGCATGCAAAATACAGTCTCGCCTCACCGATCCGGGCAACGTCGACTTCCGTCGCCTCCTCTCGCCTTCCCCCCCACAGAGTTGCACCACATCTCTCGTCTGACTCAGAGCTAGTGAGCCAAAATAACCACGTGCCTGCATCTTTTTCCACTGCTGTGGGACGACCATTAATGCCTCTGCTAATCGGATTAACATGAACGGTCCCGAAAGGGGGGGTCGTGGCACATCTGCAACACACTGATAATTACGTAGCCTCAGATGTTTGTTCTTCTTTGTCTTTCATGTTTTGGATGGGGCTCTGGTGCCGACACACATTACACACACACACAGGTCAGGTTACATTAATTCTCATTGATCTTTGACTGTTGTACGTGTGGATCAACTTTCAACTGGTCATCAATGAAAGTCCATTATGTATAAGGTTAATCTTAGCTGTGAGTGGCATGCAGGGGATTATGGGTAACATACTACTTTTATTGTTTTTGGGGTTTTTTTTGTATGTATACTGTGCACAATGTGTGAATTTTCTATACACGGAGCACGTGGATAAACTACTACTATTTGGAAATATAGTAGAGTGTACTTCTATAATGTAATTTGCTTTATTTGACCTTTAATTTCCAGTGTGACAAATAAATCAGAAGTCCCTGCTAACAAAAAATATGTTTTAAGAACATTGTGCTAACTTTTCCATTAAGTTATGAAAATGTTATTTCTCGATGTTCTCTGAACATTCAAAATGTCTAGGTTATTTTTTTTAATGTTTTAAAAACGTTGTTGTGAACACTAAGGGAACATTCAATTTTATAATTTTGCAAACATTATGGGAACGTTACTTTTTTTACATGTTCTGAAATGTCATGCTTTTTTGCTAATATTTTGAGAACATTATTAAAGACCAGATAACTTTGAATAAAAATTCTTTAAATGTTACTGGATGAACATTTGTTTATAATTTTGATAGAGAATGCCAGAATGTTAGCAGAAGTTCTGAGAATGTTCCCTGTTCCCTTTCAGTCGGTCACTCTCGACGTCATGTCGGTAATGACCGAATTTGGGATCTCGCTTAGAGAGACCAATCCACTTCGAGTGTAAACTAAACGAGCCAATGCACATTGGTATGCGATGATTGCATCCAGCTGCCGCTGATGACAGCGTGAGCATAAATAGACAGCAGGTGCAACGCACACTCAGCTTTTCACTTCGGAGCCGAGTGATCACATCGTTTTACTCCTGAATACTCTACTGAGAGACGAAGACTGAACGAGTTCAGCACGCTCTTTGAGAGCTCTCCGTGTTGGTGGTGCGGCGCTTCAGCGGTGGTGGTTTTCCCGTGTCGAGTGAGTTGCACACATCAGGCTGCACTACCCCCTAAATGTGTTGCAGGCGGCCATCTCCCCTGTGCGCTTCAGCACGCTAAAAGAGCTTTTTCCCTAAAAGAGCATTCACGGGTGCGTCTTTTTAAAGACGAAGTCACGTCTGGCAAACTCGATGTTGCGTCTTTGTAAAGACGATGTGGGTCTTGCTAAAGACAACGTACCACACCTGCGTTTCTAGATGCGGTCCTTACCTGGCGCTGGGTGATGGTCACGATCGCTGCCTCACGTGTCTGGGCATAAAGCACACTGAGGTGGCGTTCGTGGATGAGTTATCTTCTCATTGCAGGAAGATAATCATCTCGGAGCTGCGGACCAGGCTCTGTTACCTTAAAAGGGGCGGAGCTCCATTGTCTGCCTCGATCTGGTTCTTAACCTGGCTGCAGCCAGGCGAGGACTACTTCAGGCGGTAGTACGGGTGGTCTGAGGGTTACAGTTCTATTATATTCTATTCTATCCTATTTACATCTATTTAAAAAAAAAAAAAAAAAAAAAAAAAAAAAAAAACTTAGCTACGTGTACTGTGCTAAACTAACTGAGACTTGTCGTGGCACTTGTTTACTGTTGCTCTCTCATTGGTCTGATTGCTTCTATTGTTCTCCTCATTTGTAAGTCGCTTTGGATAAAAATGTCTGCTAAATGATTAAATGTAAATTCGGCTGTGCTGCCACTCTCCAGGAGGTGGCAATGCGTGAGTCTGATCTGGAAATGATGGCTATGCTTTCCTGGGCCGCTGAGGGGGTAGGGCTCGAGTGGAAACCTCCACCGTGTTCCGAGCCTTCGAGGTTGGACGACTGGGTTCTCAGCGCCCTGCCCCGGTTCCTTTCTTCCCGGAGGTGCATGGGGAGCTTACCACATCATGGACGGCACCTTTTACTGCCAGAAACCGACCTGCTAGCTCCTCCTCCCTCACCACCCTCGGCAGTGGTGCAGCTAGGGGGTATACAGGGGTCCCCCCGGTGGAGCGGTCAGTTGTGATGCAATTGTGTCCTAATACCGCCTTAACCCAGCAGGGCAAACCATGCCTCCCCTCCCGGGCCTGTAGGTACTCATCTGGTCTCTCCGGCGATGCTTATGCAGCCTGTAGAGGAGCTGCCTCCGCCTTACATGCTATGGCGTTACTGCAAAGTTCTTCAGGCTATAGCATTGAGGGACCTGCACAAAGGTGGTCACGATCCAGAAGTTCTGAAAGAGCTCTGTACTACAACTGATCTTGCGCTCCGTACAACGAGGGCCACCGCGAGTTCTCTGGGTCGCTGCAATGTGCACACTTGTGGTCCAGGTGGTCCACTGAAACAGTTTCAGAGGCTCCTGGGGCATATTGCAGCTGCAGTGGCAGTCACGCCGCTGGGGCTGCTCCATATGAGGCCACTTCAACACTGGTCCCATGGCCGAGTCCCAAGGTGGGCGTGGCAACGCGGCACTCACCAGGTCCAATTGACACTGGCCTGCCGTCAAACCTTCATCCCGTGGTCAGACCCTGCATTCCTTCGGGCAGGAGTGCCCCTGGAACAGGTCTCCAGGTATGCTGTGGTGTACACGGATGCCTCCACCACCGGCTGGGGGGCCACGTACAATGGGCATGCAACGTCAGGGGTTTGGATAGGCCCCCATCTGCACTGGCACATCAACTGCCTGGAGTTGCTTGCAGTACGTCTTGACTTGATCCGTCTCAAAGGGTGCTTACGAGGCAAGCATGTGATGGTCCATACGGATGTCGCAACTTGCCCTCCACCTCCTCCTCTGGAGTCAGAAGCATCTGAGGTCGCTTCGTGCCATTCACATTCCGGGCCTGCACAACCGGGCAGCCGACGAGCTGTCACGAGCTGCGCTCCCCCGGGAATGGAGACTCCATCCCCAGACGGTTCAGCTGATTTGGAGACGTTTCGGAGCCGCTCAGGTAGACCTGTTTGCCTCTCCAGAGAACTCTCACTGACAGTTGTTTTACTCCCTGACCGAGGGAACACTCGGCACGGACGCACTGGCACACAGCTGGCCGCGGGGCCTTCACAAGTATGCGTTTCCTCCAGTGAACCTTCTTGCGCAGACTCTGTGCAAGATCATGTAGGACGAGGAGCAGGTCCTGCTTGTGGTGCCGTACTGGCCCACTCGGACCTGGTTCCCGGAACTGATGCTCCTCGTGACAGCCCCTCCTTGGCAGATTCCTCTGAGGAAGGATCTACTGACTCATAGACGGGGCACTTTGTGGCACCCTCGTCCAGACCTCTGGAAACTTCATGTCTGGTCCCTGGACGGGATGCGGAGGTTCTAGGTGATCTACCCCAAGAGGTAGTTGACACCATCACTTGACGAGAGCACCGTCTACGAGACATGCTTACGCCTTGAAGTGGAACCTGTTCGTTGAATGGTGCTCTTTTCACCGAGATGACCCCCGAAGTTACCTGATCAGAGTCGTGCTGTCCTTCTTGCTGCAACGGTTGGAGCGAAGGCTGTCTCCCTCCACCATTAAAGTCTATGTGGCTGCAATTACTGCCAACCATGACCCCGTGGAAGGGAAGTCGGTGGGGAAGTATGACCTGGTCATCAGGTTCCTTAGGGGGGTGAGAAGGCTAATCCTCCACGGCCCGCCTCCATACCCTCTTTGGACCTGTCTCTAGTGCTCAGAGCACTACAGCAGGGCCCGTTTGAGCTTTTGCAGTCAGTTGAGCTGAAGTTTCTGTCAATGAAGACTCTGCTCCTGCTTGCACTGGCATCCATCAAGAGGGTAGGGGACCTGCAAGCATTTTTGGTTTACGATTCGTGCCTAGAGTTACCTAGGCTGACTCCCAGGTAATCCTGAGGCCCCAGCCTGGCTATGTGCCCAAGGTTCCCACTACTCCCTTCAGGGATCAAGTGGTGAGCCTGCAAGCGCTACCCTCGGAGGAGGCAGACCCAGCTCTAGCTTTGCTTTGTCGTGTCTGAGCATTGAGATGCTACGTAGATAGGACATAAAGCTTCAGGACCTCAGACCAGCTCTTTGTCTGTCACGGAGGCCGGCAGAAGGGGAATGCCGTATCCAAGCAGAGGATGGCCCACTGGATAGTGGATGCCATCTCCCTGGCTTATCAGGCACAGGGTGTGCCCTGCCCGTGCAGATTGAGAGCTCACTCTACTAGAAGTGTCGCATCCTCCTGGACGCTGGCTCATGGTGCTTCTCTGGCAGATATTTGTAGAGCTGCGGGCTGGGCGACCCCCAACACATTCGTTACGTTCTATAGCCTTCGTGTGGAGCCGGTATCCTCCTGTGTTCTCACCTCAAAAGGGTAGAAACACTGAGAGGCCACGGCTTCGGGTTGGCTTGCTGAAACCACTCCAGAGAATCCATCTGTAGACCCTGTCGAGCTCCTCCATCCCCTCGGCAGTCAGACGTTGTGGAACGTCCGGCGCCAGGCCCTCGTTCATTGAATCCGTGAGAACCGGTAGAGGGCTGGGTTCCATATGTAGAGACCTAAGTGGATCCCATATGTGTAAATTCCACGGTATAGCCTCAGATTCCATGTTTCCCGGCACACTTCTGCCATTTTAAGAGAGTTACAATCACCTCTAATCTTCCATATGCACCTAAATGGTTGTTCATATTTGTAAGTGCTTCCGAAACCTCCTTCGGGAAGGATGGGGCTTCCGGATGTTCCCGTTCCAAGCGAATGGGTACATTTTCCTAGTGTTAACCAAGTTCACTGAGTGGGTAGTGCTACGACGACAGTGACTGGCCTTCTTGTTGCGAGCCCCGGCCTACACCAAAAGGGGGCACAGGAGACTCGCACAGGACACTGGAAGGGGCAGCATCCATGGCGCTTTGGTAGGGATCCCAAAGTCGGTCATTACCAATGTGACGTTGAGAGAGACCGACTGAAAGGGAACGTCTCGGTTACATTTGTAACCCTCGTTCCCTGAAGGAGGGAATGGAGACGTCACATCCCATCGCCACAGCTGCTGTACCACCACTGAGCGGCCGGGTCACCGGCTCAGCTCCTCAGCGAAAACCTGAGTATGCGTTGCACCTGCTGCCTATTTATGCTCGCGCTGTCATCAGCGGCAGCTGCATGCAATCATCACATGCCAATGTGCATTGGCTCGTTTAGTTTACACTCGAAGTGGATTGGTCTGTCTAAGTGAGATCCCAAAGTTGGTCATTACCGACGTGAAGTCTTCGTTTCTTCCTTCAGGGAACGAGGGTTACATATGTAACTGAGATGCTATCTGGAGGAGTATCACTTCTTCACTTGTCATTTTAAATGCTAAGACATTTTTACACAAAACTGGATTAAAAGGCAAACTAATTTTTGATAACTTCTCCACTTCCCAATATTCCTATTTAACCTACTATATATAGTATGCTGTAAGCAGTGCATCAAATTAGTGATATATCCAAATATGCAGTATCATGAAAAATAAGGAAAAAACACTCGGATGATGTATAAATTTTTTCAAGATTCTTAAGTGCATATCCTATTTATTATTCTATGAGCAACATACATTTTTACATTTTTGCAAAAGTCAAAAAATGTACATATACATTAAAAATTCACAGCAGTTTCCAGCTGAAATGAACATTAGAGACAGTAAAACACCAACAACTTTCATTCCTTTTCACACAAATTATGATTACAGGGGCTAAATAATGTAAATTAATTAATAAAGACTTGTTTTAGAACAGTTACTTACACAATACTATGTTAGGACCTCAAAACACTAATACCATCATGCATGATTTGTAAATTAATGCAATTACACGTTGCATCATATAACCAGCTCCGTATGTATGGTTTTTCCTGTTGTTGTAAACTTGCTCGGTAGCTCACCTGGTACAGATTCGCGTTTTTCTGTTTGGAATGAAACTAAACATGATTTAAGCACCATTTACTGGATATTGCATTTTTAAAGTGTAACGAAATGTACAAGAAGCCGTGTAAAATCATTTTGCAGAAATGTCATCACAGGCACGTTTTTTCCAATGATCCTGGGTTGCGCAAGAGGTAACAAGAGAGAAGTCGCTATATTCATAAATTAATATTTATAGAAATTACCAACTAACATGACATCGTACTGTAGGTCACATGACAATGCCAGCATGGCAAATTTACTGTAGTATATACTGTTTGTATTCATACTATCAAAAAGTTCTTAATTAAAGGCTGCACATACTTTGACAGAATGCAAATTTTACGTTGATGGACTATGTTATGTGACAACATTGTAGTATACTTTTTTTTTTTTGTTAACAACCCTTTATTAAATTTTCTTCTGGGAACAGTAGTGTAAAACAAAAAGTAACTGTGCAAATTTAGAACCCACCCCAACCCATCCCACCCCTGGTAGACTGTAAAATAAAGAAAGAAAGAAAGAAAGAAAGAAATATAAAATGAATAAATAAATAAATAAAAATTAATTAATTAATTAATAATAATAATAATAATAATAATAAATTAATTAATATTAATAGATAAATAAATAATAAAATAATTTTTACAAAGATTTTAGAAAAGATGACTCAACATTAAAAGCTGAATGCCATAAATTTACAGTTTTCACATTAGATCCATGTATACAAGAAGTTGAGAGTTCCATCGAGATGATGTCCAACAAATACACAGTCCAGGTTCGTCTGTCCATTGTGTGAGGAAGATTCCACCGGTTGACTGGCAATTTTTTTGCTGCTGTGAGAGCAGCTAACAGTAAACATCTTTGCTGGACGGACAAGGTGAAGTCCCAAAAGTCATTCATGAAAAAAGTAAGAAGTAGACATGACTTACTCCAATTAATTTTAAACCCAGAGAGAGATCCAAAATGGTCAAATAAATTCAACACATGAGGAATAGAATGTGACGGCTTCTCCAAAAACAATAAGATATCGTCAGCAAACAAAGAAATATGATGATGAGTATTACCTATAATTATGGGAAAAATTGTTTCAAATTGTCGGACCGCTTGAGCTAAGGGTTCCAAGGATAGGGCAAATAACAGAGGAGAAAGCGGGCAACCCTGAGGAGTACCTCGATGTATAAAGAATGTGTTAGAGCGAACAGCACCTGTGAGAACAGTGGCTGCTGGATTGGCGTACAGAACTTTTATCATATTTATGAAACTCGATCCTAGACCCAGATGCTGTAGAACCGCCCATAAATAGTTCCATTCTAGCTGGTCGAAAGCTTTCATCGCATCTAGAGATAATACTGCGTGTAACAAATGAGAGCGTAACAACAGAGATCCAAATGCAAGCTTTTATTAAAACAGTACGTAATCCAAACAGGCACGGTCCAACACCAGCAAACAGTAATATACAGGGCAAAGCAGAAGAGTAATCCAAAACGAGCGGTGGTCAGGCCAGGCAGCAAGCAATCACAATAAACAGAGAAACAGTCCAAGGTCAAAAACAAGGCAAGACACCCATGCAAGGCATGGGTGTCTTGGAAAATGGAGTTTGTGAGACAATGGTACAGGTTCTGGATGGAGTGCCCTATAGAGGAGCACGTGGGCACTCCAGCTGGACATCGTGACACTGTGCAAGGGGAGGACGAACTATTCATTGAATTAATAATATGATATAAACTGCGTGAGTTATCTGAAGCTGAGCGAGATTTAATAAATCCTGGTTGGTCATAATGAGCTTCCCTATTCATAAATTTCTCTTGACAACAAGATAGTACTTTAGCATATAATTTAACATCAGTCCCTATCAAAGAAAGTGGCCGGTAACTAGAACAGGAAGTTGGACCTTTATCTTTTTTTAACAAGAGAGAAATAATAGCTATATTAATAGATGGGTGAAATGAGCCTTGAGTAACTGAAAAAATGTATCATATCTAACATGAGGGGGCCTAAATCCGACCAAAAAGTAGTATACAATTCGATTGGAATACCATCTGTGCATGGGGATTTCCCCTTGTTCATAGTTCGGATTGCTGACTCCAGCTCCCGAAGAGTGATCGGTTCAGCCAGGCATTCTGAATCAGAATCTGACAGCCTAGGTAAATCAAGGTTAGACAGAAAAGATGCAAATGAGTCAGGGTCACCATCAGCAGAAGAAGTATAGAGGTTATAGTAGAAAGAGTGGAAGGCGATATTAATGTATTTTGGGTCTATCATAATGAGCCCAGATTGGGATTTCACTGCTGAAATATTGGCAAACTTTTCACTGTTGTCTAATCTTAGAGATAAAAGATGACTTGGTCTACTCCCTTGAAAATAGTAATTCTGCCTGGATTTTTGAATCAGAAATTCCGCCCTGGATCTCAGTAATGAATTGAGTTCGGATCTGACCGCCATGATTTTACTGAGTGTACTGTCTGAGAAACAACGTTGATTATCTCTTGTCAGATTCTGGAGCTGTGATTCAAGTTCAACTATCTTTTTGTGTCAGTTTTTCTGAAGGAAAGAGGCATATGAAATTGAGTTATTCCTTATAAATCTTTTAACTGCATTCCAAAGTGTTTGCGGATCATCCACTGAACCTTGGTTAATTTCAATAAACTCAGCAAATTTATTTCTGAATTGACAGCAAAAGTTTTCATCCTGTTACAATTTAGGGTTAAATCACCCTCTAGTGGCACGAGATGGCAGAGGGATCAAAGATAATCTGCACAAATTTCCATCATGATCCGATAGAGATAAGGAACAGATATCGGCATCACGAACAGCTGAAGATAAAGAAGTAAAAATGAAAATATAGTCAATTCGTGAATAGGATTCATGAGTAGCAGAAAAGAAAGAGAAAGAATTAGCAGAAGGATTTAATAAACGCCAACTATCCACCAATGAGGATGAAGTTACACATTGACGAAGTTTTTTTGAACAAAAAGCTTGAGAGTGTGATTCCTTTGGTTCAGATCTATCTAGGATATGCGACATTACAGAATTCGTATCTGCACCCGATACAATTTCAAAATCCAAGAATTTCAAGAGATAGGTTGACAAAACAGAGAAAAAAGTAGGGTTAGGAGTACAAGGGGCATAAACTGAAAGTAATACAATATTCCTGTTCTTCACTATTGTTTTTATATGTGTTATTCTACCGTCTGTATCACAACCTTTATCTAAAATAGTAATATTTAAAGTCCTCCACACCAATATTAGGACACCCTTGGTTTTAGTATCCGGAGATGAGTGAGATACCACTTCATAAAACTTATTATTACACCTGTGTATATACTCCTCTTTCAAATGGGATTCTTGAACTAACACTATATCAATCTTTCTTATTCGCAAAAAATCCAGAAAACCTGTACGATTGTGAGGGCCATTTAGGCCATTAATATTACAACTCAGAATATTAAGGTCAATCATAGGTATCGAACAGGATTACTGCATAATAAGACAAAATACGTTTGAAAATAAAACCAGTTGAGTCTACCATTAGACCATCCCCCACCCCCACCCTTCCCGTCACTATTCAAAAAAACATAAACACATTCCCATGAACTATGGCAGATCAAACCAAGAACAAACCTTGATCTGCCAGCACTCCTTAATATGATCCGTGGCATCAACAACAACCTGCACATTACTGAAGCACCAACATTGGCCCTATTGTAGTATACTCTTGTTTAAAATGTGTATTGTTGCAAACTGTGTACTGTTTCATATACAATTTGAAAGTATGCAGTATGTAGTATATACTACACAATATGCACTATGCAAGAATTCAGTTTGTCTTTAATTATAATTAAGCAGTTTCCTAAAAACACACTGCATACTCAAAATATACTTTCAGTAGACAAATATAGACTAGTCCAGTGTGTTGCTTGTGTGTAGTTCCGTTGTTCAAATTTAATGTACTTTTTTTATCTCTGTTAGATACAAACTTCACTGCTGAAGGTGGCGATAGCGTTACCTGAAAATTTCTGTCACTACATCAAATGCATTTTTCAAGTTATTATACCCTTTGACAGTTTAACTAACTTTCACTTGCTCAGCAAGAATCTCTTCAAACTGCTGCTTCACATTAGCTGACCTGAAAAGGGAAACTGAATGTAGAAGATGACAGTTTATACTAATGCTCGCCCTAGCTTCCCTTTGCAAGAACGCTGAGATGCAGTGCATACTTGCGTTGCCTTATGAATTGCGTTTTGACACATTACAGGCCTTTGAAACACTTTGGTTCTAGTCACTCCTGTAGTACATTATAGATATTGCTGACAGGGTACAGGTTTCAACAGAGATGTCACTTTAGTTGAGATGAATATTATGCTGACAATAAAGTCATTTTTGAGAGGAGTGCTGTTTACTCTACATCAGATATTTATGAGGAGGTGTAAAGTGTTAGTTTTGCATGGTTTGTCAGTGGCTGGTTAAAACTGTTGAGAGTTCTGCAAGAGGCATGTGGTACTCCCAGTTCTAATTAAGAGCTGGCCGACTCGATGCTCCCCTGACAAGCACAACACACACACACTTCTGCCAATGGATCTTAGGCAGCTATTACACACACACACACACACACACACACACACACACACACACACACACACACACTACATCTTAAGCACATTCCTGCCCCACTGGATGTTAAAATTACATTTAAAGGGGTCATTACATTTATCTGAGTTTAGCTTTCCACATCCATTCTCCACCCTCTCTCTGACCCTTACAATTGTGCAGTCGTTTTTGCCACTGTGTCTTTAAAAAAAAAAAAAAAAAACATCCCTTTTTATATGTTGGCACCTTAAACCCTTGCAGTTCTTCCCAAGTGCACACTTTGGTGACATAGAGTACTGACCATCAATCACAAGAAATATACACATAAAGAGTCTTGGGGAAAGTTACTATTTTTTTTTAAGTACTGCATTATATTCTTGTATTACTTCCTAAAAAAAGTAACTAATTGTGTTACTTAGTTACTTTTTATGAAAAATCATGTGTTACATTACTTTCGTGTTACCTTTTCTCCTCTGGACTGGGCTTACTTGTCTGTTTTAATATAAAAAGTTCAATTTTTAGCAAATGTAAAATCTCTTTCACACCAAAAGTGAAATGAATAGGAAATGCAAATTCACATCAAATGAACCTTAAAGCTGTGCTGCTATTTTGGATTGGATAAAGAATAGGATGCAGGAGAAGAAAGTTCAACACTCTTCAGCAATAAAAAAATAAATAAATAAATAAATAAATAAATACACAAACAAATGTTATGTTTTTCTAAAGTCATTTTTGCTTATTAGTAAACTTCAATTGGATCATTGAAGGTCAGCAACAAAGACATTGGTTAATACAATGGTAATAATACTTAAAGGATATTTGTGTTATTTAACGTAATTATTGCAGATTTGCATCATATTCTGAGTTTGCATTTCACTGTTTTTATTCATTTTGAGGAATACTGAATCTGTTTTTGTGCAAGTGAGATGAGAAATGCCTGTTCACATTTAGGGGCCAGATTTACTAACAGCTTGCGCCAGCGCAAACCGTCTTTTGGTGTTAAAATAGTACTGTCAGGATTTACTAAAGATGTGCAGAGAAGAATTAGCACTGAAAAGAGGTGGGCAGTTATTTTTGTGCCTGACCTTACTGAATATGCATTTGTAAGAGTTTCCCTTTCAGTCACAAAATTTATGGGAGGAGAGTATTAAAATGAATCACGCAACGTGATTTACTAATGTTTGTGCTCATCAAATTACTGGTATTTGCGCCATTATTTAACGCCCAAAAATAGCATGTCTTAAAGGCACGGTATTTAAGTTTTTGCCGCTAGAGGGTGCGTATTCAAAACAAACAAAGAAACAAAGGCGTAGTTTGATGATGCCGTGACTGAGTGTGGAATCATGGGAATTGTCATCTTCATCCCCACAGCCGATGCAGTCCGACGGGGCAGAAATCATGTTCATGGATGAGCTAATGCATTAAAGATTTATTAACATCGTAGTATGAAGCAGAGTGAGGTGAAAAGCCGTCGAAGCAAAATGAGGCCGCTAAAGTAATTGCTAATGAGAGACGAGTGTGACACACGGCTCGAAAGCAGCGGAGCTTTTATTATGCCACAGTCGACCGCTTCCGCTCCTTCCGGTCATGCTTATGCGTGGCAAAGCAGAGCTGTTTTATCATACTAGATACATTTGAAAGTTCTGTTATAATGCTACTCTGTGCGGTCGTCACCTGTCTAATAAAACACATTAGATATTAAAACGTCTTTGGTGTTTACATGTTTTCTACTGAACAAAACTGGAAATTGAGGGCGTATGGCGTCATTGGCAGGCGACACAATTACACTATGGACACGGTCCGTGTCAGTAGTTAAAATTGCTTATTTCTCTGGATTTACACATTCTTCAAAACATTTGGGATAATGTAAGTAGCAAAATGTAAGTCAGCAAAATATATAACACTGTTCTAGTGGTTTTTGGATATTTTAATAAAAAAATTGTACATGTGCCTTTAAAGCAGGCGGTAATTTGTACTGCTCTTTGTAGATTGCGCTGGTCCTTATGGAAATGATCTGGCTGCGTCTGTGTTCTTTTAATGTGCGCATTGTTAGTAAATCACACGCAGAATTTTCCCCTCCCACTGGTGCTTTTGAGGAATTGCACTCTAACGCTAATTTGCTCTGTTTAGTAAATCTGGCCCTTAGTCTAGAAGTATGGTAACCATCATGTTTACACAGCACCTCTGCATTTCTGCATGATTTCTCTCAAGATGTGGACAGGAGAGCTGTCAGTCAATATATGGGACAACAAAGTAACTGGCGTTACTTATTTGTAAAAGTAACACAGATATTTTCTTGTAAACTAAAAAGTAATGTGTTACTTTACTAGTTACTTGAAAAAGTAATCTGATTACATAACTTACATTTCATTGTAATGTGTTCCCCCAACACTGTGCCTGCTGGTAGGTGCCATAACTACACCATTCTGGTGCACCAGACCAGGACTGCGCTTCCCAAAACATCATAATGTCCAAGTACATTGTAGAAACGATTGGTGCTAATAGTTTATATGATCTTTGTAGGCTTACAATGTTTTTTGGTAAGCATCCCAGGTGTGTTAAATCTCTTGGACGGCTTCATAAAATTGCATTGACAATGGATAAGAAGCTGCTGTTCTGATGGGAAGACCAAAGCTTTCTGAAACAGTGAATCTGAAACAGTACTTTGAATGAGTTCAACCATTTACTTAACAAAATGTTTCACTGCACTCAAAACACAGAGGACATCTGCTGGTGACACGAGTAAATGCAATGGAAAGACTTGAGATCGAGACAGCTACAATGACACAATGCTTTGAAAATTAATTCCATGTATTTTTGAGTTAATACATGGTCGTCTTATGTTTTCTATATTATATTGTCTATAAAAACAGTTATCTATGAAAAGGCAATTGAATGTCTATAACTGAATGATTCAAACCACTCAGTCAAAGTCACTGTCTGAGGATCAAATGCATGTTATTAGAGTGTTATTAGTGTTGGTTATTAAAAAAAAAAAAAAAAAAGCTTGACTTTACAAATGTATATTCTGTAGACCATCTGCATGTCTTTATATATCACAAAAAAAAATTAATTATTTCTGTTTTGCCTGTTGTATGGTGGTAAGACTTTTAAATAGTAGTTATCTTTATCGAGTAGTTGTCTTTATCTTATCTAATTTCTAATGGATGAAATAAAATCTCACCCTTAAATGAGTTCCCAATGCTGAACAGCTTCTCATGTTGACTTTAAATAGCAGAATAAACATTTGATGATGTGTAACTTCACTATTCGATCATGTCAGCCTTTAAGATTTGTGTGTTAGAAAGCTGTGTGGGTCTGCAGGAGACCCCCTACGGATGTGCCTCGGTGTCTGTCATTAGTTTTCCTCAACTTAATTAAGACAGAAGAGTCAGTGCTGGAGCAATTCATCCGACCGGAATCATTTTTCCATAATCAATCCAATAATAGAGCTTCCTGAGAAGTGAGCAGACTGTTGTTATTAGATTACACACAGAGCGTCGCATCACTGTTTGCACATAGAGAGATTGAGCGGAGGCCAGCGCGCGGGGACAGAGAGGGGTGGCACAGCTGTGAGATTCTGCTTCAATTACAGTTCACCTTTAGTATCTCTATTTCTCTCTGTGGATGCAACGGAACTGCTGTGATGTACTGGAATTCTCTGTTAGATTCCTTGGCATCTGACGGGTTTGTTTGCAAAACTATGACAGATAAGGATGATGGATGGATAGATCAATGAAAGCGCACATCACAGACACATCATAGAGATTGTTTGCATTTTGTAATAGGTTTAAGGCTTGATATAAGCCTGGACAGAGTGATGAGCAAAGAAATGAAAAGTGAATTTCTGATTTATTCACCTTCAGGTGTCCTCAGCAAAAAAATAAATAAATAAAAAATAAGAAGAAGAAGCTGCTGACAGGATGTTAGTTGTCCACTATAGTTCCTTGTAAAAATCAAACAATTAAGATGTTTAAGTGTGTATTTTTTTTTCGTTTGTTTGTTTATTTGTTAACACTTTATTTTACGGTGTCCTTGTTACACGTTACATGTACTTACTATTATAATAACAATAAATTATGCATAATTACATGCAAATAGCCATAAGCCAAACCCTTACCATATAGTAAGTACATGTAGTTAATTAATATTACTCAGTAATTAAATGTATAATTACACTGTAACAAGGACACCTTAAAATAAAGTGTAACCATTTATTTATTTATTTTTTTTTTTTTTGTAAATTAAAGTGTGTAAATTTCACGTTATTTTAGTATGATTAATTTAAAATAAATGAATAAAATAAATTAATTTTGAAAATGCTATGAAATTTGACAGCTGGACGAAGCATAACAGAATGGAACATAATCTGCTGCTCATGGCGCAAGATGCTGAAAAACAGTGAGATGCTGCACAACGGGCAAATATTTTTTGTCTTTCTTTTGCCACAAAAATGCAGACATTATTATATAAAGAGCTTTTATTATGTACATATATGGCTTTTCTCAGCAAATATGTTGCAGACATTATTATATAAAGAGTAATATAATAATAGGCCGACAGCAAATAGGCCTATTATTATATATATATCGATTAATTAATCAGATTAATTAATGATTGTCTAGTTTCTTCTATTCCAGCTTATTAAACTGTGATTTAGTTATGCCGTTCTTTTATGGTAACATCTGGTAGACTATGCATTATCCCTTACTTACTTTTTCTATTAGTTTTTCATTTATAAAATAAAGCTACTTTTTCATCCTGTGACCATCAGTCAAGGACAAAACAGCAGGGGTCTCATATCAAACATCCTCTTATCTGAATAAATAGATATCTAGATATTAAAATAAATGCATATTCCATTTAAGCGCTTGCTTATTGTCCTCCAGGTGGTGATTCTGTACTTCCAGCCGAGTGTTTTCCGCTGTATCCTGCTGCGATGGGTTCGTCTGCTTGGATTTGCCACAGTCTATGGAACGGTCACCCTCAAACTTTATAGGTATGACATTTATTACATTATAAAAGATGAGTCACTCTTCTGGATACCTGTAGAACTTACAGTGTTGTTGTTATTTTGGTCACAGTTGGTAATAATGAATTATTTTGATTGATAAAAATCTTAATCCTAGGAATGGCTAGAATGAGATATTGAGAATGACTTATGTGAGCGGAGAATAACACATTGCAGTCCGTGATAGTTTTGAGATTGATGCCTCTGCGAAATAGATAAGCTGCTTCAGACAAACAAACACACACACACACACACACACAAACATACACGTGCACCTGTACACACAATAACACACCCACACATGCTGGGTGACTCACAGACCACAATGTTATTAAATGTCACAACTTGCACTTTCCTAATATGGCCGATGAGGTGGAACCTGCAGAGATCTTTGCCATTTCAGAATCAACCCTGAAAAAACAATAAGGCTGGATGGGTGTCAGGTAGCAGATTGGATAGTGGGCGAGAGAGCCAAAGGCTGGGCTACAGAGACCGAACAGTCAGCTAGATTACATCTGTTCCTCAAGGGCTTTAATCATTACTAAACAAAAATAAAAACTGACAACAACTTAAATTTTTTACACACAGTATTGCATTACAAAACGCTTCATTTTAAATTATGAAAATTCCTTATATATAGTTTGAATTTTTTTTCCCTGTGGTATTTTTAACTTTAAATTTTCTAAACAGAGCAGTTTTTTTTTTTATTATTATTTATTTATTTATTTATTTATTTATTTATTTATTTTGGATTATGCAATTTAAATATTCTTTGTATAGAATACTTTGTAAAACATTGTGAAAATCAGGGAAAATCAGCTGTATTGAATGTACTTGCACTTGATTGTAATTTTGTCATTCAATTTTACATTTAAAGTTAACATATTTTAAAGGCCAGATTTACTAACAGCTTATGCCAGCACAAACCAACTTTTGGCGTTAAAATAGTACTGTCAGGATTTACTAAAGACGCGCAGTGAAGAATTAGTGCTGAAAAGGCGTGGACACAGTTATTTTTGTGGCTGACCTTATTGAATATGCATTTGTAGGAGTTTCCCTTTCAGACGCAAAATTTATGGGAGAAGAGTATTAAAATGTATCACGCAATGTGATTTACTAATATTTGCACTCGTCAAATTACTGGTATTTGCACCATTATTTAACACCCAAAAAAGCATGTCTTAAAGCAGGTGCTAATTTGCACTGCTCTTGGTAGATTGTGCTGGTCATTATGTAAATTACGTGGCTGAGTCTGTGTTCTTTAATGTGTGCATTGTTAGTAAATCACACGCAGAATTTCCCCCTCCCATTAGCACTTTTATGGAATTGCGCTCTAACTCTAATTTGCCCTATTTTGTAAATCTGGCCCCAAAGGCACTAAATTTCCACTTCATCATTATATATGTGTAATTGCAAATATGTAAGTTTCAGTAGAAATGGCATTAAAGTATATTTTAGTTTCAACATAAATTCTTGTCATTACATTAAACAGGAAACTTTAAAAACTATAGAAGTAATTATATATAAATATACATACAAGGTCCTACTTAAGTGAGTCAAAAATACTCTAACTGCTTTTAATATAAATTAAAACTATAATATATGTACATTTTATTGTAATTAACATGCAGTATACAGAAACACTACATTTGGTTTGCACTTAAATATATTAAATGTAATTACATTTAAATATTTGTCACCTAGAAGAATTGTTCTTTTGATTTTAGTCATCAAACATTATACTTTAACATTGTTATGCCTATTATATTTCATAAAACATTCAGATTCAAACAGACTATTATGTCATAAAGACTTTAGATGCTAAAAAGAAGGTCAGCATATCTAGAGCGACTCTCTAATGCACTTTTCTTACTCTTATACAGATTTAATTTCCTGTGTGACCTTGCAGCATTAGCCTCTCCTGATTTAGCTGCTGTGAAACCCTTTTAAGCACAGTTAAAGTTTTTATTACCCCTAATTTCCAATTAAGGTAAGCGTCCTATAAAGTGTCAGAGCTGTATGTTCTACGGCTAGTTCATCAGGGGTAAAGTACGTTTTAAAAAGATTCACTACATCATTAAGCTACACAGCAAAATGCCTGCTTAAAATCATTGTGAGAAAACAAATAACTGGAGGTACTTAGACGAAAATGGCCACAATGTATTACAATGTACTGAATGGTTTGGACAACAAAAGTAGAAAATGAACAGTGGACAGCCTGTTTGGTGGGTTCTGAGGATCTGGCCTCCAGAAGAATAGGATAAAGGAGAATCTTGCACAGAAGAAAATGTGGGCTTGATGGTATGATATATGCTGGAAATGCCAAAAAATACTTAATGGCATTTGTAATTAGGCAACAGAAATGAATGACTTCTCTTCAGATCTGGACAGAAATGGGATGATACTTCACTGGGGTGGAAATTAACACATTGCTTAGATCATTTTTTTTACATGATGCTCATTAAAGGGGTGTAGATGACACTTTATCAATGTGACAAAGACAAACGGTGATAATGTGAAGACTCTGCACGCTATGGCCATTTATAAGTTTGTTTGATGAGACAGACTTTGAAATCAAAAATTGGTCCACATCCAAAGAGAAGAATGTATATATTATTATGTCTAATTAATTTGAAATTGACCTTTACTTACTTAATGCACATTCATGTGTAATTATTCAGCTATATTAAAACTTTAACAAAATATTCTAATAAAAAATGTAAGAACGTGCCCACTTTTTTTTTTTTATTTAGTCCCACATCAGTTCCAATATGGAAGTAATAATGATAAAATGATTGTTGTCTCTGTTTTCCAGGGTTCTCAAGGTGTTCCTGTCACGTACAGCCCAACGGATCCCCTACATGACCAGCTGGAGAGTGTTACGTCTTCTGTGTGTCATCCTGCTGATTGTGTTATGGTTTTCAATAGCCTGGACCGCTGCTGTTTGTCAGAATCCAAACAGACATCTCGCTCTCATCAGTGTGGGCTTCACCACTGATGGGTTACAGTTCAGCATGTGTCTGCTGGACCGCTGGGACTACATGATTGCTGTGGGTGAGTGAATCTGTTACCTAAGAGCTTCCTGTATGAGCATTTGGTATTTTAATGAGCACGGGCTGGAATAAATTAGTATTGGAATCAACCAGTCTCAATGAAATGCTCCCAAATATGGAAACTTTTTTTTTTTAATGAAAGTAAATACAAAGCATCTCTTCAAGGCACTGCTTAAAGGAATAGTTTACAAAAAATTAAACTTATGGGTCATTCACTCACCTTCATGTCGTTCTAAATCCATATGACTTTCTTTCCTCCATGGAACACAAAAAGCATTATTTAGCAGGATGTTCCCGTTGATCTTTTCCATATAATGAAAGTGAATGTATATTGGGGCTGTTAAGACAAAGACAACAGAGAAAGAAATTTTGAGTAAGTCATTATTTTTGTTTTCTTTGCGCACAAAATTATTCTCGTAGCTTCATAAAATTAAGGTTGGACCTCTGTTGTCACATGGACTTTAATGGTTTTAATGATGTCCTTACTACCTTTCTGGGCTTAATTTGTGTTCTGAAGATGAACAAAGGTCTTACGGATGTAGAACGACATTAGGGTGAGTAATTAATGACATAATTTTCATTGTTGGGTGAACTATCCCTTTAAGTGGGCCAAAAAAGCACTCAAGTTCAGCTAATTGCATTTAATAAAAAATTAAACTACAATTTCTTTTCATTAAATTGCAATTAAAATTCAGTGAGTATATTATTTCCATAATAAGTATTCTTTTTAAAAGTATGCTAAAATGTACATACTTTTTTTCATATAGAGCAGCTCTTTGTTGCTATTCAGTGAAAATCTGTAAGTCTGTAACATCTATAATAAGCTTTGATGTGACAAAATTGGTTTAAAGTATTATTATTAATAATACAGTATGCATTTTGCTATGATAATCATTTCAAATATCAATATTCTCCATTCTACGTGCAGAAATAGTTATTTAGCATTGTGTTAAAATGCCCAAACAAATAATGAATAAAGTGACATTATACAACTTTAATACGTTTATAATACTATTTTTATAATATTTTTTTTTCATTATTTTTATTATTTTATTTGTATGGGTTAGGTATTGGAAATAGAAGGCCAAATTCAAAAGCATTGCTTTATGGGATACAATATTCTATAAAGTGCACTCTGTTGTGTATAGTACTCAACTTGACAAATGTCATATGTCATTCAGGTATGCTTTGCATACAAAAAATGAACACACTCTGCAGAGTGTACATACTATTTATGCATACATTGTAAAGGTTCTTGCACACTGAGTCTGAAATTTTCATTGAAATTTTCGCACGTTAAAAAATAAGTACGACCTCATGTTGTGTCAGTCATGTTTACACACTGCCTCCGAAACGTTCGTCCATCATAAAAAAATTCGAACTGGGGTCAATTTTCTGCATTTTTCGCATCTGTAGCAAGCATTTAGAGAGGTGTTTTGACGCATCTGACTGTGTGCAAGGTTTGGATGATGAATACGAAAAAACGCATACGAAAATTTCAGGCTCAGTGTGCAAGGACCATAACAATTGTGGTAGACCAATACAGGTCATCATGTTCGTAATACAAGCTAAGGAAGTGATGAATCAAGGCTGCCTTGGCACTAATTGCAGACACATAGCGAATCTCACAGGAAGCATCAGTCGGGCTGTGACAAATCGAATTCAGAACAAATGTTTATCCTGATGTCTTATCCTCAGGCATAGCAGATTGGAATGTGCCCAATCTAACACCTGGACCAGTAAGCGTCACATTGATGATGACAGATTTTCACTGGGGAACACATGTTTATTGATGTCAGGCCAGCTGACTGGCTGACATTGTATAGGATGTGCCAATAGGGGATGGGGAACTATAAAACTTTGGACTGCCTTCCACAGCTTCATTTGCAATTGTCTATCAAGAGGCATCCAGAGAATACAAGCAATCTAGATGGCGTTTATTGCATTTATTGAATATCTTTTTTCTCTGTCGTTCTAGTATTTTCAATCTAGCGCTATATTGGTTTGTAACAGAAAGGTTTTGACAGCCACATCATTCTCGGGTTGATCTGGGAACTGGTAGGTCCCAGGTACTAGTCAGTTGGGTGTTAACTCTATACTACCTCTCTCAAACAGCTGAGTTCCTGTTCCTCCTGTGGGGTGTGTATCTGTGTTATGCGGTGAGGACTGTCCCCTCAGCGTTTCATGAGCCACGCTACATGGCCATCGCAGTACACAATGAACTCATCCTCTCTGCCATATTCCACATTTTAAGGTGAGTGACTGCCACCAAGGACTTCTTCCTTCTCCTCAAACTTCTGTTTTAAGCCCCACTCTCATTAAAAGATACAAATAACTCCCCTAATAATAACTCACTGGTCGCTCTTTCCCATGCAATTAAAATGAAAGAATCAAAAGGATACAATGACTTGTGCCCTTTATTCCAAGTCATATGATTTATGTGAAGAACAGATCTAAATATAGGTTGCTATTCTTTATAAATCTTCCTCTTCAATCGGATGTTAATCAAAATGACGGGATCATTGGGTCTTAAGAACCATCAATCTGTTTCATTAAATGGAAAATCCTCCAAAGAATCATTTGAATAATTCAGAGGTTAGGATTTCTTCAAGCTTTGATGAAATTTTCTTCGTTCATTTGCTTTGAGATTCTTTAATAATCAGAACTAATTTGGATACTTGGCCAAATGTACAGTCTCTCTTCACCTGTTGCATTATTCAACTAAAATGATACACTAGCTTACTGGTTTGATTTTTTTTTTTTTCTTTTTTCCTCATTTATTCAGTCACACTTTAATTTAAGGTCCAATTTTTGTTAACTATGACTTTTGCCTCAATACACTCCTAATTTGCTGCTTATTAATAGTAAGGTAGTTGTTAAGTTTAGGTATTGAGCAGGATTAGGGATGTAAAATATGGTCATGCAGAATATGGTCAAACAGCCAATATGTTATGGCATGCTAATAAACAACTGATTGATAGTAAGAATCGGTCCTTATACTAAAGTGTTACCATTTATTCTTATCCCTTTTGCCATTTCAGGCACACTTTTGACAGAAACCAATGATTTGACATCATTTGAATATTCATTCTGATTGGTCAGTTTACTATTGATATTTTTGATTAAGCTATTAACTCTGGAATTTGGGCAGTGGTTAAACTCCCCTGTGCTATTTGAACAATTTTATTGCTTTTTAGTTCTCATGTTAATTTTAAATGTATTTTTGAGGAAGCTTAGCTTCCACTGCCCGATGGACTGACACTGCCTTCTAAATAGTCGGTTTAGGGTTGTGGAGCATATGAATAACTTCAGCAGTAATGAGGCACTCATTCAGGCAGGGACTTAGCTTGAACTCTTACACAAGATAAAGGCAGTTGACTTCAAAGCCAGGGCATGTGAGTTTTAGAAGTGCTGCATTGCTTGCTGCTCTCGCCACTGTTTCTACAGTAATTAATCACAGTACAGAGCAATGGGATAGTGTTACTTAACTATCTGTATTTTGGTGTAACAGCACCCATGTCCTTTCATCATAAACAGTAATTAGTGCATTGTGCCAGCCAGTGTTTTCAGCATACACAGGTCCTTTCTAGCTTATCTCAGGAAATTCAGAAGGTGATGTAACAACAATAAGAGGAAACCGTATTTTCTGCATTTGTCATCTCAAAGGGACCATCAATTTCCAACCAGATTAAAAGAGCTGGAAGCAACAGAGCTGCAAACCTCACTGCAAACATGGTGAAGGTGAACACAGTCTCCCAGCAGGTCAACACAGATAAATCTGAAGAAAAAAAAAAAGAAGACCAAATTTGAACAAAAATAAACATGCTATATTGGCGCTGTGCACATGCTCTGACATCATTGTGTGACTGCAGGTTTGATTATAGCTTGTGTCATTTGCAAATACCATTCTACCTTCACAGATTGAGGCAACAATATGGGTGTGTCTCAATCAGCTCCCTAGCTCCAGAGTTTGGGAATCAGTATATTGTGTACACAAAACCAGGTACTTAGTAGTAGGTACAGGTAGTTGAGTTTACAGTAGGTGACCATGTAAACATGCAATGGTTTTATTTTGTTCAGCCTAACACCAAAAAAAAGTAAAAAGTGTAGATGATTATTCATTTAGATTCTGTAAATCCACCACAGTTTCAAGCTATGAATGAATGGGTTCTTAGAATGAGTGCAATGATTAATAATTCTGCATAGAATTATTTAAATTAGAGTAATAGTGTAGAGTGTAAGAGTGTGATAAAAGCATGCTATAAACACTTCCAAAGTTTATGGGGGAGAAAAGTGAGCAAAACACGTTGCATTAGATGCTGCTTCAAAGCTGGACAAAGTTGTAATATTTACCATATTACCCACTTTGGCTGTGCTGATACCATATATTGAAAATTATATCAATATGTTTATTTAATATGATATGCATTCATATAAAGTAAGTTAAATTATTGAATAATTTGGTTGTCTAAATAAGTATTTCTGAATGTGATCATAGCCACATTCTGCACACATAACAGACAACTGTATTTTGTATTTTACTGTATTGTTTTAGGAAGTGCCCAAAATTGTAAAATATAGAAGCTGCAATGGTTTTATTTTGTTCAGCCTACCACCAAAAAATGGAAAAAGTGTAGATGATTATTAATTTTTTGTGAATCCATCCACAGGTTCACTCTTGCCCCTGAACTACACCCAGACTGGATGTTGATGCTATTCTTTGCTCATACACACTTGACAGTGACTGTCACTTTGGGGTTACTGCTTGTGCCAAAGGTAAATCCTCTTTCATCCCCTTAATCATTTGTTGGCTAAAATCAAATTGTTCAGAATCTCTAAAACGCTCATGTCTTTCACACAGTTCTTGTTTGCGGGTACACATCTAAGGGATGACATTGCTACAGAGGCCTATGAAGATGAATTGGACATGGGGCGGTCTGGGTCATACCTGAATAGCAGCATCACGTCCGCCTGGAGTGAGCACAGTCTGGACCCAGAGGATATTCGGGTAGGTGCCCTGCTTTCTGTCAGGCTTCCTTTTCCCCTTGACTCTCTCCTGCCTTAGTAATTAACTGAAATTTCATAATCTGCAAATATCTCTTGACCCCTTGTCCTATAACTGACAAACATACTGAGCCATGGCAGTTTTTTATTGCAGACACCAGAGGAAATGGGCCATCTAAGTTCTATTAATGGCTGTGGCGTAAGGTCTTGCGACAGTCTTTGGGAAAAGCGTACCAACGTGAGCGGAGGTTTTCGTTTGTTTGTTAGAGCTGAAGAAGTCTCTCACCAAAGCCTCAAATTTTATTCATAGAAAGGGCATTTTGCTAATGAGATAAAGTTGTGCTCTTCGTATAATTGTCGTTGATGACTTCAAAACACAGCTGTACGAAATGCTTTGAAGTTCTTCAGAGGCTGTTTCAGATCTAACAATAAAACATGAAATTTTCATATTTGACACCATCCCAGACTGTCCTGTCTCTAATTAGTGTAAAACAGCATGTTGGTTTGGTCTAACGTCTTCGAGGCACTGTCTGTAGTTGCATATAATGACTAATTCTGCATGTTTTCTGTGCAATAGAGCGTCTGCTTCACTGTAACTAGAATCATTTCATTTTTTACGCTTCTACATCTAGGCATATGTTGTGAGTTAATGGCCAATTTTGTTTTCAAATCCACAGGAAGAGCTGAAGAAACTCTACTCTCAGCTGGAGATTTATAAGAGGAAAAAGATGCTGGCCAACAATCCTCACCTGCAGAAGAAGCGCAGCTCCAAAAAAGGCCTAGGTCGCTCCCTCATGCGCCGCATCACTGAGATTCCAGAGACGATGGGCCGCCAGTGTAGCCGTGAGGACAAAGACCTGGGTGAACATGGGAGTAACCGCAACAGCATCTGTGTCCTGAGAAAGAACCCTTTTGACCCCTCACACTCTGTTAAGCCTGCCAAAGATGAATCCTTGAAGAGCAAAGTTTTCTCCCTTAAAAAGTCCCACAGCAGTTACGACCATGTTCGGGACCACAGTGAGGATTCCAGCAGTTCAGTAACTGACAAGATGGAAGTCGCAAACACAGAAGGCTCCCTTCTTGAAACCCTAATGGGCAAGAAGCTGGTCAAAAAGTCCTCCGAGAAGATTGATGCAGCCAGTGAGTCAACCGAGTCAGTTCCCTTGGTGTGTAAGTCAGCCAGCGCTCACAACCTGACAGCTGATAAGAAACCTATTCACCCTAGAACATCCATGTTGCAGAAATCTCTGAGCGTCATTGCCAGTGCCAAAGAGAAAACTCTTGGTCTAACAGGAAAGGCCCAAGCAGCGGAGGATCCAACAAAGAAAGCTAATCAAAAGAACAAGGATGCCAAGACCCCAGCTGAAGCTGAAGAAAAGGAGAGTTATCCAAAGATGATTGTCAGTCAGTCAGTGGAGTACAAGCAGACAGCTGCCAAAACCGGTATAATGAAGCCACAGATGAGTGGAAGCCAGCCCTCAATTTGCTCAGAAACAGCCAAGGGGAAAGACCTGTATGACCTCTCAGAGGTGTGCCCTTGGGAAGTGGAGGACTTGCCAACTCCCTCCGAAAACAAGGTCCAGAAACATGTGTCCATTGCCCCCGAGCAGACCAACACAGTCCATGGAAGTAGCAACAAGGCGACAAAGTTGCAACAGCAAAAGCAGAAATGCACAGAGCAGTCACCCTCCATGACCAGACATCCAACCCAGAAAGCTGCTGATAGAGCAGACATATGTCCGTGGGAGGAAGGAAATGAGGACCATGGTCAGGGAGTGGGGCCAAAACCTCACTCCAGTAGTAAGCCTGCCATGTCCAAACCCAAGGCATCCGGAGAGGTTGCCAAGGTTCTAAAAGCTGAGGTCTGTCCATGGGACTTTGATGAAGTGTCGAGCAAGCCAAAGGACTCGGATTGCTCCCCTGATCAGAGCAGACCAAGAAAGGACACCACACCAACTGAGATCAAAGGGAAAATAAGCTCCTCGCCTACTGAAGTCAAGGGCAAGGGTACAACACCTACAGAGGGCAAAGGAAAGAGCATTCTCTCCGAGCCTACTAAATCAACAGGCAGCACACTACAACCGCCCACGAAAGCAGAAGTGTGTCCATGGGACTTTGAGACTATGTCTGGTCCCATCTCTGAAATAAACCCTTGTTCTTCTCAGGTTTCTAAAACAAAGGAGACCCGTGTTATAAAGAAGGGAACCTCTCCTGTTAGAATATCAGAGATGGAAAGAGAGAACGCAAAGGGTCCTGATGAAGACAAAATGAAATCAAATGCAAAAGACAAGTTAACCTCTGGCAAAACGAAAGAAAGACCTGTCAGCCAGTCTAAACTGGCTGAGGTTTGTCCATGGGATGTTGGTAGTAGTCAGGAAATGGTCTCAATGGAAAAACAAAAAAGCCCAAATGTTGCATTAGCAAAAAGCAATCAAGCAGAGGTATGCCCTTGGGATTTCGAAGATGCGGCAACTAGTAAAGAAGTAAACCGGAGCACCAGTTCATCCACTGGCAAACAGAAAAGTTCAAATTCCAAAGGCAGAGTTACTAGTGGTGTTAAAATGTCAGATGTCTGCCCTTGGGACTTTGATGACCAAGGATCAACAAAAAAAGCATGACACTTTACCTGAGTGAACCATTAGTTAGTCCTCATTATATGTGCTTTTTCTTTCATAAATACACCATGGAATAAAAACTTTGATAGAATTTATGGTGATTTGGAGAAGAAAATCAACATGTCGCACAAGCTGCCTTTCTCTTCAACCTTTTGTTTTCCCTTTGTGTTTTTTTGGAATAAAAGGAAAAAAATAAATAAATAAAAATACAAAAACAAAAATGCAACAACTCACCAGGCATTCCAGATTTTAAAGTATTGGTTGAACCTTTAAATAGAAATGGTAGTTTACAATTATGCAACTCTTTATGTGCAATGTAAACAAGATGCCTATACTCACCACATGTATCATCATTAACATTTGAACTCTCATAACAGCTGCATCTGTAGCCTCTCCTTGACTGCGGCTTCCACAAAAGTTTGTACAAGTTCTTGTTACATAGGAAGGTGTGGACCATGCATGAAATGTCATGGAGTAAGCCTGATCCATTTCCTTGTTTTCGTTCATTTTATGGTACTGGTTTGAGTAAAAATGAATATTTGCCAAAGATAGAGGTAAAATCCAATAAATCTAAGAACTCAAACCTCAACAGCATAATAGAGACACTATATTTGTACAGTGAGCCGAATTGATGTGGCTGCTAGCAAATTAGCCTGTAGCACTTTAGTAAAGAACATGCTTAGAGAGACAGATGTAAACTGGACAGAACTCCATTCATATTTGCCCTTGTTTGTTTTTTGGCCTTGCTGTTTTATGTCGTTCTATGATCATATGTGCACATCTGCAACACTTTTTTAGTTTTCTTGACTAGAGAAAAAAAAAAAAAAAAGCTAGAAAAAATTAAACATGTCCAATGCTTCCAAATTTGCTGATATATTATCCTGAATGTGCCTATTTAACTAGTCCTGTACCAGTCTTACTTTGTATTGGGAGATGTAAAACCTTTGTCATAGCCCATGTTACAAATACTTATTGAAACACTCGATGAAAATCAGCATCTTATTTTTTAAAAGAAATTAAGTTTAGTTTATATATTAGTAATGTTGCAAAATTGTAAATGCTTTTTGAATGGGGTATGCTATGAAAAAAAAAAAAAAAGTCCACTACTCAGTTCATGGGACCATATATATTGTTTCTCTCAGCGTAGGGCACAATCATTAAGGTTTCTGCCTCTAATGTCTTTCCGATTACAACACTCATGACAATATGTGAAATATCAAATTCCAGTCTATCTCATATCAAATTCTAACCCAAGCCTCAATTTCTTTAACATGTATCTTGTATCCTTTAACATTTTATGATGATTACATCAGTTTACAAATAAAATCTTGCTCAGCACATGGTCATTGGTAATCTGTAATGATGTCAAAGTAATGGTGTCACAACACATGAGGCATGAACTGTTGTACAGGTTGATGCCTAGTAATGAAATGTTCGTATAAATGTTGACATATTGCAATTTCAAACTATTTTGACCCAATCCTACAGTAACTAAATGGTTTTTAAATGTATTGACAGATTGTTGTGTTTTGTATGTGCACAATATGAATTAGCAAGAATGCAGAATAAATGGTTATACCATGTATATATGTTATAGCTACCAAAGAGGTAAAAAAAAAATAATAATAATAAAATAAATAAAAAATAAGTACCTAAATATATCATTCTTGACATTGTGTGAAAATCAAATGTTGTCACACTCCCGTTTCTCCACAGTGGGGTAAATTTACCAATGACATCTGGGACAAAATTTAACTTATAAAACTAAGATAAAAGTGTCTTTGCATGCTTTTACATAGGCAGGTCATTCCTGTTCGGCATTACAAATTACCAATTAGAACAATATTACAAACAATATAATAAATACAACTTTTTTTTTTGAACATTTTTGATTCGAGGAATAAGAAAAATTAAGAAGCACCTGGATTTATTTATTTTTTTTGTTTCTATAAATTGCTTGTTTTTCATTTTACTCTGTGAAAAGTGGTAACTTGCCCTTTTCACCTTAAAGAGTGATTTCTACCTGATTTAACCCCCTAAACTTAGTTTTGTTGGTATAAATTTATGTATATAGGTTGGTCCAATGACGTTACATAATATTTCTAAAGACTTAATTTTAAAGACAGTTCATTTAGATTATATCTGGGGACATAAAAACAATAATTGAAATTCCCTCCATGTTAATTTAATTGTGATACTGCACTTAAAGAAAAACAACTTATATGATTTCCATCTTTCAACATTGTTAGTTTTATACAAAATGTATTGCCAAGAAGGAATGACCCAGGTAGTACTTTATTGACTACAAAGCAGTAACCAAGAGAGAATGGCCACCTTCCCAGATTTATGTGATCTACTCATAATTTATAAGCCAAAATTTCTGCTCTTCTCATCAGGATATCAGCTCACTGATTTCTAGGTACACTAAAGGGAACTTTCAGCAACCTATAATTCAACTGCTCCTTAACTGTCTAGTCATCTCATACTCTTGTAAGAACAGAAGACTTTCCTGTTTCTGTTCTTAATGTATGCCTCGATGGATGTGTAAAATTGACCAACTTTGTTACATAGAGAATGTTTCTGGGAATGGTTGTTGTATCGTAGTGCATCTCTCTAGTTTACGAGTTTTACCCATCTGCAGGTCCTCAGTTGATCTCTATGTAGTATGATGTAAGCACTCAACTCATGACCTGTTAATGTTAATGATAACCTTGCCTATTACATTGTCTTAGTGCAATGTTTAGTTCCGTTTTTGGAGTTTACAGAAGTGATTATTTATATATTTATGACTTGATTTTGGTTATTTAGCTCGTTTACTTGGGCCCCACGCGTGTCCCACCACTGTCACGTATTGGGGGAACACTCCTACTACTTAACGCGGTATTGTCTTAGCTCTAACTCTCGTTGCTTCTGCATGATAATGAGAAATTAGTAAGACTGATGTTTCACTGCCCTTGATAGAACTTAAAAAAAGAATCTTTGATCTTTATTGGACTGTTACAAGTTGTATAGTGAGTGAAACTGTACCCTACCCACTGTATTTATGTGCTTGTTATATTAAATGCTCTATGACAAGCTTATAGCATACACATATGGAGATATTTGGTAGATTTATATTGTGTAATATTGTGATAGCATGTACATAAAAATACCTCCTCTGCAATAAATATTTCTACAAAAAGCAATTCTGTGTTGACTGAATGAAATCAAAATGAAGGGATAAAACGAACCTTCAATGAAAACTTTACCTTTTATTGTACTTTTTATTACTTTTCACAACATACTGGAGTTATTCTGGCCAGGAAATGCCCACTTTGACAACCATAGGTTGTCTGAAATCTGAAATTGATGATACACCTCATTCAAATTGCTGTACAGACAATAGCAATGAAATGAAGTGTGGTCAAAATTGTCATCTGTCCAAAAGTTAAGTACCCATTATTTTACTGATATGACCAACACAATCCCATGGAAATTTGTAACTATTTTTTATGTTTTTGCAATTTTGGTGGCTAATTCATGAATTTATACAATCTCATTTGTACATTTTCATACAATCTGCTTATGCCCCAGTGATATGAGTTAGGGGTTAGGGTTATATCTTCATGCTTATTTATTTTTTAATTTTTATTTATTTATTTTTTTAATAAAAATAAAACATTTTAATAACAAATTAATAAGAAATGGTACCTTATAAAATAGTTATGTTTCGAATGGATATAACTCTACAGAATATACAGGTGTGCTCAGGGATTTCTTGTGGTCACTCTTTATTTTAAGGTCCCGTTCTCATTATTAAATAACTATTAAATACCACTTTTGCCTCAATGAACTTCTATATACTGCTTATTAATAGTTTGTAAGGTAGTAGTTAAGTTTAAGTATTGGGTAGAGATGTAGAATATGGTCATGCAGAATACGTGCTTTGTAAGTACTAATAAACAGCCAATATACTATGCTAATAAGCAACTGTTTAATAGTGAAAATTGGCCCCTAAACTAAAGTATTACCTTTCTTGTTTGCTTGCTTCTATGGCCATGTGTATACTTAATCTAAATATGGTACTAGAAAATCACAAAAGTCTTGACGCAAATTTTTAAACTGTGTCTCCACTGTTGCTATCACTGTCTCTGCACTGGCTGCCAATATTACTTTAGTCAAAAATATCTCTAGAATGTCAACACATTGCGATGGTTATCATTATGTCTACTGCTGCAATTTAAAGACATGCCTCCTGTTTTCTGTATGCACACTGAATGATAATTTAGGAGATTTACTTGCACATTTAAAGTCTGCATCTATCTGTTTTGTGCATGCATGTTAGATCTTATTGTGAACAATTCATTCATATGTTTCGACTTGATCTTCTGGTGAAACAACATACTTCTCTATGGTGCTCTGTGCTTCTCTATGGTAACTTGAAACAGAAGTTTGGATAAAACCTTGGATAAAAGCCAGCCAATTAGATTTGACCTTTCCGTTTTTAGTTAGTATTAAACCATTTCTCACAGTTTTTAGGACTTTTGTTACAACACTGATGAAACCTAAAACAGTTCCAAAAAGAGCCCTGATAATTGATTCTTATACCAGCTCAAATATGTTGCATTGCAAAAATCTCTTGGCTGGTTTTACACTGTCAGCATTTTTGCTTTCATTAATAATGGCTGATCTCCCCACAAAGGCTCCTGCTAAGTGGTCATGACCAATTCTCAAAGTAAATTTGTATCCTAGCAGTCTTAGTTCTCTCCAAGGTTTGTTTACTCTAAACTTAAAGGAAGCCTTTAAAAGCCTTCATTGTAACCACTTTAGGATATTCATATGCATGTTGGCTCAGTTCCTGAAAAGCTTTTATGGAGATGCTGTAGTCTTTCTGACAGAGATCAATTGGTGCTCTGTATGGGGAAAGTGGATAAGACGATATCAGGTTCTTCCTCATATTTCTGTCAATAGCCAAGCTGCTGAAGATCAGTCCAGTCAACTGCCATACGAATGTGATTTGAATACTTTATTCCAGTTCTTCCACTCAAAAATACACATCCAACTAGATTTTCAGAAAAATATGTGAGTGGTGCTTGCTGCGGTAAAACTTGCTTCCACAAAAACTCTTCCCAAAATGAAAATTCTGCCATCATTTACTCACCAAAGGAATTAGTTCATCTTCAGAACACAAACTGAGATATGTTTAATCAAATTTGAGAGATTCCTGTCACTCCATTGAAAGTCTGTTCACCAAAAACACTGACATTTCAAAATGTTTGTAAAGAGACAGCCTAAAACGAATCTAATCTTAGGCTATAAGATTCATTTTAAGCTATCTCTTTAGATAGCCCAAAATTAATCCTAAATTGCCTAAAATTAATCTGATCATCATCTAGAGTGGTCATGTCTCTTTTTTGCAACAGAGTTTTGGGTGAACAGACTTACAGTGGAGGGACGGAAATCTCTTGAATTTGATTAAAAATGTGTTCTGTAGATGAACAAATTTCTCATGGGTTTGAAACGACATGAGGATGAGTAAATGATGACAGATTTTCATTTTGGGGTGAACTAATTCCTTAATAGTCAGTAATATTGCATTATCGATTTGACTGCACTGATACCATTGGACGAGAACATAACTTGAACTGTCTTGAGCTGGATGACAGTGTTGCCAAGTCTGTAGTTTTCCCGCAGAATTGGGCTACTTTTATACTCTTTCTAGGGGTTGAATCGAAACCCACTCGTCCCCCCAGAACGCTATTTCGACCAAGGTGGAAGCGTGATTGGGATAGTTTTGGCTGTGATTGGACTAATTTTGAGTACCACTTGGGATAGTTTTGTTACGCAGACCTGGCAACCCTGCTGGACGGTGTTCTGTAGAGCTGCTTTACAGCTGAATCAACTGATGAATTTTACAACATCAACACGGTTACTGAACTGAATCAATACTGAACTGACTCTAGCTGAATAACGGTATTATCATCTTCTGTAGAGCTGCTTATAAATGAACTGAACTTGTTTCATAACTGATTCATTTTCCAGAGTTGAACTGAATCAACACTTAGCTGACTTAAGCTGAATAATTATACTATTGTCTTTAAAGAACTGCTTTGCAGCATAATTTGTTTCACAACTGAAGTTGCAACATTGATTCTGTTATTTACCTGTTTATTACTGTGAAGCTACTTTAAAACAATCTGTATTGTATAAAGTGCTATATAAAAGTGACTTGACATGACTTTATAGTGCTGATGTGGTCACTAGTGAAAAGTGAAAAGATCCCATCAGGTCTCTAGATATGACTCTGGTCCTTCCTTTAATGTAAAAGATTCATTTAGCTGTTTTATTGTCAGTTTTAGCACACCTTTCTAAACAGTTCAGGTTAGGTTACACACCAAATTAACACTTAATACTTGTGGATTAGGCATGTTCCTAGGCCCTTTCCTCAGTAAAAACACTATTAATAATACTACAGATACTTTATCAGTGAATAATTACATATTAATGAGGGAAGAGGAGTGAACAAACTTAAGCCTATTTGGTTACTGTAGCATTTTTTCTCACTTTCCAGCAAATTCTACAACCCAAGCTTCAACTATCCTTCGGCACTAAAGGTTTAATGACCTATGGGCGCTGTGAACTCTTTGGATTGTGAGTCCTGATGAGCTGTAATGTAAGGTAAAAGCATACTAAAAGAGTATAAACAAATCACTTTAGCATCGATTTCCCTTTTCAAGAGCACTCTGTCAGTGGAACGAACAGCAAATCAATACAGTGAGACTGGCCTCTCTCTACACTGGCA
>CM077263.1:20495875-20515875 GCA_039654775.1 Spinibarbus caldwelli
ACTCCTTTTCCATAAGGGATTATGTTAACGATCGTGTGCTATGATTTGTGACGCATTTATTGTAATTTCACATACAAGAATAGTTCATATGCAAATGAATGTGTGCCTTTTTAATGAATGTGCCTTTTTTAATCAATCTGGAAGTTGTACAGTAAGCCTGCACAAAAGAACACCTCATCAATTCTGCTCCAGTTGTTTTTCTAAACCTTCTACTATACTTTTGTGGTGTACTGACATCTAGTGGAAAAGAGAGCAATTAAAATGTGATGAAGAAACGTTCAGAGCGATTTTGACGTTAAATGAACTTTCCTGTGCTTTTCAGGTAAAAAAAACAAAACAAAAAAACAATTATAATAAAAAAAAAAAAAAAAATTAAAAAAAAAAACAGGTAGGCAAAAAAAGTAGAATAATTCTTCCTCTAAACTTTCACTAGTCTTAACTGCTCCCTGTACTAGCTTCTGTCAAAGGAATAAATGTAAATGTAGTTAGGACAGGCCACTTTTTACTAGGCAAAAATTTGTAATTTGTAATTTTAATTTTAAGTTTAATTAAAATTTGTGTAATTTAACTTCTGACATATAGTTATACTGAAATATAGTCCTTGTTTTGGACATTCAACTAGGGACATTGTCACAATTATTAATACATACAATCTAACCATTACAAAGTTAACCAACAATTACAAGTCCACCGATTTAAACATAAATGACAAATCTGACAATTTATTGCAGGTTGTGTTGTTTTATTGACCACTAGAGAGCAGCCTTGGACTTTAGCTGCAAATCAGACAATAAAGTGATTTCTGAATTCAAATACAATTACTACAGTGATTTCTGAATATTTGCCTCAATAACTGCAATACATTTTGATCAGAAATTAGCTATTGAGAATTATTACAAAAATGAAATGTATTTTAAAACACTCTGACAAGATTAATGCACTTGAGGCAGTGAAGCAGACTTGAGCTGAGGGGTGCCTGCATGGGCTTTGGCCATGACACTAAAGGTTGACCTTAACAGGTAATTCAGTATTTCATCAAGATTGAATCATTTGCTATGCACCACAGACTGGATGTCTTGACATGCACCTAAGGGACAATTGCACCAGAAAAGTCCATTGTCCTGGGAGGTGACCTGAATGGTCACATTGTATCGGAAAAGCAAGGATACACTCAATCACAGACTCAGCATGTGAAACAATAACAGATACCGTATCCTGGACTGTGGGGAAGCCCACAACCTAGCCGTGTCTAATATATTTCAAGAAAAAACCAACACACGTGGTCACATACAGCAGTGGCGGCCACACAACTCACACTGGCTACAGGATGGTCCAGAGGTGAGACCTGTTTGTGACCAACATCAAAGTGACGCCATATGATAACATTTCAGTGGACCACCTGCAATAGGCAAAGATGCCAACAACTGGCCAGAAAGATTAATTGGTGGAAATTGAACATGCACAAGAACAAGCTGACAGCTGCATTGACCAACTTTATGGTGAATCAGTCGGTGGAGATTATGTGGAACAAAGCTGTGGAGCAGAAACTGTAGGAGGAATAAATGCAGAACAATGTAGCATATCAGTGTGAATCAGACAATTTAAGATTCGATCAGAACAGTGTTGAAACAACCCAAAGAGCTGAATTCCACAAAGAGCCCAAGACAACATGGATGATCGTAAATCAGATCCTAGCTCCAGCCAGCCTGAAGCAAGCCTAACCAACCAACTCTTTCACAGCTTTGAACAGCTTGCAACATTAACACAAAAGAACACTTATTGATAATCCCAACTCAGGAAGGAGATTGTCAATTTTGGGACAAGTAACCAAGATTAATGGTCAAAGAGACCATCACATGTAAATCCATGATGCAAATCATGTGCTAAAGACTTCCTCGGATTGGTTTCCCCACCTAGCAGACAAGAACCAGACTGAGTCAAACCCTTTTGACCTTTGTTCCTCACAGAACACATCCTCAAGTTCACAGAATGGCACAGAGACTGCCTTTACACATATACAAGTGCATCTCAATAAATTAGAATGTCGTGGAAAAGTTCATTTATTTCAGTAATTCAACTCAAATTGGGAAACTCGTGTATTAAATAAATTCAATGCACACAGACTGAAGTAGTTTAAGTCTTTGGTTCTTTTAATTGTGATGATTTTGGCTCACATTTAACAAAAACCCACCAATTCACTATCTCAACAAATTAGAATATACATATATATATATATTTGGCAACAAGGCCCTTTCACACCAAAAGTGAAATGAATAAGCCTCAGGCTGAAGGAAGTGCCTCTGTGTCTGCACCACACTCCCAGTTTCTGTCAACACCTGGACAGGAGAGGTGTCAGTGAATAAATGAAAAACCAACTCAGTTATTTTCTTGTAAATTTAAAAGTAATGCGTTACTTTACTAGTTACTTGTATATATATATATATATATATATATATATATATATATATATACAATTAATTTAAAAAAATACAATTAATTAAAAAAAAATTGATCATGTAACTCACTTTAACTGTTAAGAAACCTGTTAAGAAACCGTCACTGGTTTCACCGATGGTGGTATAGGGGATCATATTTAGCTAAGAATAAGCTATATATGGTGGGTTCTCAGGTGTTTATTTTTATTAAAAGTAATAAATTCCCTTTTTTTTTTGAAAGTCACATTAAAATTGTACGTTTTCTTTTTCTTTCTTTTTTCTTTTTTTTTTTTAGTGTTTTACGATAAACATTTTTACCACACCTCTTAGCACATTTGTTTTGTTACTTTTCAAATGCCATTTATGCATACTGTACTTTTTATTATTTGACTCTTTACTCTAAAAAAGGTTGAGAACCACTTAAATAAACTAAATAAATAAATACACACGCAATGTTTTTGAACGTGTCTGATGTTACTCTGAGAGCAACTGAAAGACAAAACACTCGAGCCTATATTAGAATATAGATGTTTATTGCTCATCCATATGATTGTTCATTTCTCTTTCTATAGGTGCTAAAGAAATTAAAGCTTGTAGACAGGTTCTTGAGTGGTGATATTTGCAAACAGAATATAGTGATTTTCTGACTGTTTGTCATTTAGTTCTAAGTTTCATGTGTTTTTGTTTTGAGATGCTTTTTTAAACTATTTTCTTACTGCTTGAAAAAAAAAAAAAACATTAGAATTGCGGAATTAATAGATATAATGTATGTAGAAGTATAATAATGTATAGATGATTATGATGGTTTTCCAAAATGCAGATCCCAGAGTCGCTGGCTCTCAGGATGACGTTTAAAACCCATCCGTTATTCCCCTACGTGCTGACGTCACTTCCAGACTCTCTCTCTCTCTCGCGCGCGGTCCGCGGTTCAGACAGCGGTCAGATCATCAAACACCAGAAACTCTGATCATGGGGAACTGTCAAGTGAGTATTTCTTGTCATTTATATCTGATATATGCACATCTTACATTCGTACGTCAGAGAGAGATGGACTTCGGTTTAAGAAAAATGAATATAGAGCGAAATGAATAAAGACAAACTGATCCGGGCGGCCAAGATGCCCATACATCGAGTGAACTCTGAGTTTGATTCTCTTCATGTTTCTCTTCTGAGCTTTCCAGGAATGCTTGTATTGTTAAATGTTGAAAACCCTTTTATTTTTTCACTTCTCGAATATGTATTACAGCGGTTTAGATTATATATGATACTGTAAAGGGAAGGAAAGCATCAGAATCCCGTTATCTGAATGAGTCAGAGGAAGCTCTCTGGGAGGAGACTGGGACAAACTCAGTTTCATATTTGCTTGTGAAGGGGCCTCATCTAGGATTACAGTGTGTTTGGACGGGACAGGGCCCTTCCTCTGAGCATTCCTGAGCTGGGCTTTTGTTCATGTGAGGGAGACTGAGGGCGCTAGTAAGACAATAAACCTCTTTAGTCACAAAAAGACTGACGCTCAGTACAGATTTGGTCTTTTTTTTAAAGGAACTTATTGTTTGTCATTATTAATACTAATTTGATGTCTTTGAATTTATATCAATTTTATCTTTAGGTTGTTGGTTACAAGTTAACATAAAATACTGGGAGTTAGCATAAAATATTTTATCATTGGTGTGTTTTGGGACTGTTGCAACAGTAAACCTATTTTAGGACTTTTAAATCTTTAAAATACCTGTTTAAGAAACAATTATTTTATGTAAGTATCTAGATGAAACTTCTGTACTCATCAACCTATCAATACATTTAAATAAACAGGATTTAACTCATTTCAACTAATCATAACACTTGTTTTAAACACATTGTGTTATTATTGATAGCTGCAAGAATTGCTTTCTATATTTTTTTTTCAGTAATAATAAACATATAACTGTCCTTAGTGTCATACCAAGGTTGAAAATTCACAACTGTTGAATGCTAAAACATGAATTTAGTGATCTGGGCTTGTATTAATGTAATTCATTGTGATCAAACATGATGAACATTGGAATTGATCCTCTTTGGTTTTATTCGACAGCCAACTGTTGTTCCTTACGATGACTTTGATGTAGTTGCTGACATAAAGGCCATCCGCAAAGCCTGCAAAGGTTTAGGTGAGTCTTCAGCATGTTTATCAAATGAATATACCTAACAATTACAGTTCTACATGCAGGTATAGTTAGTCTGCTATTTACTAAATATTTTCATCACTAAAGGATATATTTGTGGTCTTTCTATTTAATTTTCAAGGAACTGATGAGCAAGCCATCATAGACATCCTAGCCAATCGAAGTGCAGCTCAGAGACTGGAGATAAAGCACGCGTACTTTGAGAAATACGATGATGTGAGTATTCTGAAAGCATCACAGAAATAGTTTATATGAATAAAGAGCATGCCTTTACAGATTCGTGTTTTCTCTGAAGGAATTGGTGGAGGTTTTGAAGAGTGAGCTGTCTGGTAATTTTGAGAATGCCATTCTTGCCATGTTGGACCCTCCTCACGTGTTTGCAGTTAAAGAGCTCAGGAAGGCCATGAAGGGCGCTGGCACAGACGAGGATGTCCTGGTGGAGATTCTGTGCTCTGCTACTAATGCTGTATGTCAGTTTGTTTTGAATGAAAAGGCTCTGCAATTTCCTGTGTTTGTCACCATTCCCAAACCTTCCCAAATGTTTGTCCATGAAATGAGTCATTTACTACTTTTTGTTTTCTAACAGGAGATTGCCACTTACAAAGACACCTACGCCCATGGTAAGAATGACTTAACCAATATACTTTCAACACCGCCAAACTGAAAGATTCAACGTGATCCATTTAAATTTTACAATTCTCTCAACTATTGTCTTTTAAAATTATTCTATGTTACACTTTGTTTTGTTACTAATTATATTATATTACACTTAATATGTGAAGCGAACTATGCTGTCTTTTTATCTGAAGGCACATTCACCTTACAAATAAAAGATAGTTTGTGTATATATGATGGGCCTCAACATTTCACACAAAATTCAAGAACGGTGACAATTAACAAATGTGAAAAGTTGAACTTTTAATATTACAACACAACAAATAACTAATAATAATGACAAAACAACAACAAAAGTTTAAATAAAAAATCAGCAAATAAATAAATAAATAGCACAAACCCTTAACATTTCAGCCAGAATTGTTCAGTTTAAGATTGTTTGTTTGTTCAGACAGCTGTATTTGACTAGTTGGGACAACATTTGGGCAAATTCTGTTGGTCAACAGAAGTAACTGACTTTTTTTATTTATTTTTTTTTTTTTTTTTGTATGGGAAATATAGTTTTTTTTTTTTTTTTTTTTTTACATAGTAAAAATTAGTTTTTTTCATTTCCTAAAATTCTTATTTATTCCAGAGCATTTGTAGTATCATTTCCTCTTTGAAAACCAGATTTTAACCACTTCTGAAATCAAAATTCACTTTGTCAAAAAAAAGGCACAATATTCTGTATATTTTAGCATTTTAACTCACAATTATTCAATGATTGGGGTACTACTAGTACCAACTGAATTCTATACTCGCAGAAAGGCAACTGCTGTCAAGCACTCCTTGGCGTATATATGCACTGGTTTTTAATTACAAAGGCAAAGGTTTCTATTTAAAGCATGTTTTTGCAGCGTTGATTATTTTAGCTAATCACAGGCATGTGCAATCAGATGTGTTTATTGTCAGAATCCACACAATATCCTTCAGAACACTAAAGGAGTTTCTGTTTAGCTCAAATTCACTAACTGAGTTCAACACAATCTCAAATCCTCCCATTATAACAAACAAAGCGTAGACTCAATATAAATAAGTGATTTATTGTGCAGTGTGTAGTTAGATTCATTGATTATAAGTTTTCATGTGAGTGAGGTCAATCAGTTGTGCTATGAAGGGACAAAGGCACTCTTTGCTCATTTTCTTTATATAGCTAATAAAGAAGGACCTAAGAGGACCTACGTCCACGTATACTGCTGACTGACAAACGCGTATAATTACAGGAGTGAATTTGCTACATTGTTCCGTGAGTCACTCCTGAAATTTCTGTGATTAACAATGATAACCGTAGCAACATGAAAAAACATCTGACAAGCCTACTGTATGTCAAAATATCTGTGCATTAAGTATTGTAGTTTAAATGCAGAAAAATGTTAAGTTTGTTCTTTTCATGTCTCCTTTTTAAAGATATGTTTAAAACTATTACTTTTTTTATTAAATCTAAAAATATTTAAATTTCTATAATGCATTACTTAATGATTATTATTAGCATTAATAATTCACTTATTTAATTTGCTTTGTATTTTCAAGTAGTTAACTTGTTAAAATAGTTAACTCTTCCAAGCTGTTGGGGTCTGGACTTTTTTTAATTAAATTAAATTTTTAATTTCTTCCTTTCATCGTTGACACGAGACTTTGTGACCTTTCCTACATATGCTATACATTAAACGTCAGGACAATAAAAGTGCTAAATTCTGTGATAATAGTCATGCAAATGCAAAACATCTTTGTCTCCGCTGAAGAGTTTGCATCTCTGTGAAAATCGTCATAGTGGTGAACGGAAACTACAATACATATTTTTACGTTCTCATTGGCTCCAATAAAAAAAAAAAATCATGATAGCATTTATATGACTTCACAAAAGGCAGAAAAAAAAATATCAAGAGATTGATCACATTGGTCAGAAGAGTGAAGGATGTCAATTTTTTTAATAACTGTGCTAATACAATGTTAATAACTGTAGAAATCACAGTCTGTGAAAAGGTTCCATAGTTGAGATTTGGAGGTGGGCTCTTCTAGTCCAGTAAGCAACCACCTCGTACCCACTCAGAACACCTTAGCAACATAAGTTACCTAATGTTCAGTCACAATTACAGTTACGTGATCACAGTATGATTTGAACAGTTTATCTGTTGTTTTATTAAATAAAGCAAACTACTTTTAGTAAGCATCAACTGTATGTTGTTGTCTATAGTGCATGACAGGGATTTGGAGGCAGACATTGAAGCAGACACCAGTGGGGATGTTAGGAGACTGCTAACATTGCTTCTCGAGGTAAATCCGCTTCATTCTAAATCAAAATGGTTGCTTAGGTTTTACAAAATGACCGCTCCGCAGACCTGAGCGACACAAAGTGCTCCGTGTCGGCCTGTGTTTAGTACCCCTCCCTCTTCCTGCTGTCCCTATAGAGCACTGGAGCTTGGCAGTGCTTCAGATCCCCTTTCATTAGATAAGTAGAAGCAGGATTCAATGACGTGACTCAGATTGGATTTCACTCTCTCGGTCAAGGGCGTCAATACTTTCTCTCTTGTAGGGCAACAGAGACGAGAGCTACGAGGTGGATGAAGCACTGGCAGAGCAAGATGCCGTCTCTCTGTTTGAGGTAGGAGACATTCAACACAATCGCATTTAAATATTCATACGTGTAGCTTGGTTTTAGCACACATCTAGAAATACACAGTACGTGTGTGGAGAACATCTAAAATATGATTGTTTTACTTGTGTATAAATTTAGATACACATAAATGTTACATACCCTTTGAGGTTCATAGAATATTTAATTTTTAAGGTGATTTTTATTTGATTTATGCTACTGTTCAAAAGTTTGGGCACAATAATATTTTTATGCTTTTGAAAGAAGTCTCTTATGCTCACTAACGCTGCATTTATTTGATCAAAAATATAGTAAAATGTTTATATTGTAAAATATTATTACAGTTTAAAGTAACTGTTTTCTATTTTAATATTTTTTTAAAATGTTATTTATTTATTTTAAAATGTTATTTATTTCTGTGCTGGAAAAGCTGAATTTAGCAGACATTACTCCAGTCTTCAGTGTCACACGATCCTTCAGAAATCATTCTAATATGTTGATTTGCCGCTCAGAAAACATTATTATTATCAAAGTCAGAAAATGTTGTGCTGCTTCATATTTTTGTGGAAACTGTGATAATTTATTATTTATTAATATTGTTTGCTAGGATTTTTTTGATGAACATTCAAATCATTTTTTAATGAAAGTTTAATAAACAGCATTTATTAAATAGAAATCGTGTAACTTTAATGTCTATACTTTAACTTTTGATCAGTTTAATGCACCTTTGCTGAAAAAAAGTATTAATTTCTTTAAATAAATAAATAAAAATATCTACTGACCCCAATGTTTTGAACAGTAGTGTATAGTATTTGTTATTATTAATACTTCAAAAATTTAACATTAACAACATATTTGCATGTACACAGTTCTCTGATGTCAGTTAATAGTCACATGACATTACATTTTTATGATTTAATTGATTATTAGCTTTTTTATCAACTCGCAGACCCCCTGCAGCTCCCCTGTAATCTTTAGTTTGGGAAACCCTGGTCTTTATAAACACACAAAGATGTGTGCTCGAATATACAAGTACCTATGAATTATTGAGATCACCCTGGAATATTTTATGGCAAAATAATGATATTAATATTTAGTCGCACATCCAGTTCAGTTCCAGTTTATTAATAGAAGTTGTAATTTTCTGTAAGGCTGGAGAGGGCTGCTTTGGCACAGATGAGTCCACTTTCAGCTTCATTCTGGCCACCAGGAACTACTTACAACTGCAGGTCACATTCAAAGCTTATGAAGCCGTAAGTTTGTTCTGTTCTTTGAGCTTGAGATGTATATTAAGTTGTATAAAAGATGTATATTAAGTTGTGTTAGTTCATGTGTAACAGCTCTGGATTACTTTTAGATTCTATTTCAACATTGTTCTCCAACAGATTTCTGGAACAGAGATTTTGGATGCAATCGATAAGGAAACCTCTGGAACACTGAAGGACTGCTACACTGCACTCGGTTTGTATTAAACACAGACTTTGTCCAAAAAAAACAGCAAATGCAGATTTTTTTGGGCATATAGAACTATTATGTTACTTGTAGTATGAACAACAAAGAAATGACATGACATCTAAATAAAAATAAAGTACAAACTAAGTAAAGTAAAAACTATAAAAAAAAAAAAAAAAAATAATTGTAATATTACACGACACACAAGGTGTGGTAGTGTCTAGACCTTCTAGTTTGTCTGGATTCATCCATTTTTATTGAGACTAGTTCACCCTCTGGCCATCCAAGATGTAGATGATTTTATTTTTTTCATCAGAACAGATCTGCAGTGAATGGGTGCCGTCAGAATGAGAGCTCAAACAGCTGATAAAAACATCAGAATAATCCACAAGTAATCCACTCAACTGCAATCCATCGATTATCATCTTGTGAAGCGAAAAGCTGAATGTTTGTAAGAAACAAATACATCATTAATGCATTTTAACTTAAACCATCGCTTCAGGCAAAAAATACATCCATATTAACTCTTTCTCCAGTAAAACAGTCCATCCACCAACACATTTCTTTATAAATGTTTTGAAATGTTTTCCCTTGCAAATGATGCTTGATCTCTGTGCATTTCTGTCCTGATTCAGACAAGATTGACTTTGATGGATTTGTTTATTACAAACACACCGCTTTTCACTTCACAAGTTGTGTGGATTATTGTGGTGTTTGTTTGGACTCTCATTCTGACGGCACCCATTCACTGCAGAGGATCCATTGGTGAGCAAATGATGCAATACTAAATTCTTTTATCTGTTGATGAAGAATCAAACTCATCTACATCTTGAATGAAAGGTTGAGTAATTTTTCAGCATATTTTACATTTTAGGTGAACTATTTAAGTCATTACTACAGTATATGCAAACACAGAATGGGTACATTGTGAACAAAAGCAAACTGCCATGGTAAAATACAACAATATTAGAGAGTCCAGTTTTGATTATTTGTATATTAATGCTACAGTGCTCATTGGTTAACACTACCTACTGTATCTAACCCATAGTGAGGTGTGCTAAGAACCCTCAGCTGTACTTTGCCAGGAAGCTGAATGCCGCTATGAAAGGTGCTGGAACTGATGAAGACACTCTCATCCGCATCATTGTGTGTCGCTCAGAGGTATAATACCACTTCTCTTATCAAATCACCTCTCAAAAAAAAAAAAAAAATCTTAATGAACACATACTTTGAATTGTAGTGTACTTTTGAATGAAAGGTCAAACGCATTGCGTTGTGGGGTATTACACATGATGCAAATGTAAGGAGGTCCTCCATAAATCATAGACACTGATATTTAGCGTGAAGTATGTTGTATGCTGCATGAAGAATACTGTTCTGTTATTACACAGAGGTTAAATTAGACCATCTTATAAAACAACCTGTAATGAACACTCTTCCGTTTGAATAGATTGATCTGGAGACCATTAAAGACATGTACCTGGAGAAATATGATGTGTCTCTGAAAGACGCCATCAGCTCGGAATGTGGCGGAGATTTCAAGCGCCTCCTGCTGGCCATCCTTCACTAAGAGAAACCCACTCTTGAGTGCTTACCGTGGACCAAGGAGGTTTTCACTATAGTCACAATCAAGGCAAACTAACATGACTCATTTTCTGTCCTGGTGTCTGTAAACATGTTTTTATAAAGCTTAGGATAAAGTGGAGAATTAGTAACACAAACCTTCAAGTACAATATATTTAATATGAATGTTTTATTACATTGTGCAATTATATATTCCGTACATATGATGAAGATGCATAACACCACTCAAAAGTCTCATGACTTTGTTTATCCTCACAAACAGAAACATGCATTTGTGTCCAGTTTCTGTGACATTCCTTATTCTTGAGGCAATTGGCCAGTTGAATTTAAGTGGAGTCTTGTGGTTTCCAGGATTACAAGATAAAATTGTGACATTATGATGATTAGAAGTTGAGAAGTTAGAACATATATAATACAAAGCCAGCATTTTTATTTTCGTGATACGCCAGTATTTTTCCCACACTAAAACCTCACAGTTTTACTGTTTCAAAATGTGCATGACAATGTGAAATCTGAATATTTATATGAATGGCTTTGTGAAGCATGTAGTGAATTGATAAAATTACAATGTAACATTTACGGTTTGCAAAACAGTTGCCTATTTATGAGACTTCTGCAGCTAATTACCACTTGTGGTAAAATATCTGGATTATTGAAACAGTTTTTACTCACCCAATTAGTATATGTTGTAGTAACTAACACAATACTAAAGTATTTATATTATTTACATGGAATATTTTAATATAACGTACAGTATATTTTAATATATCTGTAACACAAGAATACAGACAGTGTTCTGCTGTTCCCCCAAAAATGTATTTTATCAGATTAATATGAAGAACATTCACTATACTGTGTAGGCCCATGTGTGATTCAGTATAACTGAATAGCAGGACTTACTATTTAAAAAATGCCTATTTAAATTAAACATAATTTGAATAAACATGAGATGGAATCTGGAGTAGTATGTTCTGTATTAATACAGTTGTATTTCCCTAAAGAAATTAACACAAAATAAAGCAGTGCAAAATTCTTGGATGACTAGCATTATTATTGTGACATTTGATCTTTTTTCACTTATTACTTAATTAAATGGATAAGCTTTTTGTTCTGTAAATGTTCTGTTTCTAATTGTAAGTCAGTTACCAAAGTTGTAATTATCCAATATTATAGCAAAACAATTGTAAGTATTAAGTTGATATTGGCTTTCTGAGACTTTCTGTTAGAAGTCTTTTTAATTATAGGGTTGTTGGAATTTTTTTTTTTTTTTACAATACATAATATGATCTCCGAAATATTTCACTGAGAAAAGTCATAAAAAGAAAAGGAAGACAGAGGAAAATTAAGAGACTAAAAATGTCTTTAAAAAAGCATCTTAAGCGTCAGGACAAGTCAGTGGTTTCTTCCAAGGGGACCTAAATATTACATATTTAAGAATGTTTTAAAATAAAGCAAAACAAGCATTGAAATAAGGTAAAACAGCAAAAAAATAAATACAATTTTTAAATTTTAAATCTAAAACATATTTTCTTCTTTGGAAATTTCATGGACATTTTTTATACAGTAGGCTTATGTAAAATAAATTTCTCTAGATATGCCAAGCTATAAATTATTAGTAACAGCCTATATTTAATTATATTATTATAATATTATATATTATAATATTAAATAATATTTTTATAACTTAAAAAAAAAGAGTTGGATATACCTGAAGAATATTCCCCTTTTAATATTTCTATAATTCTGAAACTTAATTTAATTAAATAATTATTTGAGTTACTTATTTTAATCCATGGACACGTGTTTCTGTAAACTGTAAAAAAAAAAAAAGTTTTGAAAACAAAACTTTCTTATAAAGGTATCAAAACAGCACCTTTTAAATAAGGCACCCAGCACGAGCATTGGCTAAACGGATATTTTTTTTTTTTTTTTTATTAATCTTTATTTGTTTTGCATGATTATGATAACATCTAAATGTTACGCTAGCTAAAATCATATAAAAGGGTATTTGAATAAAACTGAAGATATTTCATTCTCACGGTTTGGCTCGATAAGATCGCGCATGTTGTTGCGCAGTAAACGGTAGGTGGCGGTATGTTCCTGTGGCGCTCCATCCGCTAGTATCTCAAAGAAGAAGAAGAACAAAGAAATCCCGAAAACACTCGTGGGTTTGTGTACAGGTCGCCAAGTCGCTTCAAATAATTGTTTATTTGAGTTTAGTACAGAAATGTTAGTATATATGTCATGTAGTATGATGCCTTGAACATTTATGACGCTGAAAGAAAGAAGGAGAAACCAGCGGATTTCGTTCTCATGAATATAATGTTTGACCTAAAGTGTGAAAGCTCTTCAGGTGAAGAGACAGAGACAGAGGGAGGAGAGTCCAGTCTAACAGCACAAATCTCCAGGTGTGCGAATGTATCCTCAGCGGATTTAGACGAATTAGAGCACAACCGGAACGAATCTAGTACTGTAAAGCAAACAGTATGGGCTGTGAACTGTTTTAAAGCCTGGCTACGCGAAAAGCAGCTGACAGTCGACTTTAAAACCGTCGAGAAGTCGGAGCTCAACCCGGTGCTGCGCGAGTTTTATGGCTCTATTCGGACGAGCAAAGGAGAGTTGTACGGCATCAGCAGCTACGTCGGGCTTCGTGCTGGATTGAATCGGTTCATCAATGAACCTCCTCTCAGCCGAGCGTGGAATCTGATGCAGGACACCGAGTTCAGGGCCGCCAATAATGTTTTTAAAGGCGTCGTTAAGCAGATCCGACGCTCCGGTAGAGATATAACAGCACATTACCCTCCAATATCACCTGAGGACCAGCACCTGCTGAAGCATTCTCCTGCACTGGACCCTGGCAACCCGAAAGGATTATTAAATAAGGTCTGGTACGACATCCAGTTACATTTCGGACTCAGGGGTAAGGAGGGCAACCGACACCTGCAGCCAGACTCGCTTGCTCTGAACCGAGACCAAAACGGATTCAAATACTTCACGATGACATTACACGAGGACACCAAAAACATGCAGGAAAAGGACAAGAAAACCCGCAGGGCTATGTATGAAGAGCCCGGCAGTCCGCTGTGCCCGGTCGCATCTCTGGAGAAATACCTGAGCAAAATCCCCACCGACGCAAAAGCGCTGTATCTGCAGCCCAAAAGGATGTATGTGATCACCGATGAGTTGTGGTACACTGCAGTTCCCTTGGGAGTCAATTATCTGTCCCAAATGCTGCCCAAAATATGCAAAGAGGCCGGCACGAGAACTACATACACTAACCACAGTCTGAGGCTCACTGCGATTCAAAGACTGACTGAGTCGAGGGAGATCATGGCTGTGTGTGTGAGGTATGTTTAGCCTGAAAACGAAGCAGAACGTTCGGAATATAAACAATAGTGAGTCCTCTCTAGGTTCCAAAAACTCTCACCAATTATTATATCCATAAAAAGTTCATTTCTAGCATGGAATGCTTATATTTCATATAACAGCATTGGGCCTGGAGCGTCTCATTCTGCTTTTCTAATGTTTCTTGGTAACACAGTCATAAAAACCAAGAACTGTTTTTTCCAGTTTGTATCACTTTCTTGAAGCTTGGTCTTATTTTAAAGCTAGTTTTACTTGAAAGACGGAGATAAATCATACAGTCTTTGAGATAAACAAAATAAAGGACCTTATTCTGTCTGAAAACTTAACATAATTAACATTCTGCCATTATTTACTCATCTTGTCGTTCGTTTTTCAAGTGGGACACAATATTTTGAAACACTTGTTTGAACAATACTGTTTTGGACCCCATTGATTTTCATTGTATGGGCAGCAGTTAAAACATTCTTCAAAATATCTGTTTTCCACAGAAGAAAGTCTTACGGGTTTGGAACGACATGAAGATGAGTAACTGCTGACAGAACTTTCATGTTTGGGTGAACTATTTCTTTAAATACTTGTTTATAAAACTGTCATTTAAAAGCAATATCACATTGACAGTTGTACTCCTGATGTACTAGATTATGATAATAGAGTATCTTGTAAAATGCTGTTGATAAGTAAATTATGTGTAAAACACAAGCGAGCTAAAACATTAAACTTCCACACAACTTCCTTCCACTCATATACTCTGAATGCAGCAAAAGCAGACAGGTAGAGAGATACAAAGAGTAACATTTCAGTGCTGTTAATACCAAATACCAGCACTCTTTTAAGTAGTAATTGAGTCATGCATACATGTATATCATTAAAATAGTAAATATGAAAAATGCAATTATGATAGTGTTCTCTTGCAGTGTTCCAGTTGAGATTAACGCTCAGTGGCAGCAGCAGCCGGAAGCCACTCCATACTCCCCCAGCAGTGAACTGGACTCCAGCTCTGCCAGACAGGAGAGTCCCGTGAGCAGCCACAGTTGGGTGAAACAGGAACCAGAGCCTGAAGCCATCCAGTGGGAAAATATGAACTCTGAGGCTGCCACTGATGCGGAGAAGGACAACAGTCTGAACAGTGCTGTCACTAGTACGATATTTTTCCTGAGAATCAGTGTCAGTGAGCTCATTAGGATTATTTCACTGATGGGATATAAATTTCTTCTTCTCAGCAGCGGTACCTTCGATGGAGGGTTTACCCAGCAGTGTTATGCTGACCATCACCAAACTTCAGTGCCTACTGGAGAGCAAACAGGAGAGGATTGAAGCTCTGGAGAGACAGGTGCAGGACCTACAGGAGGATCGCAAGTTCCTCCGCTCACAAATCGAGAACCTCACTGGCGCTCGCTTGGTTTCAGTGCCTGAAGGTGTGGCGGAAAAACATCTAAACACCTTGCTCAAGAATGAGACCTGAATTACACTGCGTTCCAAATTGTTATGCAAGTGACACATCAATAGGATTTCGGTACAATAAAGAGTCAGATTTTTGTTTGTGTGGTTTTTCACATCTTTTTAGATAACTGGTATCAATCTCAGACAGGTTTGTTCAATAGTTTGCCAGTTCTTCTTAGGTAAATGGAAACCCTACTTAAAGAGGTTGTTCCACATTATTAAGCAAGTCACAGTTCTTTCTGAAGGAGATCTTTCTGAAGATGAAAAGTATGAAACAATGCAATGTCTTTCAAAAGGCATCAACACAATATTTTGCGAAAAGCAAATGGAAATTATTTAACTGTCAAAAGATTTCTGAGTGACTTAGAGCACAAACGATCTTGGTCAGATAAAGATTTATTAAGGAAAGTTTCTGTCAAACAAATGAACTGTATTGTAATACCAGCTGTAAAAAAGCCACCGCTGAGCAGCAAACAGGTGTTTGAAGCTACTGGAGTCTGAAGATCCTCTCCATGCAGACTGGCAGTTGTGTGTAAAGCTGCGTTTCAGTCACTGCACAGTGGCTGTAGAAACACATGAAGACTTGTTTTTAAATAGTTTTATTCACTTACGAATGCTGCAGTACAATGGATGGTCCAGATAAATGGATTTCTGATAGTTGATGAATGGCCATCCTATTCCAATGAGACTGCAACATCAGCAAGGAGGCGGTGGGTGATGATTTGGGTTGGAATATTGGGAAGTGAGATGTAAGGTCATTTTAGGGTGTCAAAATGACTTCTGCAAGATATGTGGAGTTCATAACTGACCATATTCTGCTGTGGTATAAAATGAAGAATAGTGCTCTCGGAAATAAAAGGATTTTCTCATGAGGGACAACAGACTATGCCATACTGCATAAATACCATGGTGCTAAACAGTTTGAAAATGTATTTCTACAGCCACCGTGCAGGTTTTTCCTTCTTTGTGAGGTTTGGTTAGCAGTGACTGAAACGCAGCTTTACACACAACTGCCAGTCTGCATGGGAGAGGATCTTCAGACTCCAGTAGCTTCAAACACTGTTTAACTGCTCAGCGGTGGCTTTTTTTATAGCTGGTTTTTACAATTTATAGCTGGTTTTACAATACAGTTCATTTGTTTGACAGAAACTTTTCCTTAATAAATCTTTATCTGACCCAAGATCTTTTTGTGCTCTAAAGTCACTCACAAATCTTTTGACAGTTAAATAATTTCCATTTGCTTTTCACAAAATATTGTTTGTGTTGATGCCTTTTGCAAGACATTGCATTGTTTCATACTTTTCATCTTCAGAAAGATCTCCTTCAGAAAGAACTGTGACTTGCTTAATAATGTGGAACAACCTCTTTAAGCAGGGTTTCCATTTACCTAAGAAGAACTGGCAAACTATTGAACAAACCTGTCTGAGATTGATACCAGTTATCTAAAAAGATGTGAAAAACCACACAAACAAAAATCTGACTCTTTATTGTACCGAAATCCTATTGATATGTCATTTGCATAATAATTTGGAACGCAGTGTATAATGAATTTTAGAATTACCTTTTGCAGTAAAGCTTTTTTATTTTTCTTTATGATTTTGTGTGTCGGCACAAAATGTTTTTACATTTCATGACGTGCAGTTTTCTTTAAAGGGTTAGTTCACCCCAAAATGAAAATTATGTCATTAATTGCTCACCCTCATGTCGTTCCAAACCTGTAAGACCTTCGTTCATCTTCGGAACACAAATAAAGATTTTTTTGAGTAAATCAAAGTGCTATCTGACCCTCCATCCACAGCAACGCAACTGTAATGTTCCCAGATCCAGAAAGGTAGTAAATACATCAGTAAAACAGTCCATGTGACATCAGTTTTCAGCTTCAGTTTTGCAACGCTACAAGAGTACTTTTTTTGCGCAAAGAAATCAAAAATAACAATTTACTCAACAATTCTTCTCCCCTGAGTTACGTCTTCCGCCATTTTGGAGAGTACTCAAGAACGTATTTGATGTAATCAGCGTTATTTACGTTTGGGGGAAAAGCGCGCATGAACGTTTAATCTGCGTAATAAGCGTTGTTTACGCTTAGGGGAAAGCATGTATAATATGTATTGTGATACTCTCTAAAATGGCGGAAGACGTAATTCGGGGGGAGAAGAATGGTTGAGTAAATTATGTTATTTTTGTTTTCTTTGTGCAAAAAAAAGTATTCACATAGCGTCGCAAAACTGAAGCTGAGCCACTGATGTCACATGGACCTGTTTTACCGATGTATTTACTACTTTTCTGGACCTGGGAACATTTCAGTTGCGTTGCTTTCTGTGGAGAGTCAGATAGCACTTTGATTTAATCAAAAATATCTTAATTTGTGTTACGAAGATGAACAAAGGTCTTACGGGTTTGGAACGACATGAGGGTGAGTAATTAATGACATAATTTTCATTTTGGGGTGAACTAACCCTTTAAATCTTCAAAATGTTATGTATAATATAATATGTCTTCATTATGAAAACAAAACCAGATTAAATTGCAATGTTTGTATTTTATTTAGGGTTTAAAGTAATCCTTACATTTAAATGAAGTGTTGGAAAAATGTAGTGAAAATTTTGTTTATAGAATTATGCACAATTTCTCGCTTTTGCAAAAAAAAAAAAAAAAAAAAAAAAACTAAAGTAGTGAACACTGACAAAAGGCAAGGTTCAGTTTTGTAGTTGATGCTCTATTTTCCTGTTACACTGGTGCTTCCTCATGTGCTCTTGTTTACTATTATTCTCTGTTGCTGTAGCGAGCACATCGGTGTACTCTGAGTCCAGGTCACAGAAAAGGGCGGCGTAAGAGCTCGTCCAGCTCATATGTCGATGATGAGAGCATCACTGATGAATCTTCATCTGAAGAGTCCAGCAGTGTCAGAAAAAAAAAAAGCCCACAACAGAAAATAAGATGGAAGAGAGGTACACGACAAGTAGCACTTTAACATGAACAGTTTTGTATCTGAATTGTTTATAAATTTGCCTTAGCTGTACGAGATCCCTTATAAGAAGTAATACACTTTAGCATACATTATAAAAGAATTACCTGTAAAACATAATATACTTTAAAAGAGTATACTTAAGTGTGAACTAAATGTAAATGTTTTTGAACACTTGCAATGTTAATTGCAATTAAATGAAAAGTTTATATGAAATGCAGTTATTTGAACTTTAGAGTGCTTTTTTGACCCACTTGAGTACATCTTTATATGTAATTTCATAGTACTTCTGTTGTCTTGAAATATGGTTAAATCGTACTGAATTGTACTGACAAGCATTTATGGTAAACTAAAACATACTTTAATGTAATTTCTATTGAAACTTGTATGTTGTGTATTTTAAACATATTTGTAATAACACATTTATAATGATTAAGTTGCAATTTAGTGTTTAAAATGTATTAACTTTAAATGTATCACTGAATAACAGACTACAGTTCAAATTATAAGAGTGCTTTACATATCTTTAGTATTTTATTTATTTATTTATTTTACAAATCAAGTAAACTTTAAAGCATTTATTTAAAATTAAAAGTAAAACTTTGACATTACAAGGTGCATTTTTAAAATGTCATTAATATTACCTGCAAGTACAGTTTAAGTATACTAAGAATACAATTTGAAGTGCACTATTCTATTCTTTACAATTAAGGGACACCTTCTTTTTTCACAGGGATGTCATTTATGGAAGATAGTGTTTTAACAGTAAACGTGTAATAGTTAACATTATTATTAAAAAAAAGCTTAAATTAAAAAGCACAAATTTGAAATAGATTTTTGAGTTGCATTTCAATCTCTTCCCAACAGGGTGTGTTCCTCATTGTGACTAGGTCTTGATCAGCCTTTATCAAGAAGAAGAGCATGAATAGGGCTTTCCCTGCCCCAAGTGCGTCACTAAAGTTTACAGGGCCCGGGACAGCTGTTTATGAGCAAGCCTCCATATGCCCCAGGAATATAGTAGGCTACGCCATAAAGGACCTTATTTGGGCCCTTCATCTTATGGCCTGGGACAGTGCTCCTGGTTGAACCCTCCCTGAAAACATCCCAAACATGGCCCTCATCGCAGAACTGCACCAGGTTGCTAACAAATCTGTTCGTCTGGTGGGTCTGATCAGGCCTTGCGAGGAAACATAAGTCAGCTACGCCCAGAAATGTGTCCTCTCTCCACAGCAGAGCAGTTCAGTTTGTAATTCAACAACCCAGAAAAGATTTATTGTATCTGAGCCTTGCTCAGGTGGGTTTTTGATTTATGAGTACATATGAGTATGGTCATCTTGTTGTTTTAAAAA